>JACRUU010000025.1:11235261-11300261 GCA_030449085.1 Kryptopterus vitreolus | reverse complement strand
TTACATTTTCATTAGGGACATTTGTAATGTGTAATTACATTTCCAAAGTAACCTTCCAACACTGTGTTTTGTTTAAACACAGTCTCATGGCATCCCGTGATATAGTCACTATATATAAGATATTTGTTCGTGAACAGGACGCGTTCCCTCTTTTTTTAATACGAATTTACGAATCTAATGTATTTCAATAGGAAGTAATTTGGGTGGCTTACTGAAAACATCCCCTAATACTTTAGTACTAGATGTTATTTTGGGGATATTTATACTCAGTCTTGGGGAGTAACTGGTTACATGTAACGGTGTGACATAATTTAGTTACAGAATAAATATAACAGTAATTCGTTACAGTTACCGAGACTAAAAAATGTATAATTAAATTACTCTTACTTATTATTACTTATTACACTTACTGAAAAACTCATGTTACATGTTAAAGTTACTTATGTTAAAGATTACAAATAAGGTTACATCTGAACTATTTCATGTAAAATCAGTGCTTTAGACTGAAGTACTTGTTCAGCCAATGCAGTGCACGGTGAAATGCGACAACGTTTCTAAAACATAAAACAGCAACACAACATGGAGCTACAGAACAGAACACAGTGCTAAGGATTAGAATACGTTGTCCTAGCCACAGAAAGTGCATTGTGTGCAACCTAGCGCAAACCACGCAAGACAATACCAATCAGTCAACACAGTGCAGGACTTGTACACAAACACAAAATAGCAACAACCTGCTGTATATGATACAGTACATTGTGCAAAATATAACGTTTAAGTGATTGTTTGTACAGTTTACTACATTATCAATCGTTTATTTCATGATATTCGGTACTAATTTCACTGTTTAACCTCCAAAAAATCTCAGCATCAGTCACAAGTCCTTGCATTTAAAATGGCAAAATCATTCATTCATCTTCTAACGCTTTATCCGATCTTCCCTCGGGTCACGGGGAGTCTGTGTCTATCTCAGGTGTCTAGGGGGAATTAAGGCATGATACACCCTGGAACGCATGTTTTTGGACCGGGACGAAACCAGAGAACCCCGAGAAAAACTTCCTGAGGCACGGGGAGAACATGCAAACTCCACACACACATGGCCGAGACGGGAATCGAACCCGGACCCTGGTGGTGTGAGGCGAACGTGCTAACCACTAAACCACCGTGCCCCTACGTGATTTGTCATCTGCAAATTAATTAATTAATTGTTAATTGTGTCTTCAAATAATGAATCACTAATGAATCGGAAGGTGCACGGTGGCTTAGTGGTTAGCACGTTCGCCTCACACCGCCAGGATCCGGGTTCGATTCCCGTCTCGGGAATGTGTGTGTGGAGTTTGCATGTTCTCCCCGTGCCCGGGTTCTCCGGTTTCCTCCCCCGGTCCAAAAACATGCATGGTAGGTTGATTGGCACCTTGGAAAATTGTCCCTAGTGTATGAATATGTGTGTGTGTGTGTGTGTGTGTGTTTGCCCTGCGATGGGTTGGCATTTTCATCCAGGGTGTATCCTGCCTTAATACCCATAGACGCCTGAGATAGGCACAGACTCCCCGCGACCCGAGGAAGATCGGATAGAAGCGGTAGAAGATAAATGAATGAATGAATGAATAATGAATCGGAGTGCATGGAATCAGATCAACTAATAATCAACTTATATGGGAAAATAAGGACTCTTGTGAACCTTAAATTGGTGAGAATATTCAGACGGATCAAAATACAGAATTACAATTTGTGAAAATGGATAAACATCCAAGAAAGGAAGAGAAAACTGAATCGGGTTTGGCTTTCTGTAATCAATATAAATCAAACGAGCAATCAAGAAATAGGTTTGTGATGTTTAAATTAATATATGCTGTGCAGAAAAAATTGTGCTTTGCGCATTTTCAGTCATTGGAATATCAGGAAACACTGAAACTATCATACTGACAACACGAGTAAACGTTTTGACAATCTTGTTTGTGAAGGACAAAAAGACTTGTCATTCTGAAGGCAGTGAAATGTTCATGATGCAATATTTGGGAGATGAACTAAGGGTTTTGAGAAAAGTACACACTTTTGCAATGCATTTGTGGCGTTTGTAGAAATTGTTGTGAGAATGTATTTTCATTCATTCATCTTCTACCGCTTTTATCCGATCTTCCCTCGGGTCACGGGGAGCCTGTGCCTATCTCAGGTGTCTATGGGCATTAAGGCAGGATACACCCTGGATGGAATGCCAACCCATCGCAGGGCACACACACTCACACACACATTCACACACTAGGGACAATTTTCCAAGGTGCCAATCAACCTACCGTGCATGTTTTTGGACCGGGGGAGGAAACCGGAGAACCCAGAGAAAAAACCCCTGAGACACGGGGAGAACATGCACAAACTCCACACACACATTCCCGAGACGGGAATCGAACCCGGATCCTGGCGGTGTGAGGCAAACGTGCTAACCACTAAGCCACCGTGCCTCTCTAGAATGTATTTAATGCTTAAGGATGAATTGAGAAATGCCTGAAAGCAATTGACAAAACTGTACAAGACCGCCGATTCCCAAAACCAGGGTTGGTTATCAAGTTGGACTTTGACTCACTAAGTAGTGATACAACGATCTGAGGTCAAATGAGAAAAATCCAATAACACAGATCTTTATTTCTAATTTAACTTTTTTTTTTGTTTTCATCCTTTCGCAAGTAATACTTACTGTTTATCTCTGTAATGAGAACATGCATTGTGCAAAGCTCAATAAAGATGAATCTGAATTGATTTGCTTTATTTTTAAGATATTTAAAAAGAAGTGTAAATTGAACGTAGAGAATTGAATTGCATGTCGTCCCATTTTAGACAGAAATTTGAGAAAATATCGACTAGATTCGCCTTTCATTAGAGGTCATTGATATTTCAATTGCATTGGGGTGTGTGTGTGTGTGTGTGTGTGTGAGGAGGGGGGAGGGTTAGACTACTTGGCATAAATTGGCCTTTTGAGAATATCATTCATTCATTCATCTTCTACCTCTTTATCTGATCTTCCCTCTGGGTTTGCATGTTCTCATGTAGGGATGTAGTGAGTCTGTGCCTATCTCAGGCGTCTATGGGCATTAAGGCAGGATACACCCTGGATGGAATGCCAACCCATCACACACACACACACACACACACACACACACACACACACACACACACACACACACACACACACACACATTCATACACTAGGGACAATTTTCCAAGGTTCCAATGTGCCAATCAACCTACCGTGCATGTTTTTGGACCGGGGAGGAAACCGGAGAACCCGGAGAAAAAAACCCCTGAGGCACGGGGAGAACATGCACAAACTCCACACACACATGACCGAGACGGGAATCGAACCCGGACCCTGGCGGTGTGAGGCGAACGTGCTAACCGCTAAACCACCGAGCATCGCTCTTTTGAAAATAGTGCAGGAATATTTTTTTTAAAACAAATGAATTTGTATTTAAGGTGAACAAAATGTTTTAAAATGTTGGAATGTATTTATTATAATTGCTTTTTTAATTTTTTTATTTAACAACAAGCCAAAAAATTGGCCATGCCATGCAAATACGTTTCCCACAGCTGCTGCCAGATGATCTAGATCAGGGGTCACCAACGCGGTGCCCGCGGGGCCCACCAGGTCGCCTACAAGGACCACACGAGTGGCTCTCAGGCCTGTTCTAAAAATTGCACAACTCATCAGTGAGATGCATCAGAAATGTAAAGTCATTATTGATCATTATTTGGATAAAATGTGATCACTGACGTCAAAAGAGTATCATTATTAATAATATATAAGTAATATATATTCGATTCCCACCTCTGCCATGTGTGTGTGTGGAGTTTGTGCATGTTCTCCCCGTGCCTCAGGCGGTTTTTCTCCGGGTTCTCCGGTTTTCTCCCCCGGTCCAAAAACATGCGCGGTAGGTTGATTGGTACATTGGAAAATTGTCCCTAGTGTATGAATGTGTGTGTGTGAGTGTGTGTGTGTGTTCTGTGATGGGTTGGCATTCCATCCAGGGTGTATCCTGCCTTAATGCCCATAGACGTCTGAGATAGACACAGACTCCCCGTGACCCGAGGGAAGATCGGATAAAGCGCTAGAAGATGAATGAATGAATGAAGTAAATGTGTTATTTCAGAGGCGTATGTCACACTGGCAGCCCTTTGTATGATTCAGTATCCATGAGAGACATGATCATTTCCAATTACTGTGGAAAATACTGATCCTGGACCAGCAGATATGAGCAGATTTTCTTTGGATAAGCAATTAGAAGCCGCTGCGTGCAGTGATTTGATTGAGAATACTCCACAAATAAGTTTATATTGTTAATCTCATGCCCGTGGTGTGTATCAGGGGAAGCGGCCTTCCACACGCCCGGATTCGGCACTCAGACGCCGAAGGAAGGAGGAAACCCGCAAAACCATGACTGACCTTTCAGGTGGACATTATAACAAAGGCTTTTGAGCGTCTCTGAGGCCCTCTAGTGGCTGCCTGCGGTACTCACGTTCCAAAAACCCCACCCATTCCCAAATTCGAGAATGGTGCACGATTTACGTGTTATATGACGACTGTATTTGGAATTCATATTTACATTAATGTATTTATGCGTCTATCCAAACAGCTAATTATGACGCACTATATCATACTGATACTGTACAAAAGATTCAGATAAAACACCAAAATGGTGCTCCGTCGCTCTGGATAAGAGTGTCTGCGTAAATATAATGAATGTAAATGTAGTAAAGTGTGACTTTAATGTCATGTTAATCATGTCTTGGTTGTTGATGCCCAATTTTCCTGGGAATTTTATTTATACTCTTCAGTTTTTACACAGAATGGGAAAAAAAAACAATAATTTAATAACAACAGAAAATACATTGTGAGATGAAAATAATTCCATTTGCTTGATCCATACTTTAATCTTATTCAAATCTTGGGAATGTTGACAAGAGTCTCACATTATCTGACTGAAAGTGGTAGGAAAGTCCATGACAGGATGTAGTGTTGGGGGAGTAACGAGTTACATGTAACGGCGTTACGTAATTTAATGACAAAATAAAAGTTACAGAAAACAAACGTCCAATTAAATGACAGTTACTTGTGAAAACGTTAACGATTACAAATCCCAAATAACCCCGCCCACATCACATTTAAATAAATAATTATTTGTATTGCACCATGTCAGTGTAATGGATTAGCATGGGCAATCTGATCTGTGTGCAGGTACGCTGTCCCACTGCATTAGCTATGATGGTGGTCATATCTTCTAATTCCTGTCAGAACTGTTGAATTATAGTTTAACAAAAGCTTGTTTATGCACTCTTGATAACCAGTGAATGAAGAAACAGTACTTCATTATCTCTTATCTATGTAGGAAAAATCCCTCCGTTGAAAACCTATGATTACCTGCTTGTGTTTGTTGTGCTGGCTCCCACTATAGGGTGGTGGTGGTGGTCCAGTGGTTAAGGCTCTGGGTTTTTGATCGTAAGGTTGGTGGTTCGAGCCCCAACACCACTACAATGGCTTGAGCCTGCGTTCTGTCCCTAGTTTTATGGGATATGCGAAAACTTGGGGGAAGGTGTAGCTCAGTGGTCTACTGGTTCGAGCCCCGGTGTCGAACCCTGAGTATTGCCACCCTTGGGTCCTGGAGCAAGGCCCTTAACACTCCAGGGGTGCGGTATCATGGCTGACCCTGTGCTCTAACCCCAGCTTCCAAAAACAAGCTGGGATATGTGAAGAAACTATTTCACTGTGCTGTAATGTATATGTGAGAAATAAAGGCTGTACATCTCACCGGCTTGTGCCCCATAAAATTGAGCCATTTGAAGCAGGAAACTATCAAATGATCTCGCAGTCTCGTCATCTTTAAGGCTCTTGTCAGAGTTGCCGAATAACTATCGCTGCTTTCCCCTACAGAAACGATGCTCTTTTTGCTAAACATTTGAATGAATGCTTTTAACGCTGTCATCTTTTCCATCTTTACTACTAACTAATATACGTACACGTTTAAAATATGAAGCTGTTATAAAGGACAGAGGACGTACTAAACTAAACATCCTGCACTCAAACACACTGAAGAATCCTAATGTTTGAGTGTTGAGTGTTAAGTGAACTTTAATCGAAGGTTTGTTGAGATTATTTCGGACGGACCCGGCATGATGTCTTAATCAGAAGCCAAAAGCAAAAACTCAGAAATGCATTACAACAAAAAGCCATATTTGTGATGAATGCAAGAAATGGGGCTTATTTTAAACCCAGAAAATACTGACAAAAGATTGACAAGATTTAATGTTATTCATTTAATTAAACGTTATAGTAAGAAAGGCATCTCTGCATCCACATATATTGAAATGTATGAGGATGTGCATATTTTCCAACATGCCCCTGAAGATGGAGAGTTCAAGAACGAAGCGCACCGTCTTACTGAGGTTGTTTTTTTTATTGCAGTTTCAGTTTTCATTTTAATATTGAAAGGAACGTGAGATGTTATAATAAATAAACCACAAAATGCATCCACTCACCATGAAATGAGCCAAAAAGATTTGTAATGATAAACTTCTATCCAAAGCATGAAAAGTGTGCAGAAATACATAATGTATTTATGGTAGTTTGGTAGGCGATTCCTTATAAAAGTAATAGCACACCTCACACCATAGCACACCTAGCACACCATAGCACATAGCAAAGACAATAGCACACCTCGCACAATATGACTTATGATTCCTGAGGATCGGACAAAAAACGTGGGACGAGTTACGCGGTGAAAATTTGACCGAAGCTACAGAGAGATTATAATAGCAATGCTTTTGCAAACACCACTAATAGTAATAAACAAAGGAATAATGGTGTAAATTCTAATAACCTGAAATCCTTGTTGAAATTGACTCAGGAATGGATAAACCATGACACGCTCGGCTTGCAAGAGAAATCCAATCTAGTGGTAAACACAAATGCAAATGTACAGAGAATGAATTTATTTAATTTAATTTTTTAAATGAAACCGATTAGATACCTCTCGAACAAACACAAATATTCCAATAGTTTTGAACAGTTGATTCACAAAGGGGAAAAGCTTCCGTATTTGTGTTACAATCCATAAGAGTAAAATTATATCCAATAACAAAAGTGATTAACTGCATAACATGTCTTTAACATTTCCATCTTTGTTTTTATTTTGTATTTATTGGTTTGTGATGTGGTGGACTGAGAAATCATACGCAATTATATTGAACTGTATAATATTTATATGAAGTTTATACATATTGGTCAAAATAACTTCAGGTCATTCTGCTTTATCTTTATTTTTTTTGACATGACTTTTCAGTTATAAGAAGAAGATAATAATAAACAGTAATAATAATAAGTAATAATAAAATAATAATAATAATAATATAATAATAATAATAATAATAAGAATAATAATAAGATAATAATAATAATGTAAATAATAATAATTAAAATTATAATAATAATAATAATAATAATAATAATAATAATAATAATAATAATAATAATAAAAGTAATGATAATAATAAAAATTATAATAATAATGATAATAATAATAATATAATAATAATAATAAATAATAAATAAAGATAATAATAATGATAATAATAATAATAAAATAATAATAAGATAATAATAATAATAATAAAATTATAATAATAATAATAATAATAATAACGGAAAAAATAATAATTAATAATAATATAATAATGTTCCTAATATAATAATAATAATGATAATAATAATAATTAACAATAAAAAAAAATAATAATGATAATAATAAAAAATAAAGCTCCTCCTAAATAATAATAATGATGATAATAATAACAAATCCTCCTAAAAAAAAATATAATATCCCTATGAATAATAATAATAATAATAATAATAATGATAATAATATAAATATATTTATCGCAATAACAAGAAATGGATGCCTTTAAGCTTGTGTGATTTCCTTTCCTCACCACTTCACTAAACAATAAATAACACGTGAAAACGCACATAAATGAGGTCTTTTGTTGTACACAAAGATTTGTTATGATAAATGTTATGCATTCTGTTATTTAGCGGCATTTACTTTAATGACTTGTAACGGAAATACGTAATTTTCTCCACTCGGTGAATCAACTGAATCAAAACGCGCTTTGTGCGCTGAGTCGATTCTTCCAAACGGATCTTTGGTGTGAAACCGGAGTTGGAGTTCACATCTGTCACTTCATTCGGCTTTTTTCTGCTCCACTGATGTTCTCCACTTTATCCCGAGAACCTTCCGGACATTTCCACAACATTACCACAACATTTCCGTATTAACACCACCAGCGAGAGGATATGAAGAAGTTCCCCGTGCTTGTGATTTTGGAGTTATCCGCGTTATATCACATATTTGCGCTTAATCATGAAGGTAAGTTTGTATTATTGCATGAATAAAGTGATCTATACAAATAAGAGGAGTTAAAGGCGATCACGCTACAGTAACTATGTTCATTTATCCTCATGCCTCAAAGGAAATACTCTGGATGCCTTAATATCTAATGTGATATGAAAAACATCTGTTCTTCTTCTTCTTCTTCTTTTTCTTTTTCTTTTTCTGCCGACTTGATCCAGAATACGAGAACGAATAGGCGATCTCATTCATACCCAGCATGTAAACCGACAATGGCACTGAGTTTCACAACTCAATCCAAGCAATCGAATCCTTCTGTCATCCTAAATGATGCATTCTATAAGAAATGCCTTTAAATCTGCATCTTTAAATACTACATGAATCATTATCAAAAGTACACAAAGCTGCTTTTTTTTTTCAGGATGCACTTTTTTTGAATTGCAAACAAAACAATACAATTCAGCTTGACCCGTGTATCGCACATAGAACGCCTAATGTTTTTCTGTTTTTTATTGTGATTGTAAGATGATAGAAGTGAACATCATTTGCAGTATTCTGTACCCATACCTCCCATATTATTAGAGCTCAGCCCCCTGTAATTAGTGACTGTCTACACCAGATGTGACTAATCACTGCTCATCTGTCAGAAGAGGTACAATTTGCCTGATCATTTTTAAAACAATGCATTGATGTCAACAAGAATGAGAGGGAAAAATAGGCAAATAAAAAGTAATAATATTAATATAAAGGGTAATTAGTAATAATATAAAGGGGCACGGTGGTTTAGTGGTTAGCACGTTCGCCTCACACCGCCAGGGTCCGGGTTCGAGTCCCGTCTCGGCCATGTGTGTGTGGACTTTGTGCATGTTCTCCCCGTGCCTCAGGGGGTTTTTCTCCGGGTTCTCCGGTTTCCTCCCCCGGTCCAAAATCATGCATGGTAGGTCAATTGGAACCTTGGAAAATTGTCCCTAGTGTGTGAATGTGTGTGTGTGTGTGTGTGTGTGTGTGTGTCCTGCGATGGGTCGGCATTCCATCCAGGGTGTATCCTGCCTTAATGCCCATAGACGCCTGAGATAGACACAGACTCCCCGTGACCCGAGGGAAGATCGGATATAGAGGTAGAAGATGAATGGATGAATACTGTGAACATTTATATCAGGTTGAATACAAATAATAAGTATTTTTTAAATGAATGTAGACCACGGTGAGTCTCAGTGAGACAGACTGTGTCAGAGTCCTGGTATGTTAAAACGTCACAGTCATCAGACCACTACATGTTTCCAGTCCCTTTAAACACTTGGGAAAACTGGCATATAGTCATGCTGACACAACTGAAAAGTGCTGCATGACCTTCACATTTCTGTGCCTGGTTAGAAAAGGCAACATCTGTAACCTATCCACAACATTTCACTGTCTTGAACAAACTCCCATCACATTTCGCTTTGGATTCTGGAACAAGTTATCCGGTTTTGAAACTCGCGATTCCTCCGTCTGAAGCTGCGTCTCCAAAACAATCACGGCGTAGGTGAATGCTAGTGCAAGGTAATATGTTATTTATACCGTGCATTTCATACACAATGGCAATTCAAAGTGCTTTACATGAAAGGAAATAAAATAATGGTTAAAATAATAACAAAGCAGTAATAATCAACAGTAAAAACATTTTAAATGATGAAAAAAATGATTTAAAAAGATTAAAAACAGGAATAAAAATGATGCAGCGCTCATTCATTCATTCATCTTCTAGCGCTTTATCCGATCTTCCCTCGGGTCACGGGGAGTCTGTGTCTATCTCAGGCGTCTATGGGCATTAAGGCAGGATACACCCTGGATGGAATGCCAACCCATTACAGGATACACACACACAATTGTTTTTGTGCATGTTTTTGGACCGGAGAGGAAACCGGAGAACCCGGAGAAAAACCCCCTGAGACACGGGGAGAACATGCACAAACTCCACACACACACACATGGCCGAGACGGGAATCGAACCCGGATCCTAGAGGTATGAGGCGAACGCGATAAACACTAAACCAACGTTCCCCCTTAACGCTCATTCAGTAAATGCACAGTAAACTGAACAGATGAGTTTGACGTCTGGATTTAAATGTGATTAATGTTTTAGCACGTCTGATCTCTTCCCGGAAGCCGATTCCAACCGCGGGCAGCGTAAAAGTTAAACGTAGATTCCCCTTGTTTTGTGTGAACCGTTGGTATTTCTAACAGACTGGATCCTTGTGATCTGATTGGTCTGTGAGGTTTGTATTCGCTGAGCATATCTGCAATGTATTTCAGTCTCAGGCCATTGAGTGATTTATAAACCAGTGAAAGTACTTTAAAATCCATCCTAGTTGTAACTGGACTGCTGTGGTATGCTCTGATTTGAGTGATAGTGCAAGAGCTTTATGAATGAATGAATGAATGAATGGATTTTGTGGACTCGGGACACAAAACCTGTACCTGATGCATGTTTACATGTTTATGCATGTAATATAGATATGTGTATGGGATGATAAGATTGTTAATGTATTATGGTTGGTAGAATTGTTGTTGTGGTGGTTTGGGGACCATTTTGCAGGCATTTCTTTGAGTCTTTGGTTCCTTTTAGAACACGAGGGAATGGATAAGTCTTACTGAACACCTCTTTCATATGATCAAGGATTTTGATCCTGATGGGAGTGATCTCGTCCTGGATGGCAGTCCACAAGCTATGACTCAAAAGAATGAAAATAATACCATCTTTATCTTAGCGATTTTGGACTTTGATTCTCTCAGCCACCATCAAAACACTAATTAAGGGGATATATTTGGGAATAATGGTGTTTATCTTTCGACTACAATTCCAGAGGCTTGTAGATTGTAGGCCAGATGGCACTGAAGCTGTTCTAATCTATTATGCTTACTAATGCACTATTTGCTTTTTTCCCCCCTACTTTTCCAACTTCAAGATGAGGCATGTGAAATCCACATGATGTCTCTTTTTGTGGAAAGAGTTCATCAAGAAAAACAAACATGTGCTCGGGTTAATAACAGAAGGTAATACGCTTAGAAAAGAGAGATCTGATAGAGAGGGTTAAACTTCCACATGTCCAAACGAAGCCCATTCTCTAGGCAGTCCTCCAAATCTCCTCTTGACATCAATGTCAGATGCCAAAACCGCACTTCCTGTGTGGAATCATTTAACGTGTCCACACACTGTTTTCATTTACAGTTATACTTCAAAGTATGGCTTTAGTACACAAAACACAGATATATTGCTGTATGCGAGCGCACACCAATTTACTATAGTACAACACAGAACCTATATCTTATTGTTCTTTGATGTTTATTACATTTAGCCAATAATTATCCAACATATGTTTTATCCTCAGGATCAGGAACAACGTATCCTAATGGCAACAATGATGTGGAGCACGAGGAGACGTATTACACCCCAGAGCTGGACTATAAGTGTAAGTAACAAATAGAAGATTACCTGTAAGTGTTTATTAACATATATTTGCACTCAGGTCTGTGCTTCCAGTAGCGGCTTGTTATGAAAGATAGACAATTAAGTCTAGACTTATTGACTTATGCAATGAGGTAAACAGTGCTGGATACAGCGGGTGTTTTTTTTCCCTGAAGAGCGAATATCAATAACCAGGAACCCCATTTTAAAACCACACATAGACTAGTCTAGACAATAAAAAGAGATATAGAAATTACACATAGAATTTTATGGAAATAATTCAATCCATGACCCGTCTATATATCTCTAAATCTACACTACACGATGTCATACAGCAGAAATGGTTCTATACATCACAGGCGTCCTGTCAGCACACACACTGTGCCATCGCCAAAATAGTCTCATTCCATTTCATATGGGATGAATTTCATATGCTGTAAAACAAGACCTTGCCATCTGCTGAGAATTGTACATTTGAATTTGAATATATATATATATATATATATATATATATATATATATATATATATATGTTGACAGGGGCATGGTATCTTAGCGGTTAGCACGTTCGCCTCACACCTCCAGGGTCCGGGTTTGATTTCCGTCTCGGCCATGTGTGTGTGGAGTTTGTGCATGTTCTCCCCGTGCCTCAGGGGGTTTTTCTCTGGGTTCTCCGGTTTCCTCCCCCGGTTCCAAAAACATGCACGGTAGGTTGATTGGCACCTTGGAAAACTGTCCCTAGTGTATGAATGTGTGTGTGTGAGTGTGTGTGTCCTGTGATGGGTTGGCATTCCATCCAGGGTGTATCCTGCATTAATGCCCATAGACGCCTGAGATAGGCACAGACTCGCCGTGGACCCGAGGGGAAGATCGGATAAAGCGCTAGAAGATGAGATGAATGAATGAATATATATATTGCATTCTGTATATTGTATTCTATATATTGCATTCTGTACCCCTGCATATAGTATCTGCATTAATTGTTTCTGCATCGCTTGGCGTAAAATCACAAGAATTTCACTCACTCTTGTGGTGATGTGACAATAAAGTGACTTGACACTGGACATTTCCATAAGGAGAACATGGAGCAGCATTATTGCTGATTTTATTAGCACTTGTTTGACTTTGCATTCTTGATTATAATAAATCTACGCAGCATTTACTAGCAAATGGAAACAATTTGAACATCTGCTTATATTAATATCAAATAATATCTCAAATAGGCACGGTGGCGTAGTGGTTAGCACATTCTCCTCACACCGCCAGGATCCGGGTTCGATTCCCGTCTCGGTCATGTGTGTGTGGAGTTTGTGCATGTTCTCCCCGTGCCTCAGGGAGGTTTTTCTCCGGGTTCTCCGGTTTCCTCCCGGTCCAAAAACATGCACAGTAGGTTGATTGGCACCTTGGAAAATTGTCCCTAGTGTATGAATGTGTGTGTGTGTGTGTGATGGGTTGGCATTCCATCCAGGGTGTATCCTGCCTTAATGCCCATAGACGCCTGAGATAGGCACAGGCTCCCCGTGACCCGAGTGAACATCGGATAAAGCGGTAGAAGATGAATGAATGAATGAATATCTCAAATAACATTTTTAACAAAGTACACTTCAGCATTCTAAGGTAAGTCACATTTTAGCAGCATTATACGCAGATTTGACAAATATTAATGAAAAAAAAATCCACATATGGATATAGAGTAATTCATGAACATTTTGCAGTAAAATGAAAAGATTTATAGGATATAACACACAGCGCAGTAGGATTCATGACGATTAAATCCACAATGATCACTCACTTGTATTTGCTCTTTTTCTGACAGATCCTAATTGGTGCCAAACAATGAAACTACACAATGGACACATGACCTGTTCCTCCCCACGTGGAGGAAACCACCGGAACTCGTTAGGTACACGGTGCAAATTGTCCTGTAACCGGGGATATAAACTTCTGGGCCTGTCATCCGTACAGTGTATGACCAACCGCCGCTGGTCGGGAACGGCGTACTGCAGGAGTAAGTCACTGTCTATAATGTCTATAATGTTCATAATATTATTATTTAAATTGAAAATCAATTCAAATATGGATTCCTTTGTGTAGCACTAGGGCTGCATTAATTACCCATTATTTCCATAGTTGATTAATCGGATTAAAAACGTAACTTTTTAAAATGTGTTGTTTTGCTTGTTATAATTTTACAAAGCCCTAATTTAGGGTATTTATGTATAAAAGTCTATTTTAAACAATGCAAAAGCCACAACTTTTATTTTGACATTTTAAAGCGTATAGGGGCTGGTTTGTTTAGGAGTGCATGGGGGATTTCTTCTTTCCTGGGTGGAAGAAAACAAAAACAACTTTTCATTATGCAAAAAGAAGCAGTTTGAGTAAACACACACACACACACACACACACACACACACATATTCCACTTGGGATAACTTGCAGGTTACAGTGTTTTTTTAATATAAAATGCATGGGATGACCTGCGGCCGGTCATTTTGCCAACACCGTTTCTTTTCTTTCCGTCACTCTAAACCAGACCTCGAGCAGCCCAACTAATCAATAACGCCATTCTTTATAGAAGAATTTCATTATCGATTTTATGGATAAAATGTTGCAGCGGTATTTTTATAGCAGCTTCATTTGAGATAAATGATGAAAGGTGAATTTATGTTAGGGATTATAAATTTAGTGCTTATAAATGTAATCCCTAACAAGCAAGCCATTCTTTATATATATATAAAAAAAAAAACTAACATGCATCAAGGGGCACTATGGTGGTTTAGTGGTTAACACGTTCGCTTCACACCGGCAGGGTCCGGGTTCGATTCCCGTCTCGGCCATGTGTGTGTGGAGTTTGTGCATGTTCTCCCCGTGTCTCAGGGGGTTTTTCTCCGGGTTCTCCGGTTTCCTCCCGGTCCTAAAACATGCACGGTAGGTTGATTGGCACCTTGGAAAATTGTCTGAATGTGTGTGTGTGTGTGTGTGTGTGTGTGTGTCCTGTGATGGGTTGGCATTCCATCCAGGGTGTATCCTGCCTTAATGCCCATAGACGCCTGAGATAGACACAGACTCCCCGTGACCCGAGGGAAGATCGGATAAAGCGCTAGAAGATGAATGAATGAATGAACATGCATCAATAGACAAGCTACATAATGATAAGTGTTTATCAGAAGATTAATGTCTTGCATGTGTTGTTGGTGACATTTGACCGTCTCCACTGATAACAATGGTATTGATTTCGCACCCAAAATTGATCTTTTATGCTACAAACTTCTTCACTGTCCTCTGTAAGTGTCCTCTCCTGTTGATTTGAGAACGGTGATCCTTTTCAAACCTTCTTTAATGGCGAAATGAGCAAAAACTATTCGTACCCCTTAAACATTATAACCACAAACTTTAATGTATTTTATTGGGATTTTAAGGAGAATTATACATTGTGTTAAAGATTACAAATTAAAACATAGTCTGATACCGTTAAATAAAATCCAGCCTAATCAGAAGTCACGTAATCAGTAATTAGAGTCGAACCGTGTGTGAACTTAAATCATCCGAAATGGAAAAAGAGTTTGGCATAACTGCTAACCTACCATGGATGTCCACCTACACAGACAAAGAGGCACAGGAACAGAGAGCAGGAACAGTCAGAAGGGCCATGGAAACTCTGGAGGAGCTGCAGAGATGGAGGAGTCTTAACTATTATTCATGCACTCCCCCAATCTGTCTCTTCTAGAAGAGGAGCAATAAGAAAGCCATTGTCGATAAAAAAAGAATAAGAAGTCCTGCTTGCAGTTTGCCTCAAGTCATGGTAGCGGACACAGAATACATGTGGCAGCATCATGCTGTGGGGAGGCTTTTCTCCAGCAGGGACAGAGGAGGAAACTGGTTAGAGTTGATGGGAAGATGGTTGGAGATAAATACAGGACAATCCTGGAAGAAAACCTATTAGAGGACTCGAGACTTGGGCGGAGGTTCACCTTCCAGCAGGACAACGACCCTAAACATACAGCCAGAGCTACAATAGAATGGTTGAGATTGAAGCATGTTGAAGTCCCAGTCAGTAAATCCTATTGAGAATCTTTGGCACGACTTCCTGTTCACACACATTCTCCATCCAATCTGATTCAACTGGAGCTGTTTTACAAAGACGAACGGGGAAAAAAATCATAATCTCTAGATGTGTAAATAAAGAGACATAAACAAAAAGACCTGCAGCTATAATAGTAGTGAAAGGTGGTTCAACAAAAAGTACTGACTCATGGATGGGGGGAGAGGGGGGGGGGCATTACATATACACATGATACTTTTCAGATAATTATTTATTAAAACTCTCTAAAATCATGCATCATATTACTTTGTGTTGATCCCATAAAATCCCAATAAAATACAATTTTAGTATATTCAAGGAAATCGCTGTCTCCCCCAAGCACAAAAAAATAATATCATTATTAAAACAACAGATGATGCCAATCTGAGTTTATCTTTCAATCTAATGCATATTCGTGCTTAAACTTGCCCTCGTTCGTCTTCTTTGCCAACTCCGCTCCCAACTCTCATTTCATAACTACATACAGGATATGACACTATCGATTCGCAGAAACTGCAGCTGCCATGCACAAGCTCCATAATAAACTTGCGTTGACCTTTTATTACCATTTCCACATAAACTTCCTGATCTCAACACTCGCTGTGTCCTACGCAGGACACATTTCTCAGACTTAACTCTTACCATTATCATATATCATATCATATTATCATATGTAATTAATACATTAAAGAAAACCACCACTGCTACTATAAGCTATATATATATATATATATATATATATATATATATATATATATATATATATATATATATATATATATATATATATATATATATATATATATATATATATATATATGTATATGTATATATGTGTGTGTGTGTCTGTGTGTGGGGGGGCTAGGGGGGCACGGTGGCTTACTGGTTAGCACGTTCGCCTCACACCGCCAGGATCCGGGTTCGATTCCCGTCTCGGCCACGTGTGTGTGTGGAGTTTGCATGTTCTCCCCGTGCCTCAGGGGGGTTTTTTCTCCGGGTTCTCCGGTTTCCTCCCGGTCCAAAAACATGCACGGTAGGTTGATTGGCACCTTGAAAAATTATCCCTAGTGTATGAATGTGTGTGTGAGTGTGTGTGTGTGTGCCCTGCGATGGGTTGGCATTCCATCCAGGGTGTATCCTGCCTTAATGCCCATAGACGCCTGAGATAGGCACAGACTCCCCGTGACCCGAGGGAAGATCGGATAAAGCGGTAGAAGATGAATGAATGAATGAATGAATGTGTGTGTGTGTGTGTGTATATGTTTGTATGTGTATGTGTGTATATATGTGTGTGTGTGTGTGTGTGTGTCTTTTGTCGGGGAAGTGGTAGCTTGTGGGGCAGATGGTTGCAGGTTATAATTGCCTACACCTGGTTAAGGACC
The DNA here is from genome assembly GCA_030449085.1 of Kryptopterus vitreolus. Taxonomy (NCBI): domain Eukaryota; kingdom Metazoa; phylum Chordata; class Actinopteri; order Siluriformes; family Siluridae; genus Kryptopterus; species Kryptopterus vitreolus. The sequence continues at coordinate 11,282,957 of JACRUU010000025.1, read as the reverse complement.
TTGCTTAAGGGCCCCACTAGTGGTAGCTTGGTGGTGCTAGACCCAAACCTGCAACTATCTGCCCCACAAGCTACCACTAGTGGGCCCTTAAGCAAAGGCCCTTAACCAGGTGTGGGCAATTATATTTTCCAAAGGGCAACATGAGAAACCTGAGGTGTGTTCGAGGGCCGAACCAACAATAACCTGAACTTACCTTATGTTCGATATTCATTTTCTCCACCTGTAAAGAGCAGTAAATGATATCATTTTCATTCCGGGCTGTGCGCCACCGTTTGGGAAATGCATAACCGTGCTTAATGCGCCACCTGGTGGGCATTACATGACACTACGCGGGCCGTAGTTTGCTGCACTTAACTCTTTACTGCACAGTTGTAAGTCGCTCTGGATTAGGAAAAGCCCAACCATTAGGTTTCCAGTGCAAACCATAACTTATGGTTTTTATTAACATTATTATTGGCCATAACAATATCATTCTTAAACCCTAATGTGTTGTCCTTCCAGGCTCTCAAAACAATCTAGCCATTTTTTTCCTATTCAGAAGTTTGACATAAACATTATCTATTTGTTCATTATATAGTTCTTTACCTGCATATCTGCAGGATTTTATGGAGCCACATGATTAAATGAAAGGATAACTGTAAAATGATCAGGCGTACAGAAACATATCTTATTTTTTGTTTTATTTTTAGACTGATGAAGTTATTTTAGTTGTCTGCCATTATATACTAAAGATATCAGCTTTACCCACCCTTTTAAGGGAACATAAATAATATGATTTATTCATTCATTCATTCATCTTCTACCTCTATATCTTCCCTCGGGTCACGGGGAGTCTGTGTCTATCTCAGGCGTCTATGGGCATTAAGGCAGGATACACCCTGGATGGAATACCAACCCATTGCAGGGCACACACACACACACACACACTCACACACTAGGGACAATTTTCCAAGGTGCCAATCAACTTATTGGTCATGTTTTTGGACCGGGGGAAAAACCCCCTGAGGCACGGGGAGAACATGCACACATGGCAGATGCGGGAATCGAACCCGGAACCTGGAGGTGTGGTGCGAACGTGCTAACCACTAAACTACCGTGCCCCCTAATTGGATTCATTAAGAATCATAAATTAATTTCTCATTTTTCTGAATACTGGATACAAATCCTTTATAATGCAAATCCTTTGCAGTTAATGAAGTCAGAAGCCTGGAGCTCATACACTTTACCAGATGCTGAGTTTTATCTCTGTTTATGCTCTGTCAGGCTGTTACTGCATCTGTCTTCAGCCCCTGCTGGTTATTGGGGCCCTTGACTTGCCCACTGCAGAACATGAAATTACATTTCTAATATTTCATATAGGGGCTATCGTGGTTTAGTGGTTAGCACGTTCGCCTCACACCTCTAGGGTCCGCCATGTGTGTGTGGAGTTTGTGCATGTTCTCCCCGTGCCTCAGGGGGTTTTTCTCCAAGTTCTCCGGTTTCCCCCCAGTCCAAAAACATGCACGGTAGTTTGATTGGAACCTTGTAAAATTGTCCCTAGTGTGTGTGTGTGTGTGTCCTGCAATGGGTTGGCATTCCATCCAGGGTGTATCCTGCCTTAATTCCCATAGACGCCTGAGATAGACACAGACTCCCCGTGACCCGAGGGAAGATCGGATAAAGCGCTAGAAGATGAATGAATGAATGAATATTTTATATGTGAAAAATGTAAGTGGTAGAAATTTGGAGCACATCATGGTGTCTTAAACAGAATGGTCCTATTGTTGTGTAATGAACGTTGTTGTCAGTTCCGTGAGGATGAATCCCGATTTGCACATCAGCGTCTTGCAGATGTATACTGAATAAAATAAATAGTGCAACAGTCTTACCCTGTTCCCCCTGAAAGACTGCCAAATAGCTTTATAAGCTTCTGGTCGGGGATTCAGATAAAACCTGGCAACCCTGGCTACGCCGGGCTGCTGTCCATATGCTCAACATGACAACATAGGATTGATTTACTGATTGGATAATTGAATCTTGTCCAACAAAACAAACAAATGCATTCCTTCTTTTCTTTTCAGTGCATTAAATTAGAACGTTACTTTTGCACTTAGCACGATTTCTACAAACAACAACAACAACAGCAAAAAACAACAACAACAACAATAATAATAATAATAATAATAATGTGATTTTATTTTACAGCTTGCAGATAATAAGTTGTAATGTATTTTCTGTTTAAAATGTTTATTACCAGATTCGGTGTTATAGAAAAAAAAATACATTTATATATTGTAAGAAATGAAATGGATAAAATGTAATATTTGTCTTGTCACGTGACGTGACACGCACGTACATCTGGATATGCATCTGCATGTACGTTAGCGGAAATAAAGGAATAGAAGCGGGGGAGACGCTGGAACGGGAACTAATCGCGGCTCCTGGTCTGAAGCGGTCGGCGTTCGAGGACATGCTGCGCATGCGCGGAAACAATGAACGAACCATTCTCGTTATTCCTGTGTCATATAAAGGATTCGAATCGTGTACAGTAAAGGAGTCATGTTCATATGAATTTTGTTAAATGGTAACGAATAATATGCTTAATAATAATTATGTTTATTTGTTTATTATCCCCAAGTTAACATTATCATGTTTGAGTGTTACATTACCATTGAATCCCATTATCTTCCAGCTCTGAAGCCGAGAAGGTTAAAACTATTGTCAACACTTCCTTGTGTATTTAAATACTATCATCTGAGTTTATTTATTGTCCTGTGCTTCAATAAGTCATTTTACACTCTTCAGTGACATGGGATTGAGAAAGCAATGTATAGAATGTACTTCTACCAGTGTATTTTATTATTATTAATAATAATAATAATAATAATAATAATAATAATATAGTGTTGAAGGGTACTTTGGAAATGTAATAGGTTACAGATTACAAATGACCCTATTCAAAATTTTATATGTAGTGTAATTTTTCAATTTATAAAAGTAAAGTAACTGATTCCGAAGCATTCGGGCTCTCACAAGCAGATTATGTAATAGTTTTTTCCCTCAAGCCATCAGATTTCTCAACACATAGAACCGGAACTGGATTCACACGTACACACACACACACACACACACACACACACACACACACACACACACACACACACACACACACACTCACACACACATCCACTGCTCTATTATTTATCTACCTCATCACTGGCCTTTACATGTGTATTGTGTCACGGCGCTCTCTCTCTCTCTCTCTCTCTCTCTCTCTCTCTCTCTCTCGCTCTTTCCCTGCTCTTTACACACACACACACACACACACACACAAACACACACAAACACCAATCAACCTCAGGTGTTCCTGATCCCATCGCCCTCTCCATCTCCCCTTTATATAGCCCGGCTCTCCCTTCATTCCCCGGCCGGGCTCGTAAGACTTAGATAGTGTCGCGGACCCGTCCCACTGTGATCTATGTTTATATACATGCCTAACCTTTTGTTTGTTCCAGTTCCCGTTTCCTGTGTTCTCCAGATTCCGGACTTTCAAGTCCGCACCCGCTCCTGCTCACGATTCCCCGGACTTCCAAGTCCGCTCCAGATCTCCGGTCCTCCAGTGACCACGGCGCGCAGCGCGCAAGGCTCCCAAGCCTATCTGGCCGCTCCTTTGAGCGGCGTCTCTTTTGTTGTTTGGCTTATTCAAATAAATCCTTTGTTTTTGGAATTCCCGTTTCCCCGTGTGTCTGTGCAGCGCACCGCGACCATTACATATTGTATATACTGCTCTCACTGACAGTGTTACTGTTTACATGCACATTTTGCACATTTACTTTTTATCACTGCTGCTCTAATTGTTCCTTTGCACACTCGCCAAACTGGAACACTTTGGAACACTTTGCACTGGGTTGTTGTTGTTGTTTTTTGTATTTTATTATATTGTGTTAGTTGTTTGTTGTGCACTGTCTTGTGTTGTGAACACAGTCTTGTTGTGTCTTTGCGCTGTTTGCACCAGGTTACACACGATGCACTTTATGTAGCTAGGACAAACTTAGTCTCGTCCTCAGCATTGTGTTGTTGTGTTTGTGTTATATGTTGTTTTGTGTAAGCACCAGGGTCCTGGAGAAACGTTGTCTCATTTCACTCTGTACACACTCAGCTATATGTGACTTGACTTGACTTGACTTGATTACAAACTTGTTACGCAACACTGTTACATGTAACTAATTACTCCCCAGCACTGATCATACACTTTTGTTTTTTTCTGATTCGCTCAGTGGTGCGTTGCCATGTGCTTCCTCACATCCAACATGGAACATACAGTTGTAGCAGGAGCTTCTCCGTTTACTCCAGGTGCGACTACTCGTGCTTTCAAGGCTACCAGATCGAAGGGGATCGCTACCGGATTTGCCAAGAAGGTGGCAGCTGGAGCGGGATAGAGCCCACGTGTACAGGTACATATGGCCAGGTTTTTATGCTTTATTTATTAAAGTTAAATAATATATTTGCTTTTAACTCACCTGCATATTGAGCTTCAGAAAACGTATCACCAGTGATGGGAAGGTCACGTTGTAAATGTAATAGGTTAGTAGTGTCGTGTAGTAGTTACTAGTAGTGTCGCTTTTCAATGACTTTATAAAAGTAAAATAACTGATTACTTTTGATTACTTTTTGAGTCCTTTCATTTGTCCACTAGGTGGCGCTCGGAGAAAAAAAACACGGAAAAAGAGGGATATATTTTAGAATTTAATTAGTAATTAGTCATTTTTATTAGTAATTTAATGACATGCTTTCTTGCAGTAATTGTAAGGGATTACTGTTACTTTTAATTTGTAATTAAATAACAGAGGGGGTGGTTTAGTGGTTAAGGTGTTGGCCTCTGGACCGGAAGATCACAGGTTCAAACCCCACCACCACCAAGCTACCACTAGTGGGCGCTTGAGCAAGGCCTTTAACCCTCAGTTGCGCAGTTGTAAGTCTCTCTTGATAAGGGCGTCTGTTAAATGCCATAAATGTAATGTAATGTCAATTACGTAACAGTGTTACATGTAACTAATTACACTGAGAAGTCATTGCTATAAACAGGATTGTACATTAGAGAAACCTTTCTTTATTTTCATAAAGTCCTAAAACACGGAACTGTGTTGTTAATGTCACAACAAACTTTAATTATTTCAGATTATGACCCCCCCAAACTGAAATGTCCTTTATCCAGAGTGAAGTTTGCAGAACCTGGAAAACTTACTGCTATAATATCCTGGGACCGTCCCACAGTCACAGACACAGCTGACACATCCCTGCGGTACGTATGATCTAGGATCCTCCTCAAACTGCTAAACTGGCGAAAGATAAACTGAAGAAATGTCTTTTTTTTTCTCCTTAGGATTTTACGAAGTGGACCAGAATCTGGTTCAGAATTTAGTGAGGGTCAGTATGTAATCCGCTACAAAGCCTATGACCAGGCTCAGAACATGGCTACCTGCAAGTTCACCATACAAGTTGAAGGTATACATGTCAGAACGGATAATCACACGCATGTAATTCTGTGCCTAAAAGACCCTTTTTGAAGTTAGATGAAATATTAGATATCTCCTCTGGTTTGCTGCTCTCCAGTCAGGAGATGTCCCGCGCTGAAGGCCCCATTACATGGATACCTGAGCTGCACATCCGATGGCAATAATTATGGAGCGACATGCGAGTATCAGTGTGATGCAGGTTATGACAGGAGTGGCACCTCCACCCGAGTCTGCCTGTTCAGCCGCAGCTGGTCAGATGAAGCCCCGGAGTGCGTCGGTGAGTAATGAAGCAGAGATCGAATGACCAGGAAAAACAGTAAATTCTATAATTAAAATTATAATCATAGGAAAATAAAACAGTGGGAACGGTGGTTTAGTGTTCATCACGTTCACCTCACACCTCCAGAGTTTGATTCCCATCTTCCATGTGTGTGTGGAGTTTGCATGTTCTCCCCGTGCCTCAGGGGGTTTTTCTCTGGGTTCTCCGATTTCCTCCCCCGGTCCAAAAACATGCACGGTAGGTTGATTGGCACCTTGGAAAATTGTCCCTAGTGTATGAATGAGTGTGTGTGTGAGTGTGTGTGCCCATACAGAATTCCATACTGTATTCCATCCAGGGTGTATCCTGCTTTAATGCACATAGACGCCTGAGATAGACACAGACTCCCCGTGACCCGAGGGAAGATCGGATAAAGCGATAGAAGATGAACTAATTAATTAATTAAAATAAAACATATTTTTAAAAAATAGACAAAATACACTATTTTGCCAGAAGTCTGTGAACACCTCGTCATAAACACGCTATGTGCATTTTGAGGAAACACATTTAGTCCCAATTTGCTCTTATAATTCCCTCCACTCTTCTGAGAAGATGTTAAAGTAGATTTTGGAGTTTGCTTGTGGAGGCTTTTGCTCATCCAGCCATGAGGGTGCTCGTCAAGTCGTGTACTGACGGAGGTGAGGCGAGGAAATCTGGGGTACAGTCAGCGTTTACATTCATACCTAACAGTGTTGGACTGTTGGGATGGAAATAGAATTGAGGTCAGAGGTCTATAGAAGATCTTCCACGCCAAACCATGCAAAGCATATCTTAATGGAGATCTTTATGTGCACTGTTGGGACCTCCAGGTTTGGGTTGGGCTTTCTTCTTCTAATTGACTTCATCAAGCGACACCTTACAGAATTATGTCACGTGAATTAAACAGGATTTATTTGCAGGGAAGGAACAGGTTGTGCAAAATTTCTTCATTCATTCATCGTCTACCTCTTTATCCGATCTTCCCTCGGTTACGGGGAATCTCAGGTGTCTATGGGTATTAAGGCAGGAAACACCTTGGATGGAATGCCAACCCATCGCAGGGCACACACACACACATTCACACACAAACACATATTCACTAGACAATACACTAGAGACAATTTTCCAAGGTGCCAATCAACCTACCGTGCATGTTTTTGGACCGGGGGAGGAAACCGGAGAACCCAGAGAAAAACCCCCTGAGACACGGGGAGAACATGCACAAACTCCACACACACATGGCCGAGACGGGAATCGAACCCGGACCCTGACGGTGGACGGTGTGAGGCGAACGTGCTAACCACTAAACCACCATGCCTCGCAAAATTTCTTATTTCTTTAAAAAAAATATTGTAATATTTTGGAGTACATTTTAGAATTCTGAATATATTTTTCAAGCAGGAAAAAAAAAAAACAATCTCAGTCAGATTGTTCTAAACATCTACATTGAGTTTGATTTGAATGTACTTCAGCAAAACGGTTTATTATGTAAAAGTTTCTCCTTTGATTAAAATGACTACATGTAAAGTGTTGCCTATTAAACCTGGTGCTTTCATTAGTGATGCAGATCAAAACTGACATCAGGTCTGTTGGAGCCCTGCTTGACCAGTTCTATGAGAAGAGGAGACTCCTCATTGTGTCCACTCCGAGTGCATCTGACCAGCAGTACAAGCACCAGAGCGACATGCTCCAGGTCTTTTTATGGCTTTAATAGAATTACAACTGATGTAGAAAGCAATGTCATTATTACATTCGTTTAAAAATGTCATTGTGTAATCTCTTAGAGTGCTGTATGTGGTCTGGATCTTCGACACGTGACCGTGATTGAACTGATAGGATTTCCGCCTCAAGAGGTCGGCCGCATTAAAGAACAATTTCTCGACAGCGAGGTCATTGATGGTCTCAGGTTAGCAGGAAAACATGTGTCGTATCACTTGTTGTTTTCATAGGCGCATTATAACATGGATAATAATGATGCATATTAAATCTGTCATGTGTGTGTGTGTGTGTGTGTGTGTGTGTGTGTGTGTGTGTGTTAAATACAGACAGGCTTTACAGATCACACGATCCTACTTCAATATGGTGTTGCTTGATGAACTGGGCGCGGACCGGGAACGCTTCATTAACCCCGCCACCTCGGATGAACTCTACACTTACATTGATGAGTACCTTCTCACGGAGGAGGAGCGAGACAGGCTACAGCTAAACAAAGAGCACTGCGACTGAGCGAGCAGCTCTGCATCCACACCAAGCAGACCGTTAAAGAGCGAAGCTGTGCTTTGTGAGGGTTTGTGTTACTTTTACACACATTACAGATGTCTTTATCCTGGCTGTGAATTAGAATACTGGAACCGACGCCTTTTTGTAATAAATTTATTTGCATAATCGCCAGTATTTTGTACATATCACAGATGATCAAAAATTGTGCAACATATTAAAATATTTATTTAGTGTATATAAGTGTTTTTAAATACGCATGCATCATAGTCAGAACCTACGACAGGATAACTATAAGAGATTCGTGTCATTAAGCAGTAAATAATTACAGCTTGATCGACAAAATGTTTAATTGTTAAACTGTACTCACACAAGAGGAATGTCAATAAAGATTTTGCATAATATTTGAATACTTTTTTTTTATGAAACTTTTAACAATATTACAGGTTTATACATCTCTTTCTCTCTCTTTTATATATATATATATATATATATATATATATATATATATATAATATATATATATACACATATATATATATATGTGTGTGTATGTGTGTGTATTTGTGTGGTGGGTAATATATATAATATCTATATATATCTATATATATATATACACACCAACACTATTTATTTTATATATATATATATTACCCACACATATATTATATATATTTATATATATACATCATATATATATATATATATATATATATATATATATATATAAATATATAAATATATAATGTGTGTGTGTGTGTGTGTTGTGTATATACACGGTGTTTCTCTGATGTATTCACTAAAAGCTTTACCACCGCATGTGGCCATCACACGTGTAGGACTTTCGCCAGACTCATTCCTTTCACTTGTCCATGGAGGAACGCAGGGGGAGACTGCCCTCTGCCCATGAATCTGGGAATTGCATCATCTTCTGCCACAAAGACACTTCCTCTCCGCTTGAATTAGTCACCCACTCTTTCTTCCCCTCCATTAGTCGCACTGCAAACACACACCAAACCTTCACACACACTTCAAAGCACAATCGAAAATAATATTTTCTATATGATATCAGTACAAGGTAGCGTTGTTTAGGGCAGTGATGGTCCGGTGGTTAAGGCGCTGGGTTTCTGATCATAAGGTTGGCGGTTCGAGTCCCAACACCACTAAGTTGCCGCTGTTGAGCCCTTGAGAAAGCCCCTTAACCCTGTTTGCTCCTGGGGCGTCATACGACGGCTTGACCCTGCGCTCTGACCCTAGTTTCCTGGGATATGCGAAACTAAGGGACGGGGAAGCTCAGTGGTTTAAGGCACTGGGCTGCTGGTCGGAAGATCCGGGTTCGAGCCCTGGTATCGCCAAGCTGCTGCCCTTGGGGGACCCTCTGTGCTCCAGGGGGCGCCGTATCATGTAAATGTAATTACATGTAAATGTAAACGGGTCATGGCCGACCCCGCGCTCGGACCCCAACTACCAACAACAAGCTGGGATATGTGAAGAAAGAATTTCACTGTGCTGTAATGTTTATGTGACAAATAAAGTCTATTCTATACTTAAATCAATGTAGAATTGCGCTCTATTATATAATTACTACAAATTATACTGTGTTGTTTGTGTATGGTGGACTATATTATCCACAAACTGCCTTGTACACAGTGTTGGGGAGGTTACGTTGTAAATGTAATAGATTACAGATTACAAATGTCCTTATTCAAAATATAATAAGTAGTGTAACTTCAATTACTTTATACAAGTTTCTAATGGATTTTTCCAACTTAATCATTTCCAAACATTTATAACTTTACATTTATCCTTACAGTCGTAACAACTCTTGTTTACTGTTTGTATCTTTGTATAGCTATGCCAGGACACACTGGCGAGTAACATGACGGGAGATGGGAATCGAACCCCAACCCTGGAGGTGTGAAACAAACCTGCTACCCGCTAAGCCACCGTACCCCCGGGGGAGTGCAATAAATTCTACGTTTTTACAGAAATTGTTCACATTTCCATAATTAACTGTAATTTAAGGACGCATTTTTTTCTCAGAAATTTTTGTTACTGTTTTTTTTAGTAACAATTCGTTTTTGTTACTAAACGAATTACTGTTACGTTTAATTCAATTACGTAACGCCGTTACATGTAACTCCCCAACATAGAAACAATGATATTTTACATGTTGCAATATGTAATTAAGTTCCAAACCAAAAAAAGTAATTTAATTAAATTTATCGTGAAAAATCACTCTACATCTTATTCATTCATTCATTCATTCATTCATCTTCTAGCGCTTTATCCGATCTTCCCTCGGGTCACGGGGAGTCTGTGTCTATCTCAGGTGTCTATGGGCATTAAGGCAGGATACACCTTGAATGGAATGCCAACCCATCGCAAGGCACACACACACACACACACACACACACACATACACATTCACACACATTCATACACTAGGGACAATTTTCCAAGGAGCCAATCTACCTACCGTGCATGTTTTTGGACCGGGAGAAAACCGGAGAACCCGGAGAAAAAACCCCTGAGACACGGGGAGAACATGCACAAACTCCACACACACATGGCCGAGACGGGAATCGAACCCGGACCCTGGCGGTGTGAGGCGAACGTGCGAACCACTAAACCATCGTGCCCCCACTCTACATCTTATGACCTTTTTAAAGTTGCTGTAATAGGGTAAATCACTTAAAAGCACTTCCTGTACGTCGCCCTGGATAAGGGTGTCTGCTAAATACCGCAAATGTAATGCAAATGTAAACGTAAATGTTTTTCCATCAGAATGATCATATAAAAGTTGTTTATTTTTTGTGTATAAACACACACCTGCTCCTGAGCTCAAACGCACCCCTCCCAGAAAGTCATTGCTGGACAGAGCCTCTCGGTCCCAGACTGTGAGCTCCAGACACAAGCCCTTCAGCTGCTCCAGACACACGTCTTTGTAAATGAACGTGTGGTCGTAGTGTGGGTTCACCGTTTTCTTTACCACCTGAGTCTTCTTCTTGGTCGACTTGGCTGTAGATGGCAGCAGGTATCTGCACAATTCCAACAGTGAATCAGGTGAAAAAGTGAAATAGTGAAAAAAAAAGACCCAAACATTTTGTTAAAGGTATTTTAAAAAGCAATTAAATATGTTTATGAGATGGATATAATGAAATAACCCTTTCACGAAGGTATCAGATGTGCCTCCTGCTTTCATTGCACAAAGATTCTTTGCCTCCTTAATTAACACGTGCAGCTCTCCACCACCCTCTACTCTGGCCTTTTTGCCTGGGGACAAAACAAGAAATGGAACTCGAGTTCTTTATTGTGTTTATAAAAGGTATGAATTAACATTGTGCGATTACAGCGTTAATGTGCTTATACACAGATCTCAGGCATCCGTACACGCCTCACTTAATACATCTGATGTGTAATTACTACATTTCTGTATATTTGTTTTGATAAACAGATTGCTCTCAGCAGTTGTTTAAGCACTTCTGCATTTTGTGTATTATTATATATTTGGATGCATATAGAAATCTGCATATTCAACCTAACAACTAAAAAACAAGCTGCTCTATTTCTAAAACTATTCATTAAAAACAGAAGAGATGCACAGTGCACACACACACACACACACATATATATGTATAGTTTCATTCATTCATCTTTCATTCATTCATCTTCTACCGCATTATCTTCTTCCGTCTGTGTCTATCTCAGGCGTCTATGGGCATTAAGGCAGGATACACCCTGGATGCAATGCCAACCCATTGCAGGGCACACACACACACACACACACACTCACACACACATTCATACACTAGGGACAATTTTCCAAGGAGCCAATCAACCTACCGTGCATGTTTTTGGATCGGGGAGGAAACCGGAGAACCCGGAGAAAAAACCCCAGAGGCACGGGGAGAACATGCACAAACTCCACACACACATGGCCGAGACGGGAATCGAACCCGGACCCTGGCGGTGTGAGGCGAACGTGCTAACCACTAAACCACCGTGCCCCTATACTATATATACATATATATTATATATATATATATATATATATATATATATATATATATATAGATATATATTCCTCCTTCCTGCACATGTATTTAAGTCAGAAGATTTCTATATAAAAGTGCACTGTTACTTGAATAAGGACATTTAAGATGTATTACTGTTGAGGAACGCTTCCATCACCTTTGGGTTTTTCTCCGGGTGCCTTTGTCTCTGTGACGTACTTCAGAGAAATCACTAGTTCTCCTTTGTACTGTGAAAATGCTGATAGTGTGGTGGCGTTACCCATCTGCATACAGAAACACAAAGAAGTACCATTTCAAAACTGTACGTTCATTCACACCTGTAGCGTAAACCCTAACCCTTCCATAAAATAACACCAGTGAATGGAATTAGATTCATTTATTGATCATTTGTTCCACTACCTTTCCTTTCAGTATCATACACTCCTCTTTGCCCGAATCAATATCATGGCAGTCCAGCGGGATCTCCACCTCCCCGAGGAAAGCATTGCGCCCAAAGCGGTCGTAATGCCACACTGACAGCTGGAGGGTACGAGACAACAGCTGCGAGCGACTGATGGAGTACTAGAAGAAAGAAAGGCGAAAAAGAGACGTAAATAATCACATTCACTCATATAACAAGGAAAATATTGCTCAATAGAATGAATGAATGGGTTAATATATTGTGTAGCAACATGAAAATGACATTTAATCTCCATACATTATTAGACATGTCTTTGTTTTGGAGCCAGTCACTGACACAGGAATGAAGTAAGTGGAGAAATACCACATTTTCCTTACAGTAAATAATAGGCAAGATTTTCTTACAACGTGTTAATTGCTATATTATTTCATTTATAACTTCTATATGGCGATTATAAATAAGCCAGGACCTTTAATGTCTCATTGTAGATGGGGATGATGGTGTTACGCTTGATAGCTGTTTTCTTCTTGCTCTGACGAGATTTGTCTGGCAGGAGGTAACTTTTGACATATCTACAAAAAAAAACAAAACAAATAGAAAGCATCACTCATTTCTTTACGCCGGGGGGCGGAGTTTATAAAAAAGAGGGGCGGGGTTAGTTTATAAAAAAGAAAATGCTGTGGGCCGGAGTGAATACTAGTAGTATTGTGCTTTTAACTGTATGTATTATACCTTTTATACTAGAATAGTTTATTACTATGCACCACACAGACAAATGATCATTTCTTTTATATATTAATGAACTTTATTACCATTATAATGACTTTTTTTTATATTCAGTGCTTTTCAAAACTTACTTGCATATTAATTAGACTTGATGTAAATGTTCATCAGTGAGTCTTTATCTCAGAGTTTATCAGTGTCATGCATGAAAAGGTTTGCTCACAAGTATACGTGCTGTCAGAACGTGTGGAAAGCACGTCAGTAGTGGAGGGCGGAGCCAAACGGAACAAGCGTTAAGTTACACCTGTACCTGATAAGTAATCAGCGCGCTCTGTTCCGGTCCGGTGAGGCCAATAAAGAGGCGAGAGATATCAGCCTCGGGGAGAGAGTCACCGAGGAGAGAGTGGAGACGGTCTCCTTGGCGACGGAGACAAGTGTGAGTATGAGGGAAGGAAAGCGCCGGGGGCAGATATCGAATAGGGAGGTGGGACTCCCTCATCACTGTCGTGATTGGTCTGTCATTCCAACAGACGTGGTGTGATTGGTGAGATACTGAACAGATGTTTGAAAGTGAACTGTTGTTTGTCTCTATTCCTTTCAGCTCGGACCAATGAATCCTTTACATATATATTAAAATGACATTTACATTATGTCTGTGGCATTATTCAAAGGGCCAGATCACATGTGGGGGCGGGTCGACGTTTGGGGACCCCTGCTTTACGCCATGCCAACTTCTATGGCTATGTTCATGGCAGGATCCAGGTTTTATTATTTAAAATTATTTAATCTTATAAAAGAATAAAATTTAAATAAGATATTTAAGAGTAAAGGGGTACGGTGGTTTAGTGGTTAGCACATTCGCCTCACACCGACAGGGTCCGGGCTCGATTTCCGTCTCGGCCATGTGTGTGTGTGTAGTTTGCATGTTCTCCCCGTGCCTCAGGGGGTTTTTCTCCGGGTTCTCCGGTTTCCTCCCCCGGTCCAAAAACATGCACGGTAGGTTGATTGGCTGCTTGGAAAATTGTCCCTAGTGTGAAAATGTGAGCGTGTGTGTGTGTGTGTGCGCGATGGGTTGGCATTCCATCCAGGGTGTATCCTGCCTAAATACCCATAGACGCCCGAGATAGGCACAGACTCGAGGGAAGATCAGATAAATCGGTAGAAGATGAATGAATGAATGTTTAAGGGTATTTTTTTTTATGTAAAACTAAATTTGGATTGGAGTCAACAGAATAAAACAAGTTTCTTTGATCAGTGTAAGTGGAATATTCTTTATGGCTATATGGATTTTCTCCTGACAGTGGAAATGTGTGGGTTAATCTTTAGTGTCTTCAGAAGACAAATATCTGAATAAAGCTGGTATTATTATCATCAATTTTAAATAGCCAAAAGTTTTGGTTTAGTTCATATTCATACCAACTTCTTAAACACAATATGTCAAAGTGTACAAAGATCATAAAAAAACCCTATTAGAGAAACACTGATGCAGAAAAACCCTGTACAAAAATACTTGCATTATGAAATGTAAGAATTATTTCAGGATTTTTTAATATCTTCCATTCATTATTGTATTACCAGAACCAACACATTACCTAGAAGACCAGTGCATCTGACCCCAATTACAACGATTGTATTATATGCATTTACATACATTTATACATTATATGCATTTTTTGTAAAATACCATTAAATAGGTTTTGATTTGATATCAATTAAATTAAGAAATAAAGGCTTACGGGTTACACTTCTTTTTCGCCGAGTCAGCATAAGCCAGCCCTCTGCACTCTTTAACCCGAATGGAAAAGCTCTGCTTGCTCTCGTCATAATTTAGAGTGAAGATTATATCCCCAGTGACGTCCACGATATCGTAATCCCCCGCCTCACTGTACACACTCATCATACTGCCAAGTGTGCTCTGTAAAAAAAAAACAAAAAAAAACACACACACACATTCGAGCAGAGGTTATAGTGAATATAAATCAAACTGGTTTAAGTGAGTATTAAAAGAGTATTTTACATTGGAGGCACGCAGATTGGTGGCGCCGTCACCCACGGTCCTTCTGTGAATGCTGACCAAGTTATCAATATCCTCGTCCTCCTCCTCCTCTTCATCCTGCGGGAATGAGATTGCACATTGAAGCTTCTGTCACCAAAACAAACTCCTTGTAAGTGTTAAGATTTGGCAATAAAGCGCTTTCTGATTCGGATTTGACGCCTGAATTGCTGCATATTTTGGGGGGATCCCAAGATACAGACTGCAATGTAGGTCAGTCAGAATAGAAAACTCACTATGTTTAGACCTGGAACTGACTTGCTTCTGTCTCCCATAGAGGCTGCAGTGTTCTCAGTCTCATCATAGCGTACATCCACTACAGACACTGGCTTAAAATCTAAGCAAACAAAGGAGTAGTTACATTATATTTATATCCTTTCACATGTCAGAAATAAGTTAAAACAATAATACATAACCAGAATGTATCTTTAAATTCATGTACATTATCCATTAAAGACCACAAAGGCATTTTGTAACGCTTTACTATCAGCAGCAAGGCATGAATTAAAGTGAATAAATTAAAGTGAATAAACTTGTGCATTTACTAAAGTCTGGCTTTATTCTTTCAGAAATAAATAAATGAAAGTATAAATGATCACAATCTACAGTCTGTCAGCATATTTTTTTGAAATGACATTTTGAGCCACTGGGACAGAGGAAGAAGACTAACAATGCATTCACAACATGAGGAAAGACAATTTATATCTCTTAAGACGACAGGAAAAAAATGAGAGTACAAAAAGGCCTGAAGAAACCCTGACATTTGATTCAATATAATTACTAAGATTTGTTTAATGATCTGAAATTAGGCAACACTAATTATGTGTGTCTTTAATCTGGATATGAATTAAAAACATTACCTGATATCTTGTGCACTCTTCTAACACTCTTCTTGAAAAGGCCATCAACATCATTTAAAGACTCCGAGACATGAATTTGATGAACTAAAGATGCCTTAAATAATTGACAGTGAAAGATTATGTAGGGAGTTATGTACACACACACACACACACACACTTAAAATATAAAACTTATGATTCATGGTATAATACTGAAGAAATGACATTTTGCCACAATGAAAAGTAGTGAGTGTGCAGCGCTGATCCTGCTGATCCCGTGAGGGATTCCCGTGAGAAAATTCTTTTCTTCGTACACAGCTTGTTTGGAAGCAGGGTCAGAACAGATACGGCGCCCCCTGGAGCGCAGAGGGTTAAGGGCTATGCTAAAGGACCCAAGGGTGGCAGTTTGGCGATAGAGGGGCTCGAACCCCCAACCTTCCGATCAGCCCATCACCTTAAACCACTGCTACACCCTCCCCATTCATGTCTAAAACTATTAATTATATACATATACATTATATATATATATAAGTATATATATATATATATATATATATCCGGGGGTTTGAAAATGTTTTTGAATGTTAACTTAAAAGCGCCACCTAGTGGACAAATGAAAGTAATCAAAAAGTATTCAAAGGTAATCAGCTACTTTACCTTTATAAAGTAATACACATTTTGAATAGGGTCATTTGTAATCTATTGCATTTCCAAAGTAACCTACACCCAACACGGCACACACACACACACACACACACACACACACACACACAATCATACACGTCCCGTTTACTGTTTATCCCTCTATAACACCATCTCACTGCACGTTAGATCTGCATGAGATCAGCTCAGTGCTGTGGATTGATGTTAGTATGAATCTAGACGAATGAAAAGAGTGAGGCATGTTTGTCCACTCACAGTCTCAGTGCCTACAGAGGATCCGGCAGGGCTGTGGCTTTTATCAGGAGGGGAAACGCCTGATTCAGTGGAATCTGTTTCACTTAACTTGTTCACCACTTCGTTCCTAAAGACAGAAAAGTTTCAGTGTAAATTTCTCATAAATATTCCCACAGTATTTTCCACACAGTGTGTGACCGGTAAGTAAAACTGCACCTCTTTGTCGATGGAGTACTCGGGAACGAGTCGGTGTCAGGACGGCTGCTGCTGAGGCTGGTCTTCTCGGATGAATCCGTCTCGCTCTTGTGCAGATTTTCACTTGATGGGCTGAATGGAGAGACAAGACCGCTTTAACGAAGCATTACGTTTTACATTTTCACGGAAGACATTATTGTCCGAGATGAAACGAGTAATATAAGATTATAAATCATTCGTCCGGCATTCATTTCCTCATATTCTTTGAGATGCGTTTTCTCCCACCCACTCCTCAAGTGATCAAACAGTGGTCAAATATTTGAACATATGATTGATCCGTGCTTCGTGTTCCCCTGTTGTGCCTGTAATGAACTCCCTTAGCAAATAATAATTCTGCATGTCTAATAAAGTCTGCTACATTTCCAATAAACCCGCTTGACATGACAAACATTTACTTCTTCTGTTTTTAAACAGTACTGATTTGCATTAATAACCTGGTGTTTGGAAATACTGTCCTGTGAAAAAGTGTTTGACTGAACCACACCATCTTAAAATACCCCCCCATTCACCATCCAGGTAGAGTAAACAAAACGTTTCGATTGTGTAGTCTCTCCTCAGCACAATGCTGTGAGCACCGTATATCACCGTACATATGGTATTAATAGAGTGACACATGACATAGGTTTCGCCACATATAGATCTTTGAATTTTAAATTTCGTTCTTGTTGCGGCCGACCAATTTTTGAGAGACAATCCTATTTTTGTGCTGCAGTCTCAATATATGCAATATATAATGACAGTATATATATATATATATACACACACACACACACACACAATACTATATTTTACATTTTTTTTTTTTTTTACTATACTACATTTTACCTGTGTCTATCTCAGGAGTCTATGGGTATTAAGGCAGGATACACCCTGGATGGAATGCCAACCCATCGCAGGGCGCACACACACACACACACACAACACACAACACACACACACACACAATCACAAACCACCGTGCCCCATATATATATATATATATATATAATCTTATATATATATATATATATATATATATATATATATACATACATACTGTAAAAATATAGTATTCCAGGAAAAATTGACAAAATCATGAATTCTATTTGGAAACTTATTAAAATCAGATATTAAAATTAGATTTAATTAAAATCTACATAAAAAACAACCGTTTGTTGCACAAACATTCAGATATTGTGTGTTTCATGTTGCTGTAGCAAAAATCCATTAACGTTCCTTTCATAGTGCAGGTATGGAGCTCAGAAGTAGTTTTCTCTCCTTAATGAGCTACTGATGATTTAAATGAACGTGCTTTCAGGACAAACTTAACAATAAAAACAATTTGTTGACAAATATGAATGAAATGTCTGAACATTTAATAAATAGCTTGTATTTACAAAAGGTCTCAATAATATTTGAATATATAAACTGGGCAGAAGTGTGTTTCAGAATTTTTCTCTATTATTCTCAAAAACACAGTTATATTCCGAGGCAGCAGTGTGATGAACCTGTTATGAACGAGTGCGGCTTGAGACTTTCATATTGACCGATCTGGAGACACACCTACTAAGTTGACTGAATGTTTACTGAATAAACAGGTAGAATGAGACGCGTCACCTGATTGGCTAAAAGCTGCAGCCACAACAGCTGTTAATGAGCACTCGTACTCTAAAAGGAGTAAATCAAGTTATATGGAAGAAATAGATCTACATAGGAAATTTTATTTTTACCATTTCAAACAAATGAATTTCATTTCATTATTCTGTCCATTTTTTTTATTCTGTAGGAGATTTGGACAAAAATCTTTTCCCCCCCGTTTTCACCTGGTGGATTTACCTTTTGTCTCCCAGAGCAAGATCCTTTAGTCTGGGTTTTGGTACTGGTAAACTTTGACTGGAGTTTGACTCGAGACTGGTCAGCAGCACCTCTCCTGTAGTTTCATGTTTCTTTGCTGGGATGGAACCTGGCAAATCCCAAGAAGAGGCCTACATTGTTGTTTTTGTCATTGCTTTGTGTCACATTTCCCCATCAACCACTGAATAATAAATATGTAATTTCTCTTTTCCATGTTGTGTGTATAGAAAAGGGAAAGGGTTTTTGAAAGGAAAGTTATCCGTTATGTGTTTCCTGAACGTACTTGGTGGCCGCTTCCGGATCGAGGCTCGCACCAGGTCATGTCCTGGAGTTGTGGAAAAACGGTTAATCCTCTGATCGTAGAACCAGTCGCCTGTAGACTTCTTTAAATCCCTGGGAAGGAACACACAAAGGTACTTCTATTAACCATTAACCTGTACCTTTTAAACGAAGAGTCTAATTCTACAATCCAACATGCCTCTGACAGATGTGTGTTTATACTCACGCCTCTTTAGCACATACACTACACTGCCAGAACCCTTTGGCTTGGACAGTGCGACAGTTTCGGCACACTTGGTGTTTGCACACTGGGCACTGGCTGGAGCTGGCAGAGAGACGACCCAGGGGCTCCTGGCAGCGTCCGCAGCTGTGCTTGTTATAGTTGCCGCTGCTGCGTTTTGCTCCCTTCCTCCTGATGTCCAACAATTCTGCTTTCAGTTTTCTATAGATCCAAAGTAGGTGTTTTATTTTAGACTTTTATTTCTATTACATTGTTAAAAAAGTATTACTTATCTGCACAATTCATTCATCATTTATTGATTAGCTGCTCAGGACCGGAACACTCAACATATTATATATTCATGGTTTTGAACATGATGGGGCCGAATTAATTGGAAGATGAGGGTATACTATTCCCAAACACATATAAGCATTCAAAGACATGTGTGTGTATATGTGTGTATATAAATATATAAGGAGTAACATGATGTGAAATACAGAGAACCGTAACAAGCATGTACCAGACCCCTTTTCCCCTTATCACAGGGCGCACACACACACATGGACGAGACAGGAATCGAACCCCGACCCTGGAGATGTGAGGCGAATGTGCTAACCACTAAGCCACCATGCCCCCCTGCACACACACATACATACATACATATATATATAGAAATATAAATATAATCTATAATATATATATATATATATATATATATATATATATATATATGCCACATCAAATTCAAAAACCATAAATATGTTGAATATTGCAGTCTTGGGCAGTTAATAAATAATAATGAATTATATAGACAGTTAAAATGTTGTAGATTAAAAGGACAGGGAGGTGCAGGGTTTAAGATTTCTTAGAAAAGCGAACTATGAAAACTATGTATAACTCACTTCACCCTCCTGTCCTCTAACCGTCTCAGCTCTTCATCCCGCTGCAGCACCTGTAAGATCAGTTCCATCTCCGAGTCAGTCAGGAAGGACATGCTGATCGTGTCCATGGCTTCCATCTCAAGCTGTGTCCTGGGAAATGGGACAAATGGAATGAAGAATGAAAATGTTTTTCTACTTCTTGACAGTATATAACAGACTTTATGCACTGATTTATGTGTTCTGATGTAGGCAATGCATTTCTTGCATTTTGCTACATTGCAGCAGTTTAAATAAACCTAATGTCAATGTCATAAAATGTTTGCATAGATGAATTCTGTACGTCAAAATAATTTGTGTTCTGTTAAAAATTCTGGATTTCACACACACACAAAACCAAAATAAAACAAACATATATTTTGACATCCATAATTATCTAATTCCATCATGACAAGATTAATTGCTGCTGAAAAGATCCAGAAGATTTGTTATATGTCAGTTATATGTACTGCATTTATAATAATAATAAATAAAAATTTACTGGTAATCTTACAGAGATAAGTGGTTGTGTCAAGAGTATATGATTAAAATTACTTCAAAATTGGTGTTTAATTTTTTTTTAACAGTAATAATAATAATAATAATAATAATAATAATAATAATAAATTAAAAGATTTTTTATGGATATATTTTTCTGGAAATTTTCATGGTATAAGCTACACATCAGAGGAGCTCAGATTATGTGAAAAAGATTGTTACTCATAGCAGACCAATCTATTAATACAATTATATTTATCATGTAAACAAATGATTGTTATCCATTCAATGTGCCCAAAAATGCCTTTTCAACTACATTTAAAAAAAAAAAAAAAAAAAAAATCACACAACTAAGGTCAACCCGGAGAAAAAAATACCATTACCATTAACCAGTACCATTATATTTTTGTACCCCTATGAACAAAACTGTACCTCCACAATACCTTTTTCTGACAGTGTTTGTGTGTGTCTATTTAAGTTTTTAAATAAAAATGACCGAATGAATTCACAAAATGTAGTTTAGATAGAAAGATAAATGACTGAAATGCAGAAGTTAAAGCAGAATTTTCCCCAAATTGAAATAATTCAGCAAAGAACAGCTATGAGAAAAATACAAGTACAATAACACATTATGTTCACTGTTCACCAGTGGTAGTGTGTTCACTGTTCATTTATTCATTCATTCATCTTCTAGCGCTTTATCCGATCTTCCCTCGGGTCACGGGGAGTCTTTGTCTATCTCAGGCGTCTATGGGCATTAAGGCAGGATACACCCTGGATGGAATGCCAACCCATCACAGGACACAAACACACACACACACACACACACACACACATTCATACACTAGGGACAATTTTCCAACGTGCCAATCAACCTACAGTGCATGTTTTTGGACCAGGGGAGGAAACCAGCGAACCTGGAGAAAATTCCCCCCTGAGGCACGGGGAGAACATGCACAAACTCCACACACACACATGGCCGAGACGGGAATCGAACCCAGACCCTGGCGGTGTGAAGCGAACGTGCTAACCACTAATCCACCGTATTAAATTAAATATTCATTATTAAAAAGAAGAAAGAAATAAAAAAGCATGCTGTTGTCTTTTACAGTGTTAGTTCAGTGAAACTTGAAGTACAATGACAAACTATCCGTTTTTTTTTTGTACATTAGGATTTAATGCCAGAAACAGTTATTCAGTGGCCTCAAAGTTTACAACGTCAAAAACAAACGCTGAATGTTTGAACTAATTCATTATTTTTTTAGTCAGAGACGAACAAAAAAAATCATGTTTTTGCAACTTATGTTGTTTTTGTGGATAATCACCGATACTGAAGCCTAAAGTCAACAAAACATCGCAAGTGTCAACAGAAACGCCGTGCGCCACTTTACACTCGCAGCGGCAGCGGGTGCGCATGCGCAGCGTTGCTATTATACAAATAGTAAGAGGCCTGTGCTGTTTGGAAAAAGGGCAGATACTTGGACACGGGACAGAGCGCACATGCATAGGAAGTGTTTCTTGTTTTTTCCCCCTCCACTCAGTACTTTTTTAAACTGTAGCTTGTCTTTCATAAAATGGAAAAAGAAAACTTGGATGTCACCAGAAATATTTGGGTTGTAAATGTCAAAAGTCACCATGTCACATGTCCCAGGCAGCATGACTCGGACATACAGGCAGGTCTATGGGGTTGTGAGAACCGGCTCAGGATCTTAAAAACCCTCTTAATGCATCTCTAAATGTAAGCATAAAACATGCACATGACTGCAGCAGGGAAACTTCTGGGCAGTGCAGAGGGAAAAGGAAAAGCAAACATCCCTGCGTTCCCACCCTGTAAAGACACAAGTTACACGGGTGGAGTTCTCTGGTTAACATTTATTTAATAATGTCGCTTTGGGTAGTTAATAATCACTGAGAAGCGGACAATCATCTCCTCTACTTTGGGCTTCACTGACCAATGTGGGACGGAACAAAATGACAGGCACTAGCCGTGAAAAGAATGAACAAGAAACTGGTTTTGGGGGCACGACCACATATCCTATAACACTGTAAATGCCAAGGATTTCCTCATTGTTTAAACACTTTGGAGAAAGGTGAGAAAGGCTGAGAAGTAAACAGTCCAGCATGAAAGCCAGACATAATACCAATGCTTCAGGCGTGATAAAGAAGTATATAACGTCTTATATAAAGTCTTTTACAACCACTAGCTTTCTTTCACTGGAGTCTTCCTAACACCAGGATGCTGCTAAGGATATATATATATATATATATATATATATATATATATATATATATATATATATATATATATATATATATATATATATATATATATATATAATCCAAACACACAGCCATGTTGTTTTAATCCTGCTCGTTCCAATATCCACTAACATTCCATTTCGTTTCCCGGCGGCAGTATGATAAGAAGTGTGAGGAAACACATATACACTTCAGGTGCACCTACACTGTTGGATTATAATAGTTCATTTGATTTAAATTCGCAGATAACTCGTGTAAAAATGTATAAAATGTATATTGTATGTGTTAACAGTATTTCAACTTACCCGCGTTTGCTGGAGTTTTAATGCGCCGCCGTTTCCTCCAGAACTCTGCTCTCAGCTTGGGTTTAAAAAGAGCCTGTGCAATGCCGGAAAACGGGAAAACTTGAACTCACACTCACACACACACACACACACACACATACTCTAACTCTCTCACATACACACACACACACGCACGCACATACTGTAACTCTCTCATACACACACACACACACACACACACAGAATCAGCAGGTGTAGCTTAGCTGGGCGTCTCTGCCACATAAACACATCCGTGTTATATACGCTCTCAGGTGAGCTTTGGATACACGCGTGAATAAACAAGTCAAACCTACGACTAACATAAATATAAAACGTTTCTTATGTCACGTCTCAAAGGGTCTATATAGAGAAACCAAGTGATGGTGAATATCTGGCAGTGTTGGACTTCCATGCCGGGTATAATTTCTTTAATGTATTTTTTTTTATTTTACAGCTAAAACGAATGTTTCTACACTGTGTTGTTTCTAACCTTGTGTAGCGAGCTGAAGGGCTCCTGGTTGAAATGTAAACTCTATCTGTGCATTTTCTCTCCAGTTTCCTCCTACATATTTCTAAATGACAAACAAATAATATCTACTTCAACTAATTGTATAAAATGATACGCACAGTATTTGGTGCCGAAATGCCAACACACACACACACACACACACACACACACACACACACACACACACACACACACAATAGCTTGTTATTTCACTGCTCACTGGAAAATTCAAATGAATGCTACAGGGCACACAGCCATGCTAATGATTTGTTTACTATTATTAGTGACTAATTTTCATTCTGTCAAACATGGCTCCATGCAAAGTCTGATTTTTTTAATTGTTTCATTAAAAACAAAAAAAGTCAACTTATTTCAACGGTTTACACTCCAGATCCAGTACGATGTGATTTACGTGCGGTGCGTAGGACTTCACATGCTCTATATGCTTAACGCTAGTCCTCCACTCAGCCCTGGTGATGTCTCTCAGCAGTGTGAGGATGCGGCTTGCTGTGTGTTCGGCCCAGTCGGTCCACACTCCTTTATCTCGAGATGAAGAAGTGGAGGATGAGTGAAGTCTCTGATGCTGGACAGGTGTGGTGACGTTGTTGTGGATGTGCAGTATTCCCCCAGTGTCTCTCCGGAGAAGACGACACGCCACAGGCCAGCCCTCTTCAGAGCTTGGTATTAGGCCTAGATTCACTCGGTCGGCGAGGTTATTCAGGGACAGCTGGGGAGAATGTTCAGAAAGCATTTTGTTTAAATCACATCCATGTTGAATAATGCATCTATTATGAATGATAATGAACATGATGTAATTCTGGCATTGGCCTGTTGTGCCTGAGGAACATTAACCTCTGTATTAATGGTATAAATGATCCGAGTTTTCATTTATCTCAGTATGATTTAATAGTTGGCGAGTCTGACATTTTTGCAACCTGCTATTTAACAAGACAAACATTATTTTGCTTTATTTATGTAAATAGCAAATTGATTCAGACTCTGCATAATGACGACGTGCAGGTGATAATTCTATACAAGAATGTACTTTATTAAAGGATGTTCAAGAATTTATGAAGGGTGTTTACCGTGCTTAATGGTTTCTAGCTCTTTTGAAATAACATTTTCTCATTGTTAACTGTCTGTACAAATGAATAATTTAATTCCCAATATCTGATATCTAGCAAATTAAAATGTCCTTTTTTTTCTAGAGAGGAAAAAAGGGACTCATGAATTTTAAAAGAAACATTGCAAGGGGCAGCATGTAGCTGCTTTTCTACTAGATAACCCTGCTTTAAATGCATCATGTCATCATCTTTACCAGAAAAATTAATCTGGTGTAATTTAAGGTTAATACTGAGCCACAGATCGAACCAACCAGTACTGATTATTAAAAAGCTGTACCTATTGTAGTCTCCTTCCAGCTCAGGGGATCATATATGAAAAATAACCTTGAGGAGATTCTTTAGGCATCAACTAGAGTATCTATGATACGTTTTCTCTGTGTGTGTTTGTGTGCATAAGGGTCTTGTGATGGACCGGTCTATATTTGCATTTACAGCATTTGACAGACGTCCTCATCCAGAGGGTCTTACAACTGAGCAGCTGAGGGTTTAAGGGCCTTGCTTAAGGGCCCACTAGTGGCAGGTGGTGCTGGGATTTGAACCTGCAATCTTCTGGTACAGAGCCCAATGCCTTAACCACTGAGCTACTACCTTATTGTCTATATTGCGTTTCTGCCTTTGGTTATGGTAACCAGGACTCTGACCAGGATTAATGACTTATTCATTTTAAATGTTATAAGTGACATTTGTTTGTTTCAAACTGCAGAAATTTGTAATAATAAAATTATATATTATTATTATATAATAAAAAAATATATATACATATACACACACACACACATGATATATATATATATATATCTATATAATATATTATATATATATATATATATATATATATATATATATATATATATATATATATATATATATATATACACATATATATATATATATATATATCACACACACACACACACACACATATATATATATATATAAATATATTATCAGTTTATTATCAGCTTATCAGTTTATGAACTATATTTAAAGTTTAAAAATGTTAACCAATTAACAAAACGGAAAATAAATCCAGAGTGAAATCCAAAGTGAGTGTGTGTGTGTATATATATTCTTCTTTTTTTCTTATATATGTGTGAGTGTGATTTAATGGTGAATATATAATGGCGGGCAGGAATATATTCATGTTGAGGGAGAAAACAATTATTCGAAAGACTCCTGCAAAATGGTACAAAAATGATATATATATAAATATACATATATAAAACAGTAAAAACAAATGAACTGTTATGAATCTACTGCATAAAATGCGGTGATTTCACATCGCGGTAGTGAAAAAGTGTCACCGTCACAGCCCGAGTTACTATACACATTATTTACATTGTACTGTAACATGAAGCGGTGATTTGTCTTGCAAGTCAGCACTGTTGTCTAAACATTAACCACCAAATTATGACTAATCAGATTTTACAATCCAAAAGCGTGACGGGATAAAAATGCTATCGATCTGCTACATTTCTCTGGGTTGGAGATGCCACGCCAAAGATATTCACACAAGAGGAATACAAGTTAAAAAAATGTCCTATATTACAAAACAAGGGGCACGGTGGTTAGCACGTTCGCCTCACACCGCCAGGATCCGGGTTCGATTCCCGTCTCGGCCATGTGTGTGTGGAGTTTGTGCATGTTCTCCCCGTGTCTCAGGGGGTTTTTCTCTGGGTTCTCCGGTTTCCTCCCCCGGTCCAAAAACATGCATGATAGGTTGATTGGCACCTTGGAAAATTGTCCCTAGTGTGTGAATGTGTGTGTGTGTGTGTGTGTGTGTCCTGCGATGGGTTGGCATTCCATTCAGGGTGTATCCTGCCTTAATGCCCATAGACGCCTGAGATAGGCACAGGCTCCCCGTGACCCGATGGAAGATCGGATAAAGCGGTAGAAGATGAATGAATGAATGAATTACAAAACAACAAGAGAGAAGTGTATGTTCAGTAATGTTGGTGAATGTAACCATACAGTCCACAAGCCAGACATATAATATTTGTAAGTAAATGTGGAAAGTTGGTTTCTCACTTGTCTGTTGTCTCCTGGATGCACAGTGCAACGATGCGCTACTTTATTAATGCGCAGGTTTCGCTCCAGTGCTGAAACTGCATCTGGGTTCCATTCGCATGCATGTACATGGGCAGCGCCAGCATGGATCAGATATGGCAGCGTGAAGTAGCCAATTCCTGTCCAAGTCAAAATTTATCTTTAAAATCAGGATAAATGTGTATCTCTGCTTGAACGACGGTTAAACGTTCACATACCTGCATACAGGTCGACCACAGTCTCCCCAGTGCAGTTAAAGGAGGATATTCGCAGTTTCTCCGTGATGTTTCCGAAGGAAAACATACACTTGGTGACATCAAATTCGTACCTAGAAATTCGTGTGTCTGATAATTCGCACTTTGGATGATTATAGGAATTTATTCTGATTTTTTCCCCCACATTTATATGTTTTACCTGATGTGGTTATCTATATGAGTTACACAGCTGTCGTCGCCCAACAGTAACGTTACCACTGGTGTTCGCCAGCCATCCTGGGAAATCGGCTTTATCTGTGCTAGACGCTTGACTCCGAGTGCTTCGGCCACAGCTAACCACAACTCAGAGTCTGGAGGAATTACAAAAAATAATTCAGGTAATAAATAATTCATCATCGATACTGTCAGTGTACAGTCAGTTAAACATCGCAACCTGGTTCAGGAACAGCACCGTGCAGGACAGACGAGCCCTATAGAGGGTGGTGCGATCAGCTGAGCGCATCATCCGAACTGAGCTCCCTGACCTGCACTCCATCTACAGAAAGCGGTGCTGGACCAAGGCCAGGAAGATCATGAAGGACCTCAGTCACCCCAGCAATGGACTGTTCTCTCTGTTGCGGTCTGGAAAGCGCTTCCGCTCCCTCAAGGCCAATACAGAGAGACTGAGGATGAGCTTCTACCAATACGGTCTCTTAATCAGTACACCACACAGTACTGATCCATTTTGCACATCGGCACATCTTGCACTCACACTGGACAATCGCCATACTAGTGGTCACTCGTGGTCACTGCACACTCATGGACATAATACACACAATACACTTAATTACGCACACAAGCCACTTTAAATGTCACTTTACTGCACATCTGCATAATTGTAATAAAAAGACTGCATAAAAGTCTTTATTTTATATTTATTTTCTTTATCTTAATAGTGTTGTTTTAAGGTCAGGGCGTTTGCCTAAGCATTTCACTGCATATCGTACTGTGTATGACTGTGTATGTGACTAATAAAATTTGAATTTGAAACCACAACCAGTTACAACCAGTGCTGGGTTCATTCATTCATTCATCTTCTACCGCTATATCCGATCTTCCCTCGGGTCACGGGGAGTCTGTGTCTATCTCAGGCGTCTATGGGCATTAAGGCAGGATACACCCTGGACGGAATGCCAACCCATCACAGGGCACACACACACACACACACACACATTCATACACTAGGGACAATTTTCCAAGGTGCCAATCAACCTACCGCGCATGTTTTTGGACCGGGGGAGGAAACCGGAGAACCCGGAGAAAAAACCCCTGAGGCACGGGGAGAACATGCACAAACTCCACACACACATGGCCGAGACGGGAATCGAACCCGGATCCTGGCGGTGTGAGGCGAACGTGCGAACCACTAAACCACCGTGTCCCTCAGTGCTGGGTTATGTAACATAATTTAATTACAAAATAACATTAATCCGTTACAGTTACTGATAAAAAAAACGTGTAAATAAATGAGTTACTTTCGAAAATGTTAAAGATTACAAATCTCAAACAGATTCAACAATTTGCTTCTTATATGTAAAAGATTTGCTATTTTCATCTAGCGCCACCTAGTGGACAAATGACAGTAATCCAAAAGTAATCGGTTACTTACTTTACTTTTATAAAGTTGCACTACTTATTACATCTTGAATACTTGAGTACTTTATAATCTGTAATCTATTACATTTCCAAAGTAACAAATTGGTTAAAGGCCAAGGTACTGACTTAATAGGTTCAGATAAGAATACTGTAATGAAAAAAACAACAACAATATTTCCTCTACATAAAATGATGAAGACGTGACGTTCCCGGGCAATTTGATCAATCTGGAGCATTTTCCCCAAAGCGAGGGTGAAATTGAAATTGCCATATAATAAACAATATATAAATACAGTAAAATCCAAACTAAAAACACCGAGTGCTACAAATAAAATGAGCTAAAAAGTATTAGATAAGGAACACTACAAGGAAATGGACACATTACTGTTTTTTTTGGACTGCTAAATTACAGAGGATATAAAGTATATACGGGGGCACGGTGGCTTAGTGGTTAGCACGTTCGCCTCACACCGCCAGGATCCGGGTTCGATTCCCGTCTCGGCCATGTGTGTGTGGAGTTTGTGCATGTTCTCCCCGTGCCTCAGGGGGTTTTTCTCCGGGTTCTCCGGTTTCCTCCCCCGGTCCAAAAACATGCACGGTAGGTTGATTGGCACCTTGGAAAATCATCCCTAGTGTATGAATGCGTGTGTGTGTGTCCTGTGATTGTGTGTGTGTGTGTGATGGGTTGGCATTCCATCCAGGGTGTATCCTGCCTTAATGCCCATAGACACCAGAGATAGACGCAGGCTCCCCGTGACCCGAGGGAAGATCGGATAAAGCGGTAGAAGATGAATGAATGAATGAATGATAAAGTATATACATTTTAAAAAATCTTAATTTTATATTCCATGTTTTTTCAAAGCCTCAAAAATCTGTCGGTAGTGTTTTGTAACGCTGGACAACAACTCTCGAACGAAACAAGAAAGGAAAAAAGCGCCTTACCGAATCTTCTCCAGATTTCTAGTGAAAAGCATCCGGCAGCGAACAGAAGCAGGTCTCCGTGCCGCTGCCACCCGTTGGGCAGGTCGGCCTCGAGTTCCGCGCTCCATTTCTCTCCTTTAGTAGCCACCAGATCCTGCACAACCTCAATCAACCTCTCTCGATGAGACTTCAGTTTGGTTTTTCTCGAGACCTGAGACGTCGAGGAATACGAAAACAAAACAAGGAACGACGACAAGAGAGTTTCTTTTATTTACGATGACAAATAATTCATCAACAAAAGCGTCATGTAAAGAAGCAGCAATGCGTGAATGTGATCCAGAAATGCTCCTCATTTAAAATGAAGTGAGGCAAAAGGAGACAAAGGTTTCTGCGGTCAGACGAATTGAAACTTGGACAGCCGTGTCCTCCTGCCCGAGGGACCGTCTTATCACAACTCACACTGCATTTCTGATGGTATTATATTTATTGTGTGCGTGTGTATATAAAACACACATATTTATTGTGTGCGTGTGTGTTTTATTATTTATATATATATATATATATATATATATATATTTGTGTGCACGTGTTTTTATTTATATATATATATATATATATATATATATATATATATATATAAACATATATTTATTGTGTGCGTGTGTTTTATTTATATTTATATATATTTGTGTGTTTTTATTTATATTCATTCATTCATTCATTTTCTACCGCTTTATCCGATCTCTCGGGTCACGGGGAGTCTGTGCCTATCTCAGGTGTCTATGGGCATTAAGGCAGGATACACCCTGGATGGAATGCCAACCCATCGCAGGACACACACACACACACACACCACACACACACACACACACACACACATTCATACACTAGGGACAATTTTCCAAGGTGCCAATCAACCTACCGTGCATGTTTTTGGACCGGGGGAGGAAACCGGAGAACCCGGAGAAAAACCCCCTGACGCACGGGGAGAACATGCACAAACAATAGAAACAAAGGTATTACTCTCTATGTGTCAAGAGGTGTCAAACTCAGTTCCACAAGGGCACAGGACATGAAGAGTTTATCTTCAACCATCACCTGATCCGATTAATCAAGTCATTAAGGCTAATTTGAAAACTATGTGGTATGTATGTTAGACTAGGGTTGGAACAAAACACTGCGGGACTGCGGCCCTCCAGGAACGGAGTTTCACACCCGTGCTTTATGTACTGGGCAACTTTCTCATCAGGGGGCCACTGTCAAAAAGCACAGTCTTTCAGATGAGACGTTAAAGCGAGGCTCTCTGTAGTCATTAAAAATCCCAGTATGTCTTTGGGAAAAGAGTAGAGGCGTGTCCTCGTCATCGCGACCAAATTCACCCCCAATTTATAATATTTTTCTATTGAAAAAACAACCATTTTAACTCTGGGATGAGGCTGGAAAAAGAAAAGAAACACACTGAGAAATGTGGAATAAAATCTTCATTCATTCATTCATCTTCTACCGCTATATCCGATCTTTCCTCGGGTCACGGGGAGTCTGTGCCTATCTCAGGAGTCTATGGGCATTAAGGCAGGATACACCCTGGATGGAATGCCAACCCATCGCAGGGCACACACTCACACACAAACACACATTCATACACTAGGGACAATTTTCCAAGGTGCCAATCAACCTACCGTGCATGTTTTTGGACCGGGGGAGGAAACCGGAGAACCGGAGAAGAACCCAGGAGAAAAACCCCCTCCCCCCTGAGACACGGGGAGAACA
Organism: Kryptopterus vitreolus; assembly: GCA_030449085.1. Taxonomy (NCBI): domain Eukaryota; kingdom Metazoa; phylum Chordata; class Actinopteri; order Siluriformes; family Siluridae; genus Kryptopterus; species Kryptopterus vitreolus. The sequence goes on along the minus strand of JACRUU010000025.1, from coordinate 11,251,195 downwards.
TGCACAAACTCCACACACACATGGCCGAGACGGGAATCGAACCCGGACCCTGGCGGTGTGAGGCGAACGTGCTAAACGCTAAACCACCGTGCCCCCTGGAATAAAATCTTATAACAACTTATTGTTACCTTTTATATTTTGTATAAAAAGAGTTTCTCTTTGCTTTAGAGAGGCAAAGTCTATCAGGAGTAAACATGGGCAAAGTGTCAGCTACAAATTTCATTCATTCATTCATTCATTCGTGTGTCTTCTACCGCTTTATCCGACTTCTCTCTCGGGTCGCGGGGAGCCTGTGCCTATATCAGGCGTCTTCGGGCATCAAGGCTGGACACATCCTGTCGGGAATTCCATCCCATCACACACACACACACACTGACACACACATTCATACACTAGGGACTTTTCCAAGGTGCCAATCAACCTACTGTTTTTTGGAGAAAAAAAACCCTGACTCACAGAGAGAACATGCAAACGCCACACACACAAACACACACATGGCGGAGACAAAACAATATTTCCTCAAAATACAAAGATGAAGATGTGAGGACATTCGCTGGCAATCTGATAAATCTGGAGCATTTTCACCAAAGCAAGGGTGAAATTGCCATATGATAAACTACATTCATTCATTCATTCATCTTCTACCGCTTTATCCGATCTTCCCTCGTGTCACGGGGAGCCTGTGTCTATCTCAGGCGTCTATGGGCATTAATACACACACATTCATACACTAGGGACAATTTTCCAAGGTGAAAAATCAACCTAGCGTGCCTGGAGAAAAACCCCCTGAGGCACGGGGAGAACATGCAAACTCCACACACACACATGGCCGAGACGGGAATCGAACCCGGACCCTGGCGGTGTGAGGCGAACGAGTTAACACTAAACCACCGTGCCTCCCCTGAGTGCTACATTACAAATAAAATGAGCTAAAAAGTATCAGATAAGGAACACTACAAGGTAATGAGCACATTGCTGCTTATTAACGAGAATGTTTTCATTTTGTACATTATTAGATTTTTTTGGGACTGCTAAATTATAGAGGGATAATATAGCTGCCCACGGCCTCCTAACCATCCACCATTTCTACTGATCATCATTCTGTCTCCTCTCCACCAGTAAGCTGGTTTGTGGTGGGAGTTCTGGCGCACTACGGCGCATCGTCCAGGTGGATGCTGTATACTGCTGGTGGACGAGGAGGAGGAGGAGGAGGAGGAGGAGCAGGAGATCCCTCTCTCATAATGTAAAGCGCTATGAGTATCTATAAATGTAATTCATTATTATTATTATTATTATTATTATTATTATCTTAGGCACCGCCAATGCTGAAAGGGATATACAGGATTTAGACTAACACATGCTTCCCACCAGATTTCGCCTCTTTTAAGGGAAGGCCTTGCACATTTCAGAAAGACAAATTGTCACACTGTGTATATTACCACAGCATGGCTTTGTCATAGACGAGCACAGGAGCTGAACTTGCCTTCCTACAGAATATGACAGTCCCAGGACGAACGTGTGTAACGGGAATCCTGTATCACACTCACAAACCTGTATTTGAACCATTTCACAGGAGCTGTCCTGAGCCACACAGCTGTGCAGTGAGACCGGATCCAGGGCTGAGTGGGAGACCGGGAGAGACACAGTGCCATCTGAGTCTTTCTGTACACGGTACCGCAGGTCCAGAGCACCCAGCTCTAACAGATGTTTTCTGTAAATAATAACATGAAGGTAACAACAAGGTGTGTACAACAAGATATGTATAACATGACGTCGATGACGTCACTTGCCTGTACAGCTGTGCATGACGCTGTGGCACCTTCAGAGCCGTGATGTAATCCATTGGTCAGTGGTTACTATGGAGACAGAAGTACTATTAATAATAATAATAATAATAATAGAAAATCGATGTACAAATCTAATTAAAAATATAGTTATTAATTTTAATTGGTAATACTGAGGATATATAATAATATCAGTGTCCGATTTATTGGACATGCTGAGGATCAGTTTGTTTTGTACCAATCCGATCATCCGATGTTACAGAACTACGAATAAACATTAACGAACTTTATAATATATAAATAAAAACACGCACTAGAGAAAACACTGGTTCATTATGCATATGTTAGATATTAGCATTAACTCACTCCGGCGTGGAAATCACGTGTGTGTATCAGTGATGACGGATTGACGAGTTTAAAATGAGTTTTAAAAATAAAATAAAATATATATATTTACACTTTTTGCCCCTGAACGGTCAAATTATAACAAGCTTCTAATGAACTCAGAATATGCTATTAGAAACACGAGTATTGTTTTGTTTCCTGTCGGAGTATTGTCGTGTTACACGTCCATTGCATCAGATCCGGGTTTATATATATATTTTTTATATAAAGATTTTAAGATGTTTTGATAAAATTGTAATTACAGTGACTTATATGATCATTTCGCGCAATTAAATTACTAAATGTCTGATATGTTCATGTCATTAAAAAAGCCCATTGTAAAGCAACTATTCATATCCAGACCACTAGATGGCAGTATGTGCTGTAAACCCCGCCAAAAGCGCGTGTATGTAAACATGGTGTTTGTAAACTGAGCGCGTTTCATCCGAATTAAAAACAGTTTAATTTAAAGGTAAGAATTTATTTATTTATTTATTTAATTTAAATAAATGGTTTTAGTTTTTATAGCGGAGTGAAAAATATACACAATATAATACACAATATAATAAAAACCGAACTTCTCTTTTTACTACATCATATATTCACGCGTATATGTAAGTGTATGTATATATGTTGTATGTATATATATATTACACACACACACACACACACACACACATATATATATATATATATATATAGTGTGTATGTGTAGATGTGTGTGTGTGTTATATAAAATATATATATATATATATATATATATATATGTAATATAAAAACACACATATTTATTGTGTGCGTGTGGTGTTTTTATTTATATATATTTATATTATATATATATATATCATATATATATATATATATATATATATATATATATATATATATATATATATATAAACACATATATACATATATTTATTGTGTGCGTGTGTGTTATTTATTATATATTTATATATATATATATATATATATATATATATATATATATATATATATTTGTGTGCGCGTGTTTATATATATATATATATATATATATATATATATATATATATATATATATATATATAAAAACACATATATTTATATAAATAAAACACGCGCACACAAATATATATATATATATATATATATATATATATATATATATATATATATATATATATATATATATATATATATATATATATATATATATATATATATATATAAACACACATATATTTATTGTGTGTGTGTGTTTTTATATACATATATATATATATATATATATATATATATATATATATGTGTTTTTATTTATTTTTTATATATATATATTGATATATATATATATATTATATATATATATATATATATTGTGTTATATATATATATATATATTTGTGTTTTATATATATATATATATATATATATATATATATATATCATTTATGTGTGTTTTAATTTTTTATATATATATATATGTGTGTGTGTGTGTGTGTGTGTGTTGCCCGTGTGTTTTTTTTTTTTATTTATATGCAGATATATTATTCAAATTGACTGACTGAATTAATATAAGTCTTTAATTCCTGTAATTGTGATTATTTTGTCTCATATTTAAGAAAAACCCATCAAAACATTAGAATATAATCTCAATATACATCTTAATCCTCTAATCAACTCAAAACACCTGCAAAAGTTTCCCCGAGCCTTCAAAATGTGCTCTCGGTTTTGGTCATTAATCTACACAATCACGGGGAATCACTGCTGATCTGACGCTTGTCCAGAAGATCACTGACATCCTTCATCACCAGGACGATAAACCACAAACATTCACTATCAAAGAAGCTGCTGTTCACACTGTGCCGTATCCGGGCATGTTAACAGAAAGCTGAGTGGAAGAAAAAGACACGCAAACAACCGAGAGAATCGCAGCCTCGAGAGACTCGTAAGGAATGGACTGTGACTGGGTCAAGGCATCAAGAACCCCCACACACAGACGTGTCACAGAATTCCTCTTGTAAAGATGCTCCTGAACCACAGACAGACATGTCTTACCTGGATTAAGGAGAAGAAGAACTGGACCAAAGTCCCCTTTTTAGACGAGAACAAGCTCCTAGAGTCGAGAGAAATGGTGGAGAAGCCCATAATCCAGTGTTCCGTTTCCACAGTCTGTGATGGTTTGGTGTGTGAGATCATCTGCTGGTGTTGGTTTTTGAAAAGCAAAGTCACTGCAAACATTTCTCAAGGATTTTTAGACTTCATGCTTCCTTCCTTCCGTTTTAAAGATGCTGATTTCATGTTCCAGCAGGATTTGTGGCTCCTGCCCACACGACCAAAAGCACCAAAAGTGGGTTAAAAGACAGGGTCAGTAAACCCACCAGACCCGAATCCCATCGAGAATCTCTGCAGTATTATCAAGAGGAAATGAGAAATGCAGATGAACTGAAGGCCAAAGAAACCTGGTTGTCCACACAGTAGCACCTCAGCAGCAGCAGCAGCAGCACAGACTGATCACCTCCATGTCACGCCCAATCCAGGCAGTAACTAAAGCAAAAGGACTATTAAATACATACACAGTAAATAATACATACTTTCCAGAAGCTCAACAATTTACGAAAAAGTTTCACAATTTGAGTTGAATTACTGAGTGATGGAAAATAAATGATTTCTGAAAAACTGAGGAGTCACGGTGGTTTAGTGGTTAGCTCGTTCGCCTCACTCCTCCCCTGGTTCCGGTTCGATTCCCGTCTCGGCCATGTGTGTGTGTGTTTGGAGTTTGTGCATGTTCTCCCCGTGCCTCAGGGGGTTTTTCTCCGGGTTCTCCGGTTTCCTCCCCCGGTCCAAAAACATGCACGGTAGGTTGATTGGCACCTTGGAAAAATTCCCCCTAGTGTGTGAATGTGAATGTGAGTGTGTGTGTGTGTGTGTGATGGGTTGGCATTCCATCCATGGTTTATCCTGCCTTAATGCCCATAGACGCCTGAGACCCGAGGGAAGATCGGATAAAGCAGTAGAAGATGAATGAATGAATGAATAACAACTTTTTCATGATGTTCTAATTTGCTGAGGTGTGTGTGTGTGTGTGTGTGTGTGTGTGTGTGCGTGTATAGTGTAAATTGTGTTGTTTTTATGCATATATATATATATATATCTATATATATATATATATATATATATATATATATATATATATATATATATAGTTCAAAAAGAATATTTTGACTTCATTTCAAATTCCCAGGAAAACCATAATACACAGAAAGAGGTAAACAAAATGTTTTGTTGTTGTTGCTTCTGTTTGAGATGATGTAAGCAGGTGGAAGAGCTGTAACTGCAGTATTAGGAGATTTGTGAAAGGAGAATTCTGTTCTTGCTTTAGTAATGACGATCATTATCAGTGTAGCAGACGTGTGTGTGTGTGTGTGTGTGTGTGTGTGTGTGTGTGACGTGTGTGTGTGTGTATATACTGCGTCTCTCTCTAATATTGATCGTTTCTTGATGGCGGAATGATGATAATGATGGTATTTAGAGGCTGATTAGGGTTTAACAGGGGACGCCTTGTGTGCTAATGTGTGTATGTTTTGCAGATGGCGGTGAACAGTTGTGTGACGGTGGTGCAGCTTGGCGCAGTGGATCAGCAGCGTCAGGCTGACGTTCACCTGTTACCCTGTGACATCGAGCACGACGGACCCGCCCGAGTCGCCACGTTTTTCACCTCTACAACGAAAGACGGAAAGCACGGTTTGTCCTCCGTCTGGGTATTTGAGTTCAAATCTTGTAAAAGAAATGCAGTATATTTAATAAAAGGGGTGTGTGTGTGTGTGTGTGTGTGTGTGTGTGTGTGTGGATTTGATTGTAGAAAAGACAGTATCGTTCAGGGGTCGGGGGCTGAAGGGACAGGAAGTGACACACCCTGAGGGCTATTCAGGACTGGTGCTGAAGGAGGTACATAAACCATCATCTGACCAAGAAGTAAGCACAGACATGTCTGACTGCAGTAACTGTACAGGGGTTTTGGTGCTTTGAGCTTTTTTTTTATGCATAAGGTATTAGATTTGCTCTTCGTATCATGAGAAACCACCGATATTTAGGGAGGGGGTGTAGCTCAGTGGTTTAAGGCGCTGGGCTGCTGATCGGAATATCCGGGTTCGAGCCCCGGTATGGCCAAGCTGGGTCCTTGAGCAAGATCCTTAAGCCTCTGTGCTCCAGGGGGCGCCGTATCATGGCTGACCCTGCGCTCTGACCCCAACTACCAACAATAAGCTGGGATATGCGAAGAAAAGAATTTCACTGTGCTGTAATGTATATGTGATAAATAAAGGATTATTATTATTATTATAATATACCTGCATTTTTAGTACACAAAAATAGGTCTCTAGAGCTGCCAGTATGGATACAGTAACCCATAAAGAAATCACCTGGTCTTATTTACATTTACATTCCATTTACCACATTTGGCAGACGCCCTTATCCAGAGCGACTCACAACTGAGTAATTGAGGGTTAAGGGACTCGCTCACTAATGGCAGCTTGATGGTGGTGGGGTTTGAACCCATGATATTGCGGTCCAGAGTCCAACACCTTAACCACTGGGCTACACCACCTCCCCTTATTTCCTGTCCTGCTTCCTCGAGCGCTTCAGGCTGAGGAGGTTTTCCTCTCACCATAGTCACCATAAAGAGCGCTCACTTCACTAATTATCCTATTAGCCCGTGTTTGTGTATACTGCTGGAAGTTGTGAATTTCCTATTGGATAGAACGAAGTATCCATTTCTCTCTCTCTCTCTCTCTCTCTCTCTCTCTCTCTCTCTCTCTCTCTCTCTCATCCTGTCAGCTCAGACCGGTCTGGTTATTCACTACTGATTTATTTCATCAAGGTATTTCAGGTTAAACATTTTTCGCCACAATTTCATTATTCAGAAACGCTTGTGTGTGAAACATCTGCCTTAATACCTGCGCCACAGTCCGCTGGGGGGGCAAACTTTTTTGCTCACATTGACTTTTAAAATGTGACACATGAGGCCGGGCCTACACCACATGCACACATCTCAAACATAAACCTATAAAAGGCATTCATGTTAAAACTCAATGTGTCACTGCGCCATCTGGTGGAATGTCAGGAAATGACAGGACAAGGTTAAATGAATGCCGTGATGATGATAATATGATTTGATTTGGATAATTCTGTAGTGTGGTTCGTGGGGCCGCATGTGCATGTACATGGTTTAAACACTCCTGCAATAATCCGATTTATTTTTCTCTCTTTATTTTTCTGTGAAGATGATGCTGATTGGATAATGAAGTGCACCAATGAGCACAAGTACAGTTATAATACAACACTAGATGAATAAACACCACAGCTCATTCTATTCATTGTGCTGGTTATATGTTTAAGATCAGATTTCCTCTAATTGATGTTTAGTTCAGCATCGGTTTCTTTGAAAATACGAAAATACCAAATAAAAAAAAGTGATTTTTTTTTTTTGAGGCAAAACCCGAATCTTGAAAATCCCGACTCTTTTAAGGAATTCTTGGTTTTCACCTCTCGGCTCTGAAAGACGAGGAATGTGTAAAAAAAGGAAATCAGGAGAAATTTTATGCAAAATAACTTCTGGTCAAACAAGATATTGAAAAAAAAAACCCATCAGGATAAAACCATGTCATTTTCTGATGTTAGATGCACAGCAAATCTTCATGGTGAAAAGCATTACTGTTCATACACGTATGTTGTTGTTGTGTTAATGTATCGTGAGTTTTTGTTTGTTTGTTTGTTTGTGATGCCTATTATGTTATTTATTTGGAATATTAGTAAAGTGATGAGAAACAGAAAAATTTGAAATGAATTTCTGATTTATTCAGAAAATTTGATGAACCCAAAACACCGTGCAATGCCATTTTATTAATATTCTCCTATTAGTATCTGAGTAGGCAGACATGGGAAAATTACATGATGTTTTTATTTTTTGTATAATTATTTGTTTACAAACTTTACAGGACAGGGTTGTCAAGGTTTCATCGTTTTTTCATAATTTTACATACTGGAATTTGGAAACTCCTCCCATATCAGACGATCGAGTCGTGATGTCAATGGCGTGGCCGAAATTAGCCGAGATGGTGAGTATAAACTTTAAACACGTCAGATTAAATGTGGCGTTTGTTTGTGGACTGAATTAAAACCTGTTTGTTTTGTCAGATTCACGCACCAGTGGAGGACTGAAAGCTTTCTCAGGATTCCGACTGTTCGTATGTTCATTTCCACATTGTATAAATATTACACCCTTTAAAACGTTTTGTTACCTTTTACACACGATTGTGTATAATAAAGAAAAAAAAAGCAATGCGTGACTCGCTCGCTAATTATTAAAAGGTTTATTCACAATATTGATCTGTTTTGTGATGAAACATTTTACATCGTGGATCAGATGAATTCATTTCGTGTTAATTTATTGAATTAGGCAAAATTAAAACCAGATCCGGATTTTGGATCCGGGTAACTATAAAACTACAACACATTTCAGAACCGACTACTGTATGAAACTTATTAAAAACCTTTAAATGTATTAAAAACACCGTCCGAGAGGCATGCTGCTGCTGGGGGGGGGGTTGTGTTTGTAGGGACAGTATATAATGAACATACTCAGAACCTTTTAATGGCGCTGTGGATTTTATGAAGCACATATCAGGGCAGGACACTTTGCAGTTTGTATTGTATGATTTTACCACATGAAAAAGAACGCGAGATGGACATGTGATGTGGATATAACTGGATATAATGAAGAAAATGAGTAAAAAAAAAAAATTTAAAGACATTGTGTGAAGACGGCTGTATCGTGTGGTCAGGTGCGTACCGGAGTCACGGTAACAGTGCAGACACAAGCACGTGAATGATCACTTTGGTCTTTTTTGCATTTAGATATAATCACCTGTGTTTATGATGATGTTTATCACATATGTGGACGTGTTTGGTACCAGGTGTATTCTCCAGTGCAACATTCAAATAGTTCATCATGCTTTCACAAGACAGAAAACCAGAAGTAATGAACGATTTTGTAGTGTACATGTTAGTGTTATAATTGTATTTGATACAACTGTGTACAAAAAAAAAACAGGTACTGGGTGAACTGGGATGTGTTTTGATGAAACAAGCACAATATATTTGGATATATGTTGAGCTCTGAATTGGCCGTGGGTTCTATCGATGGTGTATTCCCAACCATTTCTCCGCACAGGCTCGAGATCCAGGATGAAGTTGTTATTGATGATGACAAAACTAATGATGTAGTGATAATCAACAGATTGCCTAGAGAAAATATTAATTGTTGCCTTTTAAAATGCCACAAATACATTTCTTCTATGCAGGGGAATTTAGTTAGTCGCGATAGTAGATGTTATTATGTAAAGCTGCTTTGAGACGATGACAAATTGTAAAAAAAGCGCTCTAGAAATAAAATTAAATTGGCGCAGACGCCGTCGCGTCCCTCTCATTATTCTATATTCTCTTGTGTATGTGCATGGATGCCAGTGTTAATGCCACAGTCACCTCCAAAAGTATTGGAACAACACAGGCATATTTTCCTGCTCTTGCTATAATATAATGTAGGGAGGTGATAGCCCAGTGGTTAAGGTGTTGGACTCTGGACCGAAAGATCATGGGTTCAAACCCCACCACCACTAAGCTGTCACTAGTGGGTCCTTGAGCAAGGCCCTTAACCCTGAATTGCTCAATTGTAAGTCGCTCTGGATAAGAGCGTCTGCCAAATGCTGCAAATGTAAATAATGCTTCTGCATTTCTCAAACGCTTATTAAAAACGGTGCCTAGTGACGCCTTCAGCCTTGCCAGTGGATTGGACTATTTGTTCTCACGACAAGTGTTTATCATCTGTTGTTGTTTGTTGTTCTATCTGACCCCCCCCCCATAAAATTCCATAGCTTGCCCCCACACCCCCCCCCCCCCCCCCCCCCCCCAATAAATGGCTCTCTAATAACAAATGCAGTCCTCAGAGATGAACGTTATAAACTGGTTATAAAAGATGCATTGTTGCAGAACACAGCACGAAACAGCCGTCACCATATTCCAATATTTTTGACCATGTTGGAAATGTGTAGGTTCAAATAAAAAAAATAATAAAATCTGAATGTAAATATCTGAATAAAATGTAAAATGCATTCATGTTATCCCCCCCCCCCATCTCATTCTTTACAGTATAGCAAAACAAAAAAAAAGCCTTGCTGTACTGATACTAGACTGTGACTAGTGTTTGTATTGAAACTGCAGCATTAGACACTGATTGGCATTATGGTGTGTAATGACGCATGTGCTGAATGGGATGTTTTGGTCACAATATTATCCAGTGAGTGGTTACATTCAGTGCTCGAATGCTCCTTATATTGCAAATGCCTGTAAAGTTTAACCATAACAGTCATTTGCAAAGTTTCACCGCACGTACATGAAAACCCCGAAAAGCTCGTCCATTACTGATCACTCTGAGCTGGTATCTTGTTATGTTTGAGGTGCAGGAGGAAGAGGTGGAGACGGGGGAGGGTCCGATTCTGTTCTGCTGCGCTTCATTGGCAAATCGTGATCGTGCGCCTTCCTTATGTGCCTGTACAGGTCCCCGGACTGCGTGTAACTCCGGTAACAGTAACGGCATTCGTAAGGACGCTCCCGCGTGTGCACTATGGCATGCCTCCTCAGGGTATAGGCACAAGAAAACGTCTTCCCGCAAGTGGCACACGTAGGCACGTCCTCGACGAAATTCCCGAGAGAATCGTGGTATTCCTCAAAGTAGACGGACTGCTGCTCTGTGTGCTGGGACGCGGCGGCGGCGGCGAAGAGGGAGGACGGGAAGCCGGACGGGTCGGACGTGGAAGTATTCGGCGCCTGCGGTGAGAAAGGGAAGGAGATTGGCTCTTGGTGACTGTGCTGGAGTTGCATTAACGAGTGGGAAGGGATGAAGTGAGTGTTGGTGATCTCCACCTCGCTAGTGCTCTCGTAATTCTCCCCTTCCTCCAAATCAACATCTCTCCTGCGCTCCCTGATCCTAACGGGCATCTCTTCAATATCGTCCATCTCTTCATCCGAGATTACAATGGCCTCCACTTTTACTTTTGCTGCCTCGTCGCTACTATCGTCACTACCGGCTGCGGGAGAACAGGACCGCGAGAGTTCGTTTAATCCTCCCGCCGTACGCCTCGCCTCCTCAGCTACACTCTGTCCGTTGGGTTGGATTGACGAGGCTTTCTTGGTTTGTTCGGGAGGATTAACGCTAATGTTAAACACGTTGCTTATTTCTCTCGACATTTCATGACCGGAGTCTCTGATCCGGCCGTGTTCCACAGGAACCAAAACCATCACGGTGGAGGCGCTGGGCAGAGTTTCCGTTCCTGTATGAATTGGTTCAGTGGTGCTACAAGGACTTGAAAGTGTAGATTCGATATTAGCAGTGGCCGTCCCGGCTCGAGCGGGACCGGGAGAGGAACTGTACAGGCCCGGTCCGGATTCATTCACGGCTGGAAGAGAGTCCATACCGGGTTGAGTAGTGTCTGCCATGTCGGGACTTCCCAGATTAATGCTGTGCGTGATGCAATTCGGCGCTCCCGCGCTCGTCTCCGTTTTAGTGTCGATACGAGACGCAGACTGCTGGCTGGGCTGAGGACACTGCGTTATTGACGGAGACGAGGCCGGGTTTGATGTCCTGACCGCTCCTTGTCCACCCTCCGCTGTGTCCCTTTGGACATTTGACTTTCCATCCCTGGATGATCCTCTACACAACCTTTCATCTGTGCCAGGTTCACTTCCTCCCTCTTCCGCCCTGGTGCTATCGGCCTCAGCCAGTCCACGGCCCTGTAGTCTTTTCTTACACACACGGACCACGTCGTTCATGTGCAAGAAACTGGCGGCAGCGAGAACGTCTTCCGGGGGCGGGTGTGCCGCCAGCTGTAACACTCCCTCGTACATGAAATCCAGGAGCAGGCCGAACGCCGAAGGGGTCACGATGTCTCCGTTGATGGTGACGGTGTCGGCTTCGGGCCCCCCGTTGACCGACGGCGTGCTGCCCACCGGGTGTTCGGAGTAGAACATGTGGAAGAACGGTGAGCAGGAGGCCAGGACGGCGCGGTGAGCCTGGAAAGGAGTGGGACCAACTCTGACCGTGCAGTCACACAGGAACCCCTGCAGACGCTGAGAGCGCAGACTCGCCAACAGCTGCTGACTGTGACCTGGGAACTCCATGGCAAGCTGCGAGAAGTGAGAGTCACTGTCAATAAACATACTTCACCAATATATGATGTAGATGATGTTTACAGCCCTTACCTCGGATCAACAGCTACGTGTGAAGGAAGTTACAGCAACGTTGCAGCCGCTCAGACCACAAACATCATTAGACCGAGTTGCACGGGAAACAATCTGCCCATCACTGAAATGAAATAGTAGAGTAGAATAAAAACAAACAAACAAACAAATGAAAAACCTCTGGGGACTTCCAACAGGTCGACTCATTGACGTATAACTGACATTCCACACGTATCGATCGGTACCTGTTATAAATACATATAATGCAAAGGGAACTCGCGAAAGCCGTAAAAACAACAACAACAACAACAACAAGCACCGATGTACCAGCTAGCTCACCTTAGCTACAAACACAGCAGGAGAACTCATATAGCCAGGAACTAACAATGGGAATGGCCCATTACTAGTATAACCCCATGCATCGCTGCCAACATCACTTTACAGTATTTCTACTAACCGCATTTATATATGTATACACAACAGAACTGTCAACAAAGTGTAAATAAAAACAACTGCGAGAAAAGCGCTAGGTAATTTCTACCAGACCCCAAACGCTACGCACAATCCCTACTCCCCTAACGTAAGCGTTATTCTGCAGCCGAATCCCTAATCGCCTTCATGCCCCCTACAGAGGTGCACTAAGTAGGGCCTAAAGTGAAGGATTTCTACACCATACATAGTGCACTACGCGTATAATAGTGCTTCTTGTTGGGATTGGACCATCACGCTCCAGCGTGCCGCCTATAGGCAGAACATGAACCCAGTGCGCGCCGCCGGTAAAGCTCCGTGTAACACTGAGGAAATCATCTTTGTTCCCGACATGGCAACATCTTCGCTGCTTCATTAAAAGTATTATAAATAATATCTTTAGAATTGGAGGGTTTTTGTGGCAATATTTAGTAAATAGTTTGTATTAATCTCACATCCTACCTGCTTGAAGGTTGACGCGTAGGATTGACGCGTGCAGGATTGACGCGCACACGCGTCCCCCACCCCCCCCCTCCAGTCCCCGAGAAGCAAACATGGAGGAGAGTGAGAGAGAGAGCGCGGTGGGAAGTGATCTTACCTCAGACCGGTGCGAGCAAACGGAACGTGTGAACACGTGTCCAGGCGGGAAAGATCGCAGCGATGTGGACAAGAAACTGGACATTAGTTCGGATCAGTTCGATCCGCTTCTGGCCTTGTACTCTCCAGAAGTCCCGCTGCCGTTTCCGAACATCAAGTGCTTTAACAACCTGGCCGAGTACGAGAGTTTTATGAGAGGGGGTCGCGGCAGGGCGAAGCCCGAGAACGTGGAGAAAAGGATCCGGAAAGCGAGGCGAGGAGTCGCGGATCCGGAGCGAATCGAGCGGCTGAAACAGCTCATGGTGAAAGTTCCGTGTGAACCAGGAGACGAGGTGAAGCGACCCGCGGTGGAAAAGCGTAAAGCTCCTAAAAATGTCCTCACCAGGATGCCATGTAGGTGTCGCAAAGACTCTCACCACTGTGTGTGTGTTTGTGTTGTGTGTGTGTGTGTGTGTGTGTGTGTGTGTGTGTGTGTGTGTGTGTGTGTGTGTGTGTGTGTGTGTTGTTGCTATGAAGCACAAAACAACGTGTTTGTTTTCCTGTGTGTAGTGCACCAGGGGAGTCCTTTAGGAGAACTGAACCGGTGCGTGCAGCAGCGACTCCGAGTCCGAGTCCACATTCGCTCCTTTAAGGGTCTGAGAGGAGTGTGTAGCGGCTTCGTCGTGGCTTTCGACAAATTCTGGAATTTGGTAACAACAAAAACAACAACAACAACAATAAAAAGCTCACCAGAAATATTTAACGACACATACCGTGTTCGGAGACTCGCCGGTGTGTCGGTCACGAGTCGACTCAGTTCAGTTCATTTTTGTTTGTATTGATGTCCAGTGATCTCAAAAGCAGTTCTACACAAATAAAGCAATAAAAATGGTGTTTATAAGTGTCATTGTGTCCCTTATGGTGACAGTGGCAAGGACAAGCTCATTGTAAACATTTCATTTCAATTAGTGTTCAAAATGGAATGAGTCTTTGTTTCTCTCACAAACATTACAACACAGTGAAATTGTTTATTCACATATCATAGATTGTTTACAGAGTGCAGGGTCAGCCATGATACAGCGCCCCCTGGAGCACAGAGGGTTAAGGGGCCTCGCTCAGGGACCCAATAGTGCCAGACCCCCCCCCCCCCCCCCCCCCCCCCCCTCCCCAAAAAAAGACAAAGACCAAAACAAAACAAACTGTTGAAACTTGAACCAGTAAACAAAATAGTATACATTTCAGAGACACTTTTTCGGGGGGCGTCGTCATATATCTGTAATAATAAAGTTGTTCCTCCTGTGAATACTCCGTTTATCTTTTCCTTTCCAGGCGATGGTGGATGTGGATGAAACCTACAGGGAGCCGTTACTTGGAGAGGCGTTGTACCACGAGAAAGCATTGACTGTTACGAGGGTACGTCATGCCATTTTTACACATCTCTCTCACACACACACAATAAATGTCCAGTTGTTCTACTGAGATAAGACCACAGCAGCTTCATAAGTGAAGTGTTAAAGCAAGCGTACTTGATGATTTGGAGGCCCCTGAGCACAACCCGGCTTAGTGGTTAGCACGTTCGCCTCACACCACCAGGGTCCGGGTTCGATTCCCGTCTCGGCCATGTGTGTGTGTGGAGTTTGAGTTTGCGTTCCTGCATGTCTCTCTCTCCCCGTGTCTCAGGGGGTTTTTTTCCTCTCCGTTTTTTCTCCGGGTTTCCTCCGGTTTCCTTCGGTCCCCCGGTCCAAAAACATGCACGGTAGGTTGATTGACACCTTGGGAAAATTGTCCCTAGTGTATGAATGTGTGAGTGTGTGTGTGTGTGTGTGTGTGTGTGTGTGTCCTGCGATGGGTTGGCATTCCATCCAGGGTGTATCCTGCCTTAATACCCATAGACGCCTGAGATAGACACAGACTCCCCGTGACCCGAGGGAAGATCGGATAAAGCACTAGAAGATGAATGAATGAATGAGCAGAACCCGGAATTCCTACAGTGGCCTGTGTGTGTGTGTGTGTGTGTGTGTAAATTTCATTACTTGATACGGAATAATATTATATATACTTTTATATAATAATATTATTAACACTTAAAACATGTCCAGCACACACCTGTGTGACCAGTAAGTGTGGTATTAAACCATTGATGGTGTTATGTTATCTACGGATGGGAAACTTTCTGATTCCGCTGTGTTGTTGTTGTTGTTGTTGTTGTTTACAGCTGTTTGAAAAGTTGGAAGTTCAGGCCGGGAAAAAAACAGAAGGAGCGGAGACTTCAAAGGCCGAGTCACATCCGCACAGCACGGGGACGATTCGGGGACAAACAGGGGACACGCTGGCAGTGTGTGTGAACACCAGATCTGCTGCGGGTTTAAAGCGGACACACAAAGTGTCCAAGGCGAAAGCGGAGTACGGACGAGTGCGCACTCGCCACGTCAATCAGCTGTTTATCC
>JACRUU010000025.1:11180261-11230261 GCA_030449085.1 Kryptopterus vitreolus | reverse complement strand
TGAGTGTCCCAGGGGGGGCAGGGGTTGGTGGATAATGTGAAGGGGGTGGGTGGAAATTGTACCAGTGCTGTACGTTAACCCTCCCTTTGTCTTGCTTTCATGTTCTCCCGCTCTCAAATCCGCCCGCTTTAAACTCGCAACCCGTATCGTCTTTCCGCCGCTAAATCTTGTTTATCGAGCTTTTCCAATCTAAACAAATACTGCATTAATTAGGATCCCGATAGGCGTTCGGATGTTTTACTCGCTATTCTCTATACGCCCTAATGTGTTTTTAGAGCGCAAAATAGGAAGGGAATGTAAATCATGTAACATGCTTCCGATTTTATATTACAATTACATAAGATTTAAGAAACGTGTTATCTAAGATATATATATATATATATATAGATATATATATATATATATATATATAGATATATATATATATATACACACACACACACACACACACACACACACACACACATATATACTAATCAAATCAGACCAAAGTTATCCTACTTACATGCCATTCATGTGTTAATAAGAGTCGGCTCTGACGCACGGCTCCAAAGTCATGCAGCTTTAGTGGTTTGAGAGGACTGAAAGATTTCGTGTCGACGCCAAAGAACAGTTCAAGCGCAGAAACAGTTCAGACGACGATAGACGGAATTCACACGCACCTGAGAGTTGGACATGTGAAGGGCCGTGCCTTGAGTGCTGGTCATTGAGAAGTTTATGCTTTGGGAAGCGCTGATGTTGGCGTTAAGTGAAGGCCCCATGAGGTCAAAAAGGTCAGCAGAGGGCGCTGTGGAGGCAGGAGCGGGTGGAAACAGGTTTGTAGTGGCAGGGTTTACAGGCGGAGGGGCCGAGTGGACGTCTGAAAACGTGTTCCATTCTCCAAAGTCTCCATTTCCACTTGGTGCTGAGGCTAAGCGGAAAAAGGGGGGGGGGGGGGTGGGGGGGGGGGGATTTTGGGTGGGGGGGGGGGGGGGGGGGGGGGGGGGGGAGGCGAATAGATGGATATCACATGCTGGCTGTTTCTTCGCACGAAATTAAATGAAATATTTTGAATACTTCAGGAAAACACACAAACTGATAAATATCAACCACCCCGAAATGGCCTAAGCGTCCTAGGCGTAAGCATCGGATCGAGTCCACTTTCTCCCAGGCAGATAGTGGAAGATGTTTTGCACAACACAAGTTGAAATGTGTCTGTCCTCATTAGCTTTAGCACCGAGCTCAACCATATGGCTTGCCCTCCTTTC
Source organism: Kryptopterus vitreolus (assembly GCA_030449085.1). NCBI lineage: Eukaryota > Metazoa > Chordata > Actinopteri > Siluriformes > Siluridae > Kryptopterus > Kryptopterus vitreolus. Next base: position 11,229,014 of record JACRUU010000025.1, on the reverse strand, counting down.
CCTTTTTAATATTTTTTCTAATATTTTTTAAGATATATTCCTTTTTAATATAATATTTCTTTATGCTCTCTGGTTTTCATAAAAAGGCATACGATGACGACAAAAGGCGATGGCCTCGTTGCAAATACCAACAGCCTTCTGTTACATTTGTGTCACTTGCTCGAAATAGCTGAAGTGCAAAAAGAAAAAAAAGAAGTGTATGCAGGGGAGGGGGTTCAAGTCTCTCACTTTCTCCTGAGGGTTCAAATCCAAACCATTTTAATCGAACAGTTCGATACTTTAGGTCATGGGAGTAATGAATTTACTATATATACACATTCATTCATTCATTCATTCATCTTCTAGCGCTTTATCCGATCTTCCCTCGGGTCACGGGGAGTCTGTGTCTATCTCAGGCGTCTATGGGTATTAAGGCAGGATACACCCTGGATGGAATGCCAACTCATCGCAGGACACACACACACACACACACACACACACACATTCATACACTAGGGACAATTTTCCAAGGTGCCAATCAACCTACCGTGCATGTTTTTGGACCGGGAGGAAACCGGAGAACCCGGAGAAAAAACCACCTGAGGACACGGGGAGAACATGCACAAACTCCACACACACATGGCCGAGACGGGAATCGAACCCGGACCCTGGCGGTGTGAGGCGAACGTGCTAACCACTAAACCACCGTGCCCCCCTCTATATATACACATATACAATATATATATATGTGTGTGTTAAAGAATCTTATAGGACATCAGTTCATATTGAACATGTATAATGCAGTAGCACCGTGAATAAAATCCTGCTGATGCAGGTCAACTCTCACTTCACATCAAACATCAGTGTGTGTGTGTGTGTGGGGGGGGGGTCATTTATTTGACGTTAACTGCGGTCGTAGCCGTGCTGAGACACTTTACTGATCGCTGCAGTGGTAAAGAGTGATTGCGTTACTATATCAGTTCTGCTAGCTAGGCCACCGTCAGCCAATGAAACTGGGGCACCTGTTAGATAAAGTTAACAGAGGCTGATAAGAAGGCAAGTCTGTGAGGGAAGTTCCTAATGCCCTTTTCTTCACGAGATTCAGTACCTTAATACCTGCTAGCGGCTTTATACCTTTCCATCTTCTTATATAAATGCATGACTTCCATGTAAATAACCAGTCTATCAAGTACCGACATCCATATCACAATTATTCACATTGATCACACTTATTCTTCATTCTTAATGTTTGATATAAACATTTCCTGAAGCTTTTGACCCATATCTGCATTATTTTGCACTAGATTGCTGCCATGTGATTGCCTAATTATAAAAGTGGGTGTACAGGCAGTGAAAAGTGAATGTTGCCCTTAATAATTCTTCATTTTTGGTTACACGTTCAAACTTTGCTGCCATTCCTTTTGTTTTCTTTTGACATCGCATTGCTTTCATTGTTAAATAGATTGTTGTCAATGCAACACTAAATGCATACCAACTGCTGTAGGAAGACTGGCTGTAGCTGCAGCTGATGAGAAATCTGCAAAACCTCCAAACAGGTCAGAGTTTGAATCTAGATAAGAGCAGAGAGAAAGACAAACAAACAAAAAACTAGTTTAAAACACGCCATTACCTTTTATTAAAGTCCCCACCATCTCCAACCCGGTCCCCACCCAGTACCCACCTACTCCAACACAGTCCCCACCCAGTACCCACCTACTCCAACACGGTCCCCACCCAGTACCCACCTACTCCAACACGGTCCCACCCAGTACCCACCTACTCCAACACAGTCCCCACCCAGTACCCACCTACTCCAACACGGTCCCTACCCAGTACCCACCTACTCCAACACGGTCCCCACCCAGTACCCACCTACTCCAACACGGTCCCCACCCAGTACCCACCTACTCCAACACGGTCCCCACCCAGTACCCACCTACTCCAACACGGTCCCCACCCAGTACCCTACCTACTCCAACACGGTCCCCACCCAGTACCTACCTACTCCAACACGGTCCCCACCCAGTACCTACCTACTCCAACACGGTCCCCACCCAGTACCTACCTACTCCAACACGGTCCCCACCCAGTACCTACCTACTCCAACACGGTCCCCACCCATTTCCCACCTACTCCAACACGGTCCCCACCCAGTACCCACCTACTCCAACACGGTCCCCACCCAGTACCCACCTACTCCAACACGGTCCCCACCCAGTACCCACCTACTCCAACACGGTCCCCACCCAGTACCCACCTACTCCAACACAGTCCCCACCCAGTACCCACCTACTCCAACACGGTCCCCACCCAGTACCCACCTACTCCAACACGGTCCCCACCCAGTACCCACCTACTCCAACACGGTCCCCACCCAGTACCCACCTACTCCAACACGGTCCCCACCCAGTACCCACCTACTCCAACACGGTCCCCACCCAGTACCCACCTACTCCAACACGGTCCCCACCCAGTACCCACCTACTCCAACACGGTCCCCACCCAGTACCCACCTACTCCAACACGGTCCCCACCCAGTACCCACCTACTCCAACACGGTCCCCACCCAGTACCCACCTACTCCAACACGGTCCCCACCCAGTACCCACCTACTCCAACACGGTCCCCACCCAGTACCCACCTACTCCAACACGGTCCCCACCCAGTACCCTACCTACTCCAACACGGTCCCCACCCAGTACCCACCTACTCCAACACGGTCCCCACCCAGTACCCACCTACTCCAACACGGTCCCCACCCAGTACCCACCTACTCCAACACGGTCCCCACCCAGTACCCACCTACTCCAACACGGTCCCCACCCAGTACCCACCTACTCCAACACGGTCCCCACCCAGTACCCACCTACTCCAACACGGTCCCCACCCAGTACCCACCTACTCCAACACGGTCCCCACCCAGTACCCTCCCCACCTACTCCAACACGGTCCCCACCCAGTACCCACCTACTCCAACACGGTCCCCACCCAGTACCCACCTACTCCAACACGGTCCCCACCCAGTACCCACCTACTCCAACACGGTCCCCACCCAGTACCCACCTACTCCAACACGGTCCCCACCCAGTACCCACCTACTCCAACACGGTCCCCACCCAGTACCCACCTACTCCAACACGGTCCCCACCCAGTACCCACCTACTCCAACACGGTCCCCACCCAGTACCTACCTACTCCAACACGGTCCCCACCCAGTACCCACCTCCCCACTCCAACACGGTCCCTACCCACCTACTCCACCTACTCCAACACGGTCCCTACCCAGTACCCACCTACTCCAACATGGTCCCTACCCAGTACCCACCTACTCCAACACGGTCCCCTACCCAGTACCCACCTCCTCCAACACGGTACCCACCTACTCCAAGTCCCCACCCAGTACCCACCTACTCCAACATGGTCCCTACCCAGTACCCACCTACTCCAACACGGTCCCTACCCAGTACCCACCTACTCCAACACAGTCCCTACCCAGTACCCACCTACTCCAACACGGTCCCTTACCCAGTACCCACCTACTCCAACATGGTCCCTACCTAGTACCCACCTACTCCAACATGGTCCCTACCTAGTACCCACCTACTCCAACATGGTCCCTACTCCCACCTAGTACCCACCTACTCCAACACGGTCCTTCCCTACCCAGTACCCACCTACTCCAACACGTCCCCACCCAGTACCCACCCTTACCCAGTACCCACCTACTCCAACATGGTCCCTACCTACCCAGTACCCACCTACTCCAACACGGTCCCTACCCAGTACCCACCTCCAACATGGTCCCTCCAACACAGTCCCCTACCCAGTACCCACCTACTCCAACACAGTCCCCACCCAGTACCCACCTACTCCAACACAGTCCCCACCCAGTACCCACCTACTCCAACACAGTCCCCACCCAGTACCCACCTACTCCAACACAGTCCCCTACCCAGTACCCACCTACTCCAACACACGGTCCCCACCCAGTACCCACCTACTCCAACACAGTCCCACCTACTCCCCTCCCCACCCAGTACCCACCTACTCCAACACGGTCCCTACCCAGTACCCACCTACTCCAACACAGTCCCTACCCAGTACCCACCTACTCCAACACAGTCCCTACCCAGTACCCACCTACTCCAACACAGTCCCCACCCAGTACCCACCTACTCCAAGTCCCACCCAGTCCAACGGTCCCTACCCAGTCCAACACCCACCCAGTACCCACCTCCTCCAACACAGTACCCACCCAGTACCCACCTACTCCAACACAGTACCCACCTCCTCGGTCCCTACCCAGTACCACCTCCTCCCACCTACTCCAACACAGTCCCCTACCCAGTACCCACCTACCCACTCCAACACAGTCCCTACCCAGTACCCACCTACTCCAACACGGTCCCTACGGTCCACCCAGTACCCACCTACTCCAACACGGTCCGTACCCAGTACCCACCTCCTCCAACACAGTACCCCCACCTCAGTACCCACCTACTCCAACACGGTCCAACACGGTCCCTACCCAGTACCCACCTACTCCAACACAGCCCCAACTCAGTACCCTCCTGCTCCAACACAGTCCCCACTTGCTCCAACAGTCCTCACTCAGTACCCGCCTTCCACAAGGCCCTCACCCAGTAGCCACAAGGACCACAGTCCCCACCCAGTATCCACCTACTCCAACAAGGCCCACATCCAATACCCATCTGCACCACAGTCCCCACCCAGTACCCTCCTATTCCAACAAAATGCTCACCCAGTACCCACCTTCTCCAAAACAGTCCTCACTATGCTGAGGGAGTAAACACAGTCAAACCGGAGATGCTGAGATTTTAGTGGACTGCAATAGACTGATATCTCATGGTCTGTTACTCTAATAGCTCCTAATAGATCTTCCTTTCAGTAACTTTTTTTGGTTGAAATGTACCATTAAATGCAATTAAATATGACAGTGCTGTGTGTGTATGTATGTGTGTGTATGTACATGTGTATGTACATATATATATTATATATCTATATATATATATATATATATATATATATATATATATATATATATATATATATATATATATATATATATCTATATATATATATATATATATATATCTATATATATATATATATATATATATATCTATATATCTTTAGATGAAATAGGACAGGCTGTTGTCTTGTTTTCTGCCCACACAAACTGTCCTTGTTTCTTGTTGGATTTAGTTGAATGTGGTTAGAAAACTGATGCTGAGAGACAGAAGCAGCTGTTTAACTGATGTATATTAGGAAACTGGAGAGAGAGAGAGAGAGATGGGAACGACACATCTGCTCAGCACTCCACCTCCACATGGGACCACTCTAACATCTGGTCCTGGCAACTAACTGCTCCAGTGGACAGAGGCTACAGGACAGCCCATCTGGTGCACTTTGCACACATGCACACTAACGTACATGCCCAGACACACACACACACACCACCATGCAATGACACTTATTTATCATCTTCCAAAAGCATCACCACTCAAGTCCTTAAGCTATTTGCTCTGATCGAGACCGAATTTCAGTAAACAGCAGGATTTAAAACACAAGAACTGCAAATGTGGGGCGAACAGACATTCCTTGTTGCTATGATTATATGAACCGTTGTGTGAAATGACCTGTAGAAGCTGGCTTGACGGGTGGAGAATCCGCCATAAACAAGTCCACAAGACCACCACTGGACTGATTTGTACCTGAGACAGTTGGCTAATGAAGAAAAAATAAATAGATTAATCATGATTAAATGGCATACAATCAATGTTTGGTTGTTGTGTGTTGATCCATGTTATTCGTTTGCTTTCACTTTATATCGTAATGTCTCCACAGATCATGGCTTCACGTCAATTAAACCGCATTACCGATGTCATGGCAACTGACAACTAAAAAGGGCTACAGCACAAACACAAAGAAAGGAAATTCTTTATTACCTTGGTGGCGTTTGTGTTTGTGGCAGCTTTATCACCAGTGTAGTGGGCAGCCGCCCCCAGGTCGACAGTTTTTGAAGGCGTGGCTCCTTTCTTTCGCGTAGCAGTAGTCTCAGTGGCCTGAACAATCTGAACACTTTTGGTCGTCACGGTCTCCTCGTCGTCTTTGAACTCGTTTCTGCCCGACTGCCTGTTACGAAACTCTCTATTTCTCTCCTCCTCCGCCTCACTTAAGGAGGAAGAAAATAAATAAATAAATAAAAATTACTTCCTCCTGCTGATTAGGCATACAAAAAGTTGAAGAGTTTTATAAATGAATATGGTGTAATGCAAAATATATATGATGATGAAATGCGTCTGATGCCAAAAAAAAAAACAACAACAAAAAAAACACCCGACAAGGTCAAACGCCAAGTCAATATTAAAATGTACGCTTTGATTCAGGGCTGTAACGATTCGTCGCATAAACAGGTAAATTAATGTGCATCCACCATTCATTTAATCCATTTAACGAAACACGGAGCAGTGTGTTTACCGGGGACTATTATTACTGATGCACCTCCCGCTAAACAGTGGAAGCGGCATAATGAAAAAGAGGAGAAGAGTTTTGTAGCATAAAACATAAAGCAAACAGTGCGGTAAAGTTATTAGAAATGTTTTTTTAAATATTTTTATTTATAAGATGTGCACTGGAACCAAAAAAATAAATAAAATAACTCATAGATCGCATTACGGGTTTTGAATCACGGATCAGATATTAACAATAAATAAAATAAAATATATTTAAAAGAATAAGTTCTTCTCAAGGGACACGGTGGTTTAGTGGTTAGCACGTTCGCCTCACACCGCCAGGGTCCGGGTTCGATTCCCGCCTCAGCCATGTGTGTGTGTGGAGTTTGCATGTTCTCCCCGTGCCTCAGGGGTTTTTCTCCGGTTTCCTCCCCCGGTCCAAAAACATGCACGGTAGGTTGATTGGTACCTTGGAAAATTGTCCCTAGTGTATGAATGTGTGTGTGAATGTGAGTGTGTGTGTGCCCTGCGATGGGTTGGCATTCCATCCAGGGTGTATCCTGCCTTAATGCCCATAGACGCCTGAGATAGACACAGACTCCCCGTGACCCGAGAAGATCGGATATAGCGGTAGAAGATGAATGAATGAATAAGTTCTTCTCAAGGTGCACGGTGGCTTAGTAGTTAGCACGTTCGCCTCACACCTCGCCGACCCGGTCCCGGATAAGCGGAGGAAGATGGATGGATGGACGTTCGCCTCACACCGCCAGGGTCCGGGTTCGATTCCCGTCTCGGCCATGTGTGTGTGGAGTTTGTGCATGTTCTCCCCGTGTCTCAGGGGGTTTTTCTCCGGGTTTCTCCGGTCTCCGGTTTCCTCCCCCGGTCCAAAAAAACATGCACGGTAGGTTGATTGGCACCTTGGAAAATTGTCCCTAGTGTATGAATGTGTGTGTGTGTGTGCCCTGTGATGGGTTGGCATTCCATCCAGTGTGTATCCTGCCTTAATGCCCACAGACTCCACGTGACCCGAGGGAAGATCGCTAGAAGATGAATGAATGAATGAAGTTCTTCTCATGTTAACTGACTGATTAACATGTTCACGTGCACACATGACTGCTCTGTGTAGTTATCAAGTGACTTAAAAATCATTATATGTAACCGATATAACTGAATATGGAAAAAATAAATAAATCGTCCATTTTCCGACCAATAAAAATTGTGTATTAAAACGAAACTCTGCAGGTCACGTGCGCGTCCGTACGCGTGGATTACTTTGAAGAGACCCGTCTTATTTTCTCTCTCTTATATCGAATACCCGATTAATAAAATAATCGATAGCAACAGCAGCCGTTTCAATTAGCTTATTGGTTCCAAACACATCGGGGGAGAATACCAGGATTAGACCTGAAGAGGCTTTCCACAGCTTGCTGAGAGTTTAGTGTGAGAGCAGGGGTGTGACAGACACCTAATCCAACTTATAAAGGGCTCAGCATTTATGAGTAGCTCGTGTGTGTGTGTGTGTGCGTGCGTGTGTGTGTGTGTGTGTGTGTGTGTTGCTAGCAGGAAAAAGCTGAAAAGTATCAGGACAATGGGAACCTGGAGCTTTGTATTCCTATTGTGTGTGTCATAACAGAAGAAACAGCACCTGAAGCACTGACCTGAATCTATCGGGAGAGTCATCTCTGTCTTTCTTGCGGAATGTGTTTATAGTGTCATTAATTGTGCTGCCAATCTTGTCGCTGATCTCTCCCAGCTTCTCGCTAAACGGGAAAGCGCCTTTATTATTCTCCCAGTCGTCGTCCCAATTGGACCGGGATTCGTACCGGTCGCCTCCTTTAACGGGCAGACAAGATGAAGATGTTAACAGTCTGTATAACCCAGTCGATGTAATTACACAGAAAGTGTCATTAAGCAGTTAAAGAGAGATAACAGACATGACTGCAAAACTCACACGCCTCCTTTTTCCCTGCATTATTTAAAAATGCTTGGCATGAACGTATACAGTGGAATATATACCTTAGATAAAATAATAATAATAATAGTTTGTGTAAATTTGGAGGTATACAGGTTTTCCTAACATATTTAAGTGTAACTTTATTTTAAATGCTACAATGGCAGGGCAGAAAACCTACGTACATAAACATTAGAGGTAAACTTCATTTCCATTTAAAAACACAAACAGGCAAGTTTAACGGCCGAAATATATGTTTTTCAATAGTAGATTTTGTGCAAATATGTAAAAAATTAGCAGCTAATATTAGATTTAAATTGATGCTTTAAAATAATTTTTAAATGGTTTGTATGTGTATATATATACATACATTTATATTATATATATAGATATATAATATTTAATATATATATTATATAATATATATAGATAATACAAACACACACAACACCACACATATATATTATATATGTGTGTGTGTGTTGGTGTGTATATGTGTGTATATATAATATATATATATATATATATATATATATATATAATATACATATACATAGATACATATACATATATATATTATATATATTAATTATTATTATATATTATTACACACACACACACAGCACCTCTTCTCTCCTTCTTATCTCTCTCTCTATCTCTCTCTCTCTCTCTCTCTCTCTCTCTCTCTCTCCTCTCTCCTTCTCTCTCATATATATATATATATATATTATATATATATATATCATATATATATATATAGTGTGTGTATGTTTTGCCATGAAGTGTATACAACATAAGTGTATTTACTCTGGTTACCGTTTTTGTTTTTTTATCATTACAGACTGACAATTCACATAAAAATAAATAAATAAATAAATAAAGCATGGGCATTAAACTAATGGAATTATTTCCTTTGATATCTAAATATATACTGTTATGTGGTATGGACATTGAGTCCTACGGGTAATTCGAATAAAGCCAGAGTTAACTCCTGTCAAAACAAGCCTCCTGAGAGGAAAGAAGAGAAAGAAGAAAGGAGAGAGAGAGAGTGTGAGACAGAACCACCATGGAATCATGATAAACAACTCCCCAGTCATAGCACATCCAACTTCCGTACAAGGATCCCTGCTGAGCATTAGGATGGGAGTGAGTGAGTATGAGTGAGAGAGAAAATAGGGGAAATCATTTCTGAGAATAGGACTCACCGTATCTGAAGTCCCCCATGCTATCAGAGGACACGCCGATATATTTGTCCCTGTTTTTCTTGGCCTTCTTCCTCTCCTCTCTCAGTCTGTCGTCGTCTTGCACAAACTCCACCATCTCCTTTACCTTCTGTCGCACGTTAATGCCTTGGTCCTTCCCGTTCTCATCTGCAAAATAAAAAAATGACCTCTTGCTGACTTTAATCTCTTTAAGACTTCGCCTGCTGAGCGAAGCAAGATGCATGGCAACAATCCCATGTAGCGCAACGTCGCGCCGCACAATTCAGTCACGACATTTTACAAATTTGTCCAAAGGAGTCGGTTTCACTTTTGGCCCCAAAACTGAAATTACCATATCATATTTAAATACACTGGAAATGTTGCACTGTGGTGATTGGTTAGGAAGGAGCTACATTTCAGTTTTTTATTCATCAGGATTAGTGCAAAAATGTGGTCACAGTGTGAATTAAACACACACACACACACACACACACCCACACACACACACACACACACACAGATAACATTCATTCATTCATTCATCTTCTACCGCTATATCAGATCTTCCCTCGGGTCACGGGGAGCCTCTGCCTATCTCCAACCCATCGCAGGACACACACACTCACATCCATACACTAGGGACAATGGTCCAAGGTGCCAATCAACCTACCGTGCATGTTTTATATATATATTCTTTCATTCATTCATCTTCTACCGATTTATCCGATCTTCCCTCGGGTCACGGGGAGTCTGTGATATCTCAGGCGTCTATGGGCATTAGGCAGGATCACCCCTGGATACGACAACACCCACACACGGATTCCAAGGTGCATGCATGTTTTTGGACCGGGGAGGAAACCGGAAGAACCCGGAGAAAAACCCCTACACGGGAGAACATGCACAAACTCCACACACACATGGCCGAGACGGGAATCGAATCCCGGATCCTGGAGGTGGGCGAACGTGCTAACCACTAAACCACCGTGTCCCCCTACAGATAAAATTTTACTGTGTAAAACTAAAAACATTTGCTGTATATGGGATGTTTATTAAACAATATACAGAATACACTGCATGTTCATGTGTACGCCCGGGGCAAGTGTACAAAAATGATGAAAAAAAAGAAAAAAAAATGTAAAAGCATATTTGCGTTTACAAAAAGTCAAGTTTAGTTATGATGCAATAATGAAAGCATTGTAAATAAAGAAAGAATTAGTATTTATTTACTAGGAATATAATTTACTAACAGGTTGTAAGGAACATTTGGAACAAGTGGGCTTTAGAAAACCCACTGCATTGTTTTCATTCAGCGCTCCTGCTGCAGTCGCGTCGGTCTCAAAACGTTCACATAATAGACCCTGATTAAAAAACGCACAAGTATATTTAAATCCCATAATAGTGCATTACTGTACATATCGCAAGAGATTACAGTACATTTTAATACTTAAACTTTTTTTTAGTTGTAGCCTTTATTAAACGATCTGGTTTCAGTCGTGTATTTTAAATATGCACTGCGCAAATGCTCATTAACAAATAAAGCCAATTATGATTCTTAAAAAAAGAAAAAGGTAAACAAACAAATAATTAAAAAATAAATATAGAATGTATGTGTATATATTATATATATATATATATATATATATATATATATATATATATATATATATATATATATATATATATATATATATATATATATATATATACGTGCATGTTATCTCCCGTGCGTCAGGGGGTTTTTCTCCGGGTTCTCCGGTTTCCCCCCAGTCCAAAAACATGCATGGCTCGGTTGATTGGCACCTTGGAAAATTGTCCCTAGTGTATGAATGTGTGTGTGAATGGGAGTGTGTGTGTCCTGCAATGGGTTTGCATTATCCTTATCATTATCCTTATCTTGCCTTAATGCCAATAGACGGCAGAGATAGGCACAGGCTCCCCGCAACCTGAGGGAAGATCGGATATATAGCAGTCAGGCAGTAGGAGATGAGGGGGGGAGATTGAATTAAATATATATATGTGTGTGTGTAGTGTGTGTGTATACTATATATATCTATATATATATATATATATATATATATATATATATATATATATACACACACACATATATAATATATATATACATATATATATATATATATATATATATATATATATATATATATATATATATATATATACACTATAGATACACACACACACACACACACACACATACAGAAATATATACACACACACACACACACACACATAGATAAGCACATTATGAGCACTTTGAAGCCCTTTTTTAAAATGACGGCATGATACTAACAACAGCTTGAGAAAAGTAAATATGCAAAAAGAGAGCAATTATGTATTAATATATTAGCTCATGCATGAAAGATAAACTTGCACTTCTGCACACAATAAGCTCAGGCGCACGATTTAGAAATCTGTACGCACAGGCAAAGTCATTCACATGTTCTGTTTTTGTCTGGAGTGCGCAGAACCAAACATCTTCACTGTAAACACAAACATACTACCGTAAATTCTGGACTATAAAGCGCACCTACGCATATAAGCCGCATCCGCTCTATTAAAAAAAAAACAAAATAAAAGTAATAAATAAGCCGCACCTGCATAGAACCTTTCCTAACCTGTATTTTAACACGGTGTAACGGTGGACGCTGCACAGAGACGCGGAGATCCGGATCCGGAATTCATACAAAACAGGATTTATTAGAATAAAGAACTCAGGAGACGCCGCTCATACGGAGCGGCCAGACAGGCTAGGGAGCCTTGCGCTCTGCGCGCCGTGGTACCGGGAGTAGTACCGGAGAGCAGGAGCGGTGGTCGGACTTGGAAGTCCGTGAATCGGGAACAGACAAAGGTTAGGCATAAACATATATCGAGCGTCCGTGTCCGAGACACTAGGTATGTGCTACGAGCCCGGACGGGGATTGTAGGGAGAACCGGGCTTATATCGGGAAAATCAAGAACCGCTGAGGCTGTATTGTGTGTGTGTGTGTGTGTGTGTGTGTGTGCGTGTGTGTGGGGAAAAGAGCAGGGAGGAGAGAGAGAGAGAGAGAGAGAGAGAGAGCACCGAGCAGCAACTTTACTGATTAAAACGGGACAGAACGAAGAGAAAATAAGCGCTATTTACAGTATTTATCTTCATTTCTCCTGTGTGTGAAATCACGTCACCTTAACCTTGTAAAGATAGAGTTTGTCCTCCTTCTATCCGCTTCTACCCACTTATATCTGCTAAAGAGGAACTAGCGCATTCTTCTTCTTTGCATTTATTTTGTGTTAGTTTTGATTCTAATTCCGGTTAGAGCCCCTAGCGGTCTGGAAAAAATCTGCAGAATAGCCGCACCTTATTATTAGCCGCATGGTTCAAAACCTAGGAAAAAAGTAGCGGCTTATAGTCCAGAAATTTACGGTAAATCTAAAACCTCTTTTTTTTTTTTTTTTTTTACAGAAACCAGTTGTGATCCGCTGCCTGACACAGTGCCTAACCATTACCAACATTATCTCTATTTAATCAAGGCTCAATTACATACACAATGCAACTTAGTGAAATGATATCTGTAGACACTCATGGGAGTTTTCCACTGTATGTAAAGCATTGCTCTTCATTTCCCAAAGTAATGCTTTTTGTAAAACTATGTACGTTGATTAGATCACTTTTACTTACATTTATTGGATTTATTTTTTGGTATTACGTCATGCAAACCTAATTAATTCATTTGTTACTGAGGTAACTGTGAGAAACACACTTTAAGCCAATGTATTTTAAATATGCACTGCGCAAATGCTCATTAACAAATAAAGCCAATTATGATTCTTAAAAAAAGAAAAAGTTAAACAAACAAATAATTAAAAAATAAATATAGAATGTGTGTATCTATCTCTCTCTCTCTCTCTCTTAATATATATATATATATATATATATATGATATATATATATATCTATATATATCTATATATATATATATATATGCAGTTTCTCCCCGTGTAGGGGGTTTTTATCCGGGTTATATATATAATCCTAAAAACATGCAAGCTCGGTAGGTTGATTGGCACCTTGGAAAATTGTCCCTAGTGTATGAATGTGTGTGTGAATGGGAGTGTGTGTGTCCTGCAATGGGTTTGCATTATCCTTGCACTAATTATCCTTGCATTAGTCTGGCACTAATGCTGCGGCGGACTCACCTATGCAGTGATAGCTCTCAATAGAGCGCAGGTCATATAAGTGCTCTCGTGCGCTGGTGACCACCCGCTCAGACCCGTTTCGCACCAGGTAACCCAGCAGCAGTAAGGACTGGGGGGGACAAAAACATTATTAATAATAATAATAATAATAAAAATATCCTTTATTGGCCACATAAACATTACACCACAGTGAAATTCTTTTCTTCGCATATCCCAGCTTGAAGTTGGTAGTTGGGGTCAGAGCGCAGCCATGATACGGCGCCCCCTGGAGTACAGAGGGTTAAGGGTCTTGCTCAAGGACCCAAGGGCAGCAGCTTGGCCATACCGGGGCTCAAACCCGGATCTTCCCATCAGCAGCCACAGCGCCTTAGACCACTCCCTAAATTAATGAATTAAATTAATGCTAAATAAAAAGTACAAACATTTCTGGAAAATTCAGATTAATATACACTAACGGTGGAGCGTGGAAATCTTTCCTACAGGCATACGCGGCCCAGAAAAAGCGCACAGGGTTTAGAGATAGGATTTCAACGACAGTGACCATGAAAATCCAAATGGCATGATGGGATTGTCCCTCGGCATCCCTATAAAACTCATTTTATAGAATAAAAGCTAGTTTTATTCCCTCCTAGCATTCTAGGGACGCAACAACTAATGGATAATAATCAATAATGAGATTTGCGGTCAATTAATCCATTAGTTGAGCTCCAAAGTCTGACAGCAAATAAACAGTCGTGTGTGAAATTTATTACGCTTAGGCAATGGCAGCATTTTACTCAACGCAACAAAGAACACTGTAACCTGCCAGTTTTGCAACGCTCAGCGTGACACGGAAGGAACAGCGGTACGAGTAAACAAAAAGTAAACAAACATGCGTCTCAGATGATGGCGAGACATCAACACGGTAAGCAAAGAAATGTAAACGCTTTTCATGTGAAAATGGTTTACATTTACAGCATTTGGCAGACGGCCTTATCCAGAGCGACTTACAACTGAGCAAGTGGGGGTTAAGGGCCTTGCTCAAGGGCCCACTAGTGGAAGCTTGATGGTGGTGGGGTTTGAACCCGTGATCCTCCAGTCCAGAGGCCAACACCTTAACCACTGGGCTACACACCTCCCTTATTTTTATTAGTGACGTGTGCAAAAAGCATCACTATTATAATCTCTCTGTAGCTTCGCTCAAATGTTCGGTGTGTAACTCGTCCCGCAGTTTTGATCTAATCCTCAAGAATCATACCTCATATCGTGCGGCCCGATGGTGTGAGGTGTGCTGTTCATTTTATAAGGAATCGCCCCGCGGAATTCCGAACCCGGGGCCAAAAAGCTTATTCTATTTTCCCATAGAAAATGAATGGGGTTGAATTTTCGTGCCTCACAGTTCGGGCCTGTGAGCGTCCGACATGCACATATGGCAAATCCACTCGTCCGGAGTGCATCACGATCATATACCTCCCGAAATCCCACACCCGTTCGGAATTCCGGGAAATCCGCGACATTCCGGCCCCATAGAGAATGAATGGGGAAATTTGGCGCTCCGGTGTTCGGCCCCGTGTTCGCCCGACATGCACATTTGACATATCCACTCGCAGGTGAGATGGAGTCGGTCATGAACATATGACTGGCGCATGGCGTCACGTAACCGCAAATGTGAAACATCTGCGAAATTCTGAAACTGAGACACAGGGTCATGTGACATGTCTAAACGCTCGGCACATCGACGGGTGGTGGACGCTGCGTCACTGGTCCTGCCCCTTCATGAAAAAAAGCCCAAAAGAGGCGTTTTTGGTGTCTATATGGTGTCTTTTGGTGTTATATGACTCTCAAACCCCAGACCCACTCGGAATTCCTGGAATTCTGCGTCGTTCCAGCCCATACAGATGAATAGGGAGCATTTCACCACACAGTTCGGTCGTATCGACGTATCCACAAGGACAAGGACATGGCACTGATATGACACTCGGTCCAAAAAACCCATAGGAAATTATGGGTAATTCGGGGCAAATGCGTTTTTTTGGCCCGGGACGAATTTTGCATCGGCAAGCATCACTCACGTTTGCTTCAGGAAAAGTCACATGTCTGATTTGAATTCAAATACAAATGTGTCAACAGTGTGCTAACTTCAGGACGGGTGCATTAGAGCATCAGGTTGCAGCTCGCAGTAATCATTTTATTCATTATCAAAATAACCATAACGCTTTTATTTACCTTATAAACTCGCCGCCAGTTTTTCTTGTTGTCCTTCAGCATTCGGAACCACAGCATGTTCATTACCTCCGGAAACTGCTCATACATGAACGTAGCCCTGCACGCGGACACAGACAGAGATTAAGCACTAAATCAAAGATAACATGCAAGATAAAACGAGAGGTGCAGATCAATACAACTCGGCCTGTCGAAAAAATAACTACAGTTTTGTTTGGGGGGGGGGGGGGGGTGGGGGGGGGGGGGGGGGGGTCTATATATCTCCGATACAACTGCGATAAATAACGTTATTGTAGTTTTAAGGTTTTAATTCCCGGATCGATAAAAAACTGGGTTATTTAAGGTGACTTTTTTAGGTTTGTTCACAATGCCTCTTTTCACTGCCAATGTGTGTGAATAAAGTGAATAAACACTGGCTCGTTCTCCTTAATGGTCTCATTCGGCTTAATGGCTAAATGATGCAATACCGTCCATGTGAACTGGGCTTTAAAACAAAGTCTGTCTGGATTTTATCCTTTCATACTGCACTAGTCATTAGATCTTTGAGTAATGCCTTCTTTTCACTTTGGAGGTGTGTGGAGGGGCTACCTGAGCCCTGCCTCTCCCTCCCAAACAGAAAGCAGAGACTCATTCAGCCACAACAACATTAGTGAGGTTTTACTAAAGAAGGCCGTTTGTGTTTCAGGGAGGTCTCGATCAGAAAATCATTTCAGGGCACTGTAATGGTTGCTTGCTAGTATATATGTACAATAGTGTGCGAAAACATGTTATATATATATATATTTTTATAAAATATATATCTTATTTTTATTTCTACTTTTACTCTACTTTCTCTACTTTTTATTTTCTGCACTATTTTTATTTTTCTTTCCATTATGTTAACATGCTGGATGGTCGTAAAAAAAGCATTTCACTGCATGGCGTACTATGTATGTGTATGTGACACACAAATAGTATGTGTGTGTGTGTGTGGTGTGTGTGTGTGTGTGTGTGTGTGTGTAAAAATAATAGAAATAAAATTCCACATTGCAATGCAAAATCCAAGAGGATGCGTAAAATTGTCTTTGATCTATCTCGCGATTACTTACATTAGCTATTTTTTTATTATGAAATTGTGTATAATATATATTGTATATATATATATATATATATATATATATTATATATATATATATATATATTTATTCTTTTTCATATTCATTCATTCATTCATCTTCTAGCGCTTTATCCGATCTTCCCTCGGGTCACGGGGAGTCTGTGTGTCTATCTCAGGCGTCTATGGGCATTAAGGCAGGATACACCCTGGATGGAATACCAACCCATTACAGGGCGCACACACACACACACACACACACACACACACACACACACACACACTAGGGACAATTTTCCAAGGTGCCAATCAACCTACCGTGCATGTTTTTGGACCGGGGAGGAAACTGGAGAACCCGGAGAAAAAACCCCCTGAGGCACGGGGAGAACATGCACAAACTCCACACACACATGGCTGAGATGGGAATCGAACCCGGACCCTGGAGGTGTGAGGCGAATCATGCTAACCACTAAACCACCGTGCCCCCTGTCGATATATATATATATATATATATATATATATATATATATATATATATATATATATATATATATATATATATATATATAAATGTGTTGAGAGTCAGGGGCCCTCATAGTCAAACTCATGGCCTTATTCAAGAAGTAGCGAGCCGACGCACCGCATGCTTTATATAGCGGATTTATGAATAGGGTATGTGTCATGCTGAAACATGTTTGGGCCTCTTACTTCCCTCCCCTCATGGGAAAACATACGGTCAGATTTGGCCAAATAATGTAACTCTTACTTACTTGGCTATCTCCCCCATTAGCTGTCCTGAGGGTCCCCATGGGTCATCGTTTGTGGCCTCGCGAACCTTGGATTCGGTTTCTGAATAGTTCATAACCACATTGGTTCTGTAAAAGAAAAGCACGAGAAGCAGCAAAGGTTTATTCAGTGGATAAACGACAACTACCAAAAAAAAACAAATGAAATCAGAACACGTCAAACATGGAAATTCTGCTCTTAAAAGTGGGGACGTCCCTCCTCTGGTCCTTGTGCTATCCTCACGAATCATACCTCATATCATGCTGATGGTGTGAGGTGTGAGGTGTGAGGAATTCCGAACCCGGGGTCAAAAAGGGGGAATTTTTTCCCATAGAAAATGAATGGGGTTGAAATTTTGTGCCTCACAGTTCGGCCTGTGGGCGTCCGACATGCACATATGGCAAATCATGTGGATCACGATCACATACCTCCCGAACCCCACATATGTTCGGAATTTTGGGAAATCCGTGACATTCCAGCCCATGGAGAATGAACGGGGAAATTTGACGTTCCGCTGTTCGGTCCGTGTTCGCCCGACATGCACTTTTAACATATCCACTCGTAGGTGAGATGGAGTAGGTAGCGAACATGTGACTGCCACGTGGCCGCAAACGTGAAAAATCTGCAAAACGGTAAAACTCGGACACAGGGTCATGTGACATGTCTAAACACTCGGTACAGCGACGGAAGTCGGACGCTGGATAATTTGATGATGTCATGTGCGTCACTGGCCCCGCCCCCTCCCGAAAAAAAAATGCTCAAAACGTGTGTCCAAACACTCGTCTCTCCAAACCAGCTAGCATTTCAAAGTCAACGCTAAATATTAAACGGACCAGGCTCTAAGGGGTCGCGCCCGGAGCTGCGGATTGCATCACCAAGCATCACTCACATTTTCTTCAGGAACATGTCCCGTGTCTGGTTTATGTTTACTAGGGCTGCAACTGATGATTACTTTGGCATCATTAAACATTTTTTAGATTAGTTGTTGCTTATTATAACTATATAAACATCTAATTCAGGGTATTTATGTATAAAAGTGTATTTATTGACATTTTAAAACTTCTGAAAAACAAGAATAAGATTATGCAAGATTTTATGCTACATTTTTTTGTTGTTTTTTTTTTGGAATATCTTCGGAACGCGTGCACGTGTCCCTTTTTACCGTCGTTCATCCATGTCACCACGGAGTTCCATTATTTCTTACGAGCGCTATTTTTATGTAAACAAGCAACATTTATAGGCAAATTAGTGCTGAAAGGTAGAAAGGAAAAAAACGACAGGTGCAGGAACCTGAGCTTTTTAGTGGTTGTGCATCTACATAAAAGGAGAATAACGATACTCCCCAAATGATGTGTCTCGTGGTTGTTTGACTCAGAAGCTGTGCAGAAAACCGTACACACGGTGTTTATGAAGGAACTCGGCTGGTTGGTTGTTCCATCTTGGAGAAGTAAACACAGATCTTCTGTGGATGGAGACGTTCTCACATCCTTCTCTCTCTTCATGTAAATCCCACACACACTCCGTCATGTAGAGATCAGGACTCTGTGGGGGTGCCATTACTTACACTACTTCTACTTCTTCTAAAGTTTATTCATTCATATTCTACCGCTTTATCCGATCTTCCGTCGGGTCACGGGGAGTCTCAGGCGTCTATGGGAATTAATGCAGGATACACCCTGGATGGAATGCCAACCCATCACAGAACACACACACACACACATTCATACACAAGGGAGAATTTTCCAAGGTGCCAATCAACCTACCGTGCATGTTTTTGGACCGGGGGAGGAAACCGGAGAACGCGGAGAAAAACCCCCTGAGACACAGGGAGAACATGAACACTCCACACACACATGGACGAGACGGGAATCGAACCCCGACCCTGGCGGTGTGAGGTAAACATGCTAACCACTAAACCACCGTGTCCCTATTCTTCTAAAAGTTACTCACACCAAATATTGACTTGATTTATATTTTGTTCATTCGCGGTGCGCTTTGTAAATAAACAATCATTATTTATAGTTCTGAAAGCATTCTCTGTTTACGGCACTTTTTCACACTAATGTACATCAGTACTTACCTAATGGAATTCCCACGTCTGTCCATTACGTGCAATAATAACTCTAGCAAGCAAATTGGGGCAGTGAGTAAATGTCCATGAAATACAGGTCTTTATCCTCAAAGAACCCGATTCCACTTCCTTATTTAGTACTTAGTTTCCAATCAGCTATCAATCCGATTCATTCAATACACGCCCACACAATCCTTTTACATAATATGACTGTAAGCGCCCTGGTGATCGTTTCAGAGGAATAACAGACGATTGGCTTGTTTGGCTTTTGAATAGAAGCATGATATACAACACAAAACGCACAGTGGTGTTAAAAACAAGCGCACGATGTAATGTCCTTACTTTAAACCTATATTAATAAATGGAACAATTCCATACGCATTTGACTATACAAAAATAAGTGTATATTTTTATTTCAGGAAATACATTACAACATCCATTAGGTCCCTACCCAAAAACCTCAAGAGAAAGTCCTGCTATATTCATAGGTAAATTTATGCAACAGGAAACACACACACACACACACACACACAGTCCTGGATTTGATCTTTTGTGGTGCAGGGTGTGGGTGGAGAAAAACTTGAACTGTGACAAATGAAGAGAGAAGCAAATCTGATAGACGAGGGATCGCTTCTTGTTCTCTAATAATGATCAGTGTTACGCTGAGTTTGGTGGCGGGCTTTAATGATCTACAATCACATATTAGAACGTCAGACGAGCTCCTTGACAAAGTCCCCACCACACCCTGTTCGTCCTGCTGGATATTATACGGATATTATACAGATATTATGCGAAGAAAGAAAATGATGTGAAGAAAAAAAAAAGGGGGGGGGGGGGCAAGACTTGGGCAAAGGTTTGAAGTGAAACCGGGTAAGCAGTAAAGAGATATGAAGAGATACGACACAACAGTCCGTCTGGTTCTGCAAGTGAGCTGAAAAATGAGGTGGGGCTGCAGAGAATTCAGAGCCAACAGGTTCAGCGAAAGCGCAAACTTCACTCAAGAACTCCCCATGAAGACCAGCGCGAGATAATCCACGGCTTTTGACAACAGCCTATTTCACTTTAAGACCAAACCACTGTTTCTCCAGAGCAACTTAAATATAATGATATATAACTTTTCACCCCCCCCCCACCCTCGCTCCCTTCCTCCCTCCCTCGCTGAACATTATATACACCGGTTTCCCGGTCTGCATTGAGCAACGAGGCCTTTTATTGCACCACAAGTAACAAGAAATACGAATTAAAAATGCAGCACCAACCAAAAAATACATTAAAAAATGTGCAAATCAATTCATTCTGTATGTAACACCAATTTTGCAATTTTTTGCTGCCGTTGCTTTTTTTTTTTTTTTTTTTTTTTTTTTTTTTTTTTTTTTTTTTTTTCCGAACGACCCAGATCTGTTACGCGGATACGCGCTGCAGCGTTTTCTTTATTTCCTGCTGATAGTGGCTTTGACGAGATGCGTCAACTTCCCTAAAGTCAGGACTGCTGTTTACTCAGAACGTACTATTACTAATCTCTTCCTGTTACGATCCAAAACGACTTTATCTGTATTAATACTTACAGAATAATTCTTCACCTGAACGAGACGAGGCTGAAATACAGAGCTGGTGGAAACGAGTCGAGAGAAAACGAAAATAAATAAATAATTACATTGGTTTTGGAAAGTGACGAAAGCACAGAGTAAATATCAGAGAGGATAAACATGTGCCTTTTCTGAGTAATGTAAATGTAAATCACCATCCGTGCGTGAAATAAACTGTACATCAGAGTCACGGAAAATACCTGCAATATTTTGATATGTTTATTGCTTTATAGTTTTCAAGCTTAAACATTTGATTGTTTACTATTTTGTCATTTTCTGCTTTAACCAACGATGCGACCATTAACATTAACATTCCCTTCTCATTTCATCTCAGTGTGCAAAACCATGCATTTGTGCAGGCCAGGACAGCAGTGGGTGATTTATTCTGGTTAATATCAGAGGGATATGGGGCACATACTGGGAACACTGGAAGGGAGGACCGTCTGTATTTGTGTGTTGGGTTCAGGTGGAGGTACGGATTCAGGAAATGGACTGAAACCCACCTGGTACAGAAAGGCAGAATTGAGGCCAGGGTTGGTAAGAGACACAAAGTCTGAGGAGGATTCAGAGACAGGAATAAAGACAGAGTTAGAGGCAGAGCCTGGGACAGGTTTAGAGTCAGAGTTAGAAACTGGGTCTGGGACAGGATTAGTGGCAGGGCCTGGGAAAAGATTATATACAGAGTTAGAGGAAGATTCTGGGACAGGGTTAGAGGCAGAGTTAGAGGCAGGGTCTGTGACAGGATTAGAGACAAAATTGGAAGCAGATTCTAATACAGGATTAGAGGCAGAGTTAAAGGCATGGCCAGGGACAGGATTGGAGGCAGAGTTGGAGGCATGGCCCCTGGATAAGAGACATAGTTAGAGGCAGGGCCTGGGACAAGATTAGAGACAGAGTTAGAGGCGGGGCCTGGGACAGGATTAGAGACAGAGTTAGAGGCGGGGCCTGGGACAGGATTAGAGACAGAGTTAGAGGCGGGGCCTGGGACAGGATTAGAGACAGCATTAGAGGCGGGGCCGGGGACAGGATTAGAGACAGAGATAGAGGCAGGGCCTGGGTCAGGATTAGAGACAGAGTTAGAGGCGGGGCCTGGGACAGGTTTAGAGGCAGTTAGAGGCAGGGCCTGGGACAAGATTAGAGACAGAATTAGCGGCAGGGTCTGAGACAGGGTTAGAGGCAGGGCCTGGGACAGGATTAGAGACAGCGTTAGAGGCAGGGCCTGGGACAGGATTAGAGACAGAGTTAGAGGCAGGGTCTGGGACAGGATTAGAGTCAGGGTTAGAGGCAGGGCCTGGGACAGGATTAGAGACAGATTTAGAGGCGGGGCCTGGGACAGGATTAGAGACAGAGTTAGAGGCGGGGCCTGGGACAGGATTAGAGACAGAGTTAGAGGCGGGGCCTGGGACAGGATTAGAGGATTAGAGGGTCTGGGACAGGATTAGAGACAGAGTTAGAGGCAGGGCCTGGGACAGGATTAGAGACAGAGTTAGAGGCGGGGCCTGGGACAGGATTAGAGACAGAGTTAGAGGCAGGGTGTGCTATCCTTGTAATATACATGCCATAGTAGTGGTTTATGAGTGTATGGGTGGAAAGAGACTGCAGTGATCTCCACCCAGACCAGAGCATTCCTCTCCAGGATTAGACGTCCAACCCAACAAGGCCGTATTAATATTAGTTCACTTTAAGTGACCATGATATAAGTATGTTTTATGCTTTATTGCACAAGTTTAGGAAAGCACGAAGTCACGCCATGCCCCCCCCCCTCCCCACCACACACACACACACACACACACACACACACACACACACACAGAGGAAACTTTCTCATGTTTGCACCGATACGATGTGAGTAAAGCTACTGAAACACTCGTGGAAGTGTGGAACAAAACAACCCCGTCACTTTCCTTCTGCACGTGTTACACACATTCATGGCGTCACAACCTGAAAATATAAAGTATGTAAATGGGCAACACCCGAGACAAACAAACACCTGTACAAAACAACACAACAACCCTGTCATCCAGATAAACATAAACAATGCCATAATGGCGTTGCGGAAGTGATCCGGATTTGTGTTCATTGTCAACAAGTGAAATCGGTTCTACAAATCAGAAAGTATCGGAGTAGGATTTCTCCAGGTGGCAGTTTATTAGCGGTACTATGCGGCTAATGCTAGCGCTATAGCGACTGTATGCAGGTGTTTTAGTGTCAACATTTTCAAAGGCAACAATCCGATCCAAAAGTGACGTCATAAAGAAAAACAAGTGTCTGAGACACAGGATCACTTCTGCTAACAATCTCCACAGTTACTAAACTAGCCTGCTAAGGTCAAACAACCTCGTCTCTCGGCTTAGCAAGCTAATGCTAACTAGCGCGCTGCTACGTTAAAAAAAAAGAAGTGTGTAGTGACGTCAGAGTGAGTACGTGTCTCTTTACGAACAGGTATAAACTGCAGAGCGTCGAGTATAAACGACAATAACAATAATACTAATAAAAGAAAGTGAAATAATACTTACGCTTTATCCACCAGTTCTCTGACTTTCCACATGTTCAGCATGTTTATTCGGTGGATGAAGGCTTTCCGTGGCGGAAATCCCGTGTTCCAGCGCCGCGGGTTTAGAACGCCTGTACGTGTGAAAGTCCGACTGTCGCGAAACCAAAACCGTCAACTCTCCAAACTTGTTTCAGGCTGTGCGAGTGGCAGTGGGCCGGCCGGGTTGCCATGGTGACGCACCTGTTACGTCACCTGCGAGCGTTACGCAATCGCGGCGGAAGAAGATTTCAAACGTGCACGTGTTGAGCGCGAGGCTTGACAGCGCGCGCGCGGGTTTTCCGGCTTGGAAGTTAACACACGTGTTGATGAATAAAGATTTGTAAATAACATCAACGTGCACTGATAATGTTTATCAAATAAATAACATCAACGTGCACTGATAATGTTTATCAAATAAATAACATCAACGTGCACTGATAATGTTTATCAAATAAATAACATCAACGTGCACTGATAATGTTTATCAAATAAATAACATCAACGTGCACTGATAATGTTTATCAAATAAATAACATCAACGTGCACTGATAATGTTTATCAAATAAATAACATCAACGTGCACTGGATAATGTTTATCAAATAAATAACATCAACGTGCACTGGATAATGTTTATCAAATAAATAACATCAACGTGCACTGGATAATGTTTATCAAATAAATAACATCAACGTGCACTGATAATGTTTATCAAATAAATAACATCAACGTGCACTGATAATGTTTATCAAATAAATAACATCAACATGCACTGATAATGTTTATCAAATAAATAACATCAACATGCACTGATAATGTTTATCAAATAAATAACATCAACATGCACTGATAATGTTTATCAACCAACAAATAAATAACATCAAATAAATAAACACGTGCACTGATAATGTTTATCAAATATCAACCAACAAATAAATAACATCAACATGCACTGGTAATGTTTATCAAATAAATAACATCAACGTGCACTGATAATGTTTATCAAATAAATAACATCAACATGCACTGGATAATGTTTATCAAATAAATAACATCAACGTGCACTGATAATGTTTATCAAATATCAACCAACAAATAAATAACATCAACGTGCACTGATAATGTTTATCAAATATCAACCAACAAATAAATAACATCAACATGCACTGGTAATGTTTATCAAATAAATAACATCAACGTGCACTGATAATGTTTATCAAATAAATAACATCAACATGCACTGGTAATGTTTATCAAATAAATAACATCAACGTGCACTGATAATGTTTATCAAATATCAACCAACAAATAAATAACATCAACATGCACTGGTAATGTTTATCAAATAAATAACATCAACGTGCACTGATAATGTTTATCAAATAAATAACATCAACATGCACTGGTAATGTTTATCAAATAAATAACATCAACGTGCACTGATAATGTTTATCAAATAAATAACATCAACGTGCACTGATTAATGTTTATCAAATAAATAACATCAACGTGCACTGGTAGTGTTTATCAAATAAATAACATCAACGTGCACTGGTAATGTTTATCAAATAAATAACATCAACGTGCACTGATGGTATGTTTATCAAATAAATAACATCAACGTGCACTGATAATGTTTATCAAATAAATAACATCAACGTGCACTGATAATGTTTATCAAATAAATAACATCAACATGCACTGGTAATGTTTATCAAATAAATAACATCAACGTGCACTGATAATGTTTATCAAATAAATAACATCAACGTGCACTGATAATGTTTATCAAATATCAACCAACAAATAAATAACATCAACATGCACTGGTAATGTTTATCAAATAAATAACATCAACATGCACTGATAATGTTTATCAAATATCAACCAACAAATAAATAACATCAACGTGCACTGATAATGTTTATCAAATATCAACCAACAAATAAATAACATCAACATGCACTGGATAATGTTTATCAAATAAATAACATCAACGTGCACTGGATAATGTTTATCAAATAAATAACATCAACGTGCACTGATTAATGTTTATCAAATAAATAACATCAACATGCACTGGTAATGTTTATCAAATAAATAACATCAACGTGCACTGATAATGTTTATCAAATAAATAACATCAACGTGCACTGATAATGTTTATCAAATATCAACCAACAAATAAATAACATCAACATGCACTGGTAATGTTTATCAAATAAATAACATCAACGTGCACTGATAATGTTTATCAAATAAATAACATCAACATGCACTGGTAATGTTTATCAAATAAATAACATCAACGTGCACTGATAATGTTTATCAAATATCAACCAACAAATAAATAACATCAACGTGCACTGATAATGTTTATCAAATATCAACCAACAAATAAATAACATCAACATGCACTGGTAATGTTTATCAAATAAATAACATCAACGTGCACTGATAATGTTTATCAAATAAATAACATCAACATGCACTGCTAAATAAATAACATCAACGTACTGGTAATGTTTATCAAATAAATAACATCAACGTGCACTGATAATGTTTATCAAATAAATAACATCAACATGCACTGATAATGTTTATCAAATAAATAACATCAACGTGCACTGATAATGTTTATCAAATATCAACCAACAAATAAATAACATCAACGTGCACTGATAATGTTTATCAACCAACAAATAAATAACATCAACATGCACTGATAATGTTTATCAAATAAATAACATCAACATGCACTGATAATGTTTATCAAATAAATAACATCAACATGCACTGATAATGTTTATCAAATAAATAACATCAACATGCACTGATAATGTTTATCAAATAAATAACATCAACGTGCACTGATAATGTTTATCAAATAAATAACATCAACGTGCACTGATAATGTTTATCAAATAAATAACATCAACGTGCACTGGATTATGTTTATCAAATAAATAACATCAACGTGCACTGGTAATGTTTATCAAATAAATAACATCAACGTGCACTGGATATGTTTATCAAATAAATAACATCAACGTGCACTGATAATGTTTATCAACCAACAATAAATAAATAACGTGCATGATGTAATGTTTATAAAATAAATAATCAACTGCATGCTGATAATGTTTATCAAAATGAAACATCAAACATGCAATGTCAATTTATCAAATAAATAACATCAACGTGCACTGATAATGTTTATCAAATAAATAACATCAACGTGCACTGATAATGTTTATCAAATAAATAACATCAACGTGCACTGGTAGTGTTTATCAAATAAATAACATCAACATGCACTGATAATGTTTATCAAATATCAACCAACAAATAAATAACATCAACGTGCACTGATAATGTTTATCAACCAACAAATAAATAACATCAACATGCACTGATAATGTTTATCAAATAAATAACATCAACATGCACTGGTAATGTTTATCAAATAAATAACATCAACGTGCACTGATAATGTTTTCAAATATCAACCAACAAATAAATAACATCAACGTGCACTGATAATGTTTATCAAATATCAACCAACAAATAAATAACATCAACATGCACTGGTAGTGTTTATCAAATAAATAACATCAACGTGCACTGGTAGTGTTTATCAAATAAATAACATCAACGTGCACTGATAATGTTTATCAAATAAATAACATCAACGTGCACTGGTAGTGTTTATCAAATAAATAACATCAACGTGCACTGGTAGTGTTTATCAAATAAATAACATCAACGTGCACTGGTAGTGTTTATCAAATAAATAACATCAACATGCACTGGTAATGTTTATCAAATAAATAACATCAACGTGCACTGGTAATGTTTATCAAATAAATAACATCAACATGCACTGATAATGTTTATCAAATAAATAACATCAACATGCACTGGTAATGTTTATCAAATAAATAACATCAACGTGCACTGGTAATGTTTATCAAATAAATAACATCAACGTGCACTGGATAAGTGTTTATCAAATAAATAACATCAACGTGCACTGGATAAGTGTTTATCAACCAACAAATAAATAACATCAACGTGCACTGGTAGTGTTTATCAAATAAATAACATCAACGTGCACTGGATAATGTTTATCAAATAAATAACATCAACATGCACTGGTAGTGTTTATCAAATAAATAACATCAACGTGCACTGGTAGTGTTTATCAAATAAATAACATCAACGTGCACTGGATAGTGTTTATCAAATAAATAACATCAACGTGCACTGGATAGTGTTTATCAAATAAATAACATCAACGTGCACTGGATAATGTTTATCAAATAAATAACATCAACGTGCACTGGATAATGTTTATCAAATAAATAACATCAACGTGCACTGATTATGTTTATCAAATAAATAACATCAACGTGCACTGATAATGTTTATCAAATAAATAACATCAACGTGCACTGATAATGTTTATCAAATAAATAACATCAACATGCACTGGTAATGTTTATCAAATAAATAACATCAACGTGCACTGATAATGTTTATCAAATAAATAACATCAACGTGCACTGATAATGTTTATCAAATAAATAACATCAACGTGCACTGATAATGTTTATCAAATAAATAACATCAACGTGCACTGATAATGTTTATCAAATAAATAACATCAACGTGCACTGATAATGTTTATCAAATAAATAACATCAACGTGCACTGATAATGTTTATCAAATATCAACCAACAAATAAATAACATCAACGTGCACTGATAATGTTTATCAAATAAATAACATCAACGTGCACTGATAATGTTTATCAAATAAATAACATCAACGTGCACTGGATTAGTGTTTATCAAATAAATAACATCAACGTGCACTGGTAATGTTTATCAAATAAATAACATCAACGTGCACTGGTAGTGTTTATCAAATAAATAACATCAACGTGCACTGATAATGTTTATCAAATAAATAACATCAACGTGCACTGATAATGTTTATCAAATATCAACCAACAAATAAATAACATCAACGTGCACTGATAATGTTTATCAAATATCAACCAACAAATAAATAACATCAACATGCACTGGTAGTGTTTATCAAATAAATAACATCAACGTGCACTGATAATGTTTATCAAATAAATAACATCAACATGCACTGGTAGTGTTTATCAAATAAATAACATCAACGTGCACTGATAATGTTTATCAAATATCAACCAACAAATCAAGCATTGTAGTAATACATGATTTAATTGGTGATTTCATGGTTTAAAGTTCCTTAAACAACTGCACCAAAGTATATATATATTTTTTTTATTTAGTTGTTTGTTTGTTTGTTTGTTTGTTTATTGTTATTCTTATTATTTATTACTATTTATTATTACTACTACTACTACTACTACTACTACTATTATTATTACTGTTATTAATAATAATGATAACAACAACAATAATAACAATAACAATACATTATCATTAGGTGCATTATTATTGTTGTTATTATTATTACTGTTATTAATAATAATAACAGCAACCATAACAACAATAGTAATACATTATATTATTTTATTATTATTATTAAAATAATAATAATAATAATAATAATAATAATAATAATAATAATAATAATAATAATAAAATAATAATAATAATAATAATAAAAATGAAATGAATAATATTTTAAATTCTATTCTTAGCTTTTGGTCCAACGGTGAGGTATTTATATTTACATTATTATCATTATTATTATTGTTATTATTATTATTATTATTATTATTATGTTAATTGCTATGCTTAATACTGTAAGTAGCACAATAATAACTTATATAATTAGGGCTATGTGTGTGATGGCAAGGAACAATTGTAGAAATAGCTGCTTTAATTGCAGAACCAAACATTTTAGTAAACAAGTTCAGTAATACAATCATTATTATTATTATTATTATTATATTATTATTATTATTATTATTATTATTATTATTATTATTATTATTATTTATTATTATTATAAGTTGAGTGTTAAGTGTGTTAAGAGCCCAGCAGTGACATCTTGCTAGAGTTTGAACTATTATACCAACATCTCATCCACTGATCTACCACTACTCTCACCATCATCATCATCATCATCATCATCACAGAAATGCATTATTAATATAAATACACTAAGTAATTTAAATGTATATTCTTATCTTTACACCAGACAGTGAGATATGCAAAACTATTGGGACTAAGAACTGTTTGGCCACAGAACCCACTTGTTAGAAACACATGTTGAAATCTCCTAGGAAGTATAAAGTATGGATTGTAGAGCAATGAATGAATGTCATTAGTCTGATGAGTCCATGCATCAGACATCATAAGTGTACAAACCCTCTGGAGATCCTGTTATAATGTGGAATGTTCCCTCTGTTAATCAGGTCACGGCTCAGCAACATTATGTTGTAAGACATAGTCAGTCAATAAAATCACGAGTTCCTAAACGTAATCAATGACCAGGTTATCCTACGGGTAGATTTGTTTCTTCTCTGACAGCACAGGCGTAGTCAAGGATAACACAGAGTGATCTGGTAAGAAGGAAGAATCATATACACAAATTAGGCAACACTGAGTCCACTATTTATCCAAGAGTCTCTGAGATGTGCTGGAGTAGACAAAGTGGTTTGACTTTCCTTTATATACAATGTGTGTGTATATATATATATTCTATAATATATAGAATATATGATCATTTGAATATTTAAGACTTTATATTCATATGTAGTATATATATATTATGTATATATATATATATATATATATATACAAACCTGGATTCCAAAAAAGTTGGGACACTATACAAATCGTGAATAAAAACTGAATGCAATGATGTGTAGGTGCCAACTTCTAATATTTTATTCAGAATAGAACATAACACACGAAACAAAAGTTTAAACTGAGAAAATGTACCATTTTAAGGGAAAAATATGTTGATTCAGAATTTCATGGTGTCAACAAATCCCAAAAAAGTTGGGACAAGGACATTTTCACCACTGTGTGGCATCTCCCCTTCTTTTTACAACACTCAACAGACGTCTGGGGACAGAGGAGACCAGTTTCTCCAGTTTAGAAATAGGAATGCTCTCCCATTCTTGTCTAATACAGGCCTCTAACTGTTCAATCGTCTTGGGCCTTCTTTGTCGCACCTTCCTCTTTATGATGCGCCAAATGTTCTCTATAGGTGAAAGATCTGGACTGCAGACTGGCCATTTCAGTACCCGGATCCTTCTCCTACGCAGCCATGATGCTGTGATTGATGCAGAATGTGGTCTGGCATTATCTTGTTGGAAAATGCAGGGTCTTCCCTGAAAAAGATGACGTCTGGATGGGAGCATATGTTGTTCTAGAACCTGAATATATTTTTCTGCATTGATGGTGCCTTTCCAGACATGCAAGCTGCCCATGCCACACGCACTCATGCAACCCCATACCATCAGAGATGCAGGCTTCTGAACCGAGCGTTGATAACAACTTGGGTTGTCCTTGTCCTCTTTGGTCCGGATGACATGGCGTCCCAGATTTCCAAAAAGAACTTCGAATCGTGACTCGTCTGACCACAGAACAGTCTTCCATTTCGCCACACTCCATTTTAAATGATCCCTGGCCCAGTGTAAACGCCTGAGCTTGTGGATCTTGCTTAGAAATGGCTTCTTCTTTGCACTGTAGAGTTTCAGCTGGCAACGGCGGATGGCACGGTGGATTGTGTTCACTGACAATGGTTTCTGGAAGTATTCCTGAGCCCATTCTGTGATTTCCTTTACAGTAGCATTCCTGTTTGTGGTGCAGTGTCGTTTAAGGGCCCGGAGATCACGGGCATCCAGTATGGTTTTACGGCCTTGACCCTTTCTCACAGAGATTGTTCCAGATTCTCTGAATCTTTGGATGATGTTATGCACAGTTGATGATGATAGATGCAAAGTCTTTGCAATTTTTCGCTGGGTAACACCTTTCTGATATTGCTCCACTATCTTTCTGCGCAACATTGTGGGAATTGGTGATCCTCTACCCATCTTGGCCTTCTGAGAGACACTGCCACTCTGAGAAGCTCTTTTTATACCCAATCATGTTGCCAATTGACCTCATTTGTGTTAATTGGTCTTCCAGCTCCTCGTTATGCTTAAATTTACTTTTTCCAGCCTCTTACTGCTACTTGTCCCAACTTTTTTGGGATTTGTTGACACCATGAAATTCTGAATCAACATATTTTTCCCTTAAAATGGTACATTTTCTCAGTTTAAACTTTTGTTTCGTGTGTTATGTTCTATTCTGAATAAAATATTAGAAGTTGGCACCTACACATCATTGCATTCAGTTTTTATTCACGATTTGTATAGTGTCCCAACTTTTTTGGAATCCGGTTTGTATATATATATATATATATATATATATATATATATATATATATAGGGGACACAGTGTTCAATTCCCGTCTCGACCATGTGTGTGTGGAGTTTGTGCATGTTCTCCCCGTACTTTTGTGGGTTTTTCTCCGGGTTCTCCGGTTTTCCCCGGTCCAAAAACATGCACGGTAGGTTGAGATAGGCACAGACTCCCCGTGACCCGAGGGAAGATCGGATAAGTGGTAGATTAGAAGATGAATGAATGAATGAATGAATATATATATTTGTGCCACTGCCACTTTTTACCACTGTTGCATATCTAACTGTCTATATACAGAAGTGGACAAAATTGAAAAAAAAAAAGAAGAAAAACCCACAAAAGTAATAATAAATACAAATTTACTAAAAAATAACTAATAAAATAACTAATAAATAAAATGTTGTCCCATTTGCATGAGAAAACCACAGAGTAACTGCATGTTTCAGTTCTTTTACAGATGTTCAATAGGATTTAGATCAGGGCACAAAGATGACCACGTACTATACTATATCTTATTTTGTATCTCTTTATCTGTTTGCTCTTCTCTTTTCAACTTATATCAACTTATACGTATATTGCAATTAAATAGGCATAAAAGGCATGAATAAGCAGCTGGGAGAATAAAGGGTGAATTAATGCCACTGTGCTGCAGACAAGGCGCCTGGGTCCAGAGGATCAGTTACTTGTGACACTGCAAATTCACACGATTGAAAAATGACTGTAGTTCTTTAAAGGTCAAATCCCTGCGGACTGTAAAGGTATTGACAACGAGGATTTATCCTCACCCAGACCTCCCCTGCATCGTTTATACTTTTCTTAAAAGGATTGTCAGCAATTAATAATTGTGTGAGGTCGCTGAGGGGTTAAGGAAGGTGAACAGTACATTTTCAGTTTTTCCCTTCACTGTGTCCTTTCAATGAAATGTGAACTGCGCCAATCAAGCAGGAATAACAGTTCCCTCGTTGACCTTCATGCACAGTATGTGGCTAAGAAGAGGAAAAGTATTCTCTTGTATTCACCCAGAGGGGCTGGACCACTCCCACCACCACTCCCCGGGGGTCCATTGTGTACAGAGAACTCCTTTTATCTCATGCATGAAAGAGGAAAATAAAGGATGGGCATGGTATCTTTACCTCATAAACCAGTAGTTTACCACGACACCTTTTTCCCAGCATTATTCAGCCTCAATCCCTCTTACGTAACTCGCTGATCAGGTGCGGGCGGCATTTCTTACACGTCTAACAACTGACCCCACCCGTCCCTGTAAAACTGCAAAATGCTGGTCAGGGCTGTGAGGATGCAAATCATGATCTTTCATTATTATTTTAGTGTTGCCAAAATTAAAGCTGGTGAGCACGGTCAGAACCAAACTACTTACTGGACCTCTTGGCTTAGGGGTTAGCACGTTCGCCTCACTCCGCCAGGGTCCGGGTTCGAATCCCCGTCTCACCCATGTGTGTGTGGAGTTTGTGCATGTTCTCCCCGTGTCTCAGGGGTTTTTTCTCCTTCTCTTTCTCCCGGTCCAAAAACATGCACGGTAGGTTGATTGGCACCCTGTAAAATTGTCCGTAGTGTGTGAGTGTATGTGTGTGTGTGTGAGTGTGTGTGTGTGTGTGTGCCCTGGGATGGGTTGGCATTCCATCCAGGGTGTATCCTGCCTTAGGCCCATAGACGCCTGAGATAGGCACAGACCCCCCGTGACCCGAGGGAAGAAAAGAGACTGGACCGGGGGCGGAGGAGAGACAGAAGAAAGATCGAGGGAAGATAAAAGGATATATCATGTTTTTGGACCGGGGGAAGTGGGGGGGAGGAAACGGGGGAGGAAACTGGAGAACCCGGAGTAAAACCCCCTGAAGCACGGGGAGAACATGCAAAACTCCACACACACATGGCCGAGACGGGACTCGAACCCGGACCCTGGTGGTGTGACCATCGTGCCCACTCATTTACATCATATCACTTGCAATGAGCAAAACTGAGTAACTTTTTTAACCAAGGAATTTTTTTTTTTCTCCTTTTTTTTGTTTTTTTGTTTTTTTTTTTTTTTTTTTTTTTTTTTTTTTTACAAATAATTCAAACACAGATTTACTGATGATTTTCAAGTCACATTTTATTGATTTTATTGTCATTCCAACCAACTGACGCAGCACACAGTGCAACGAGACAACGTCTCTCCACAACCCTGGTGCAACATAAAACACTATAGAGCTATACAACACAGAGCTAAAGACTACAGGACGTTCTCCAAGCCACATAAAGTGTACAAAATAGTGCAAACAGACAAGACAAGAGACAACACAAGACAGTGCAGGACAAATACACAAAACCCAAAATAGTGCCTACTAGTAAACCTATTGATTATATGATATACAAAAAAAAACAAACAGCAAGTGCAGCAATGGTGAGGTAGGTCCCAGCTTATTTTCCTTGAATTGCACGAGTGCTTCCCACCCTGTGGCGAGGTCGCTGAGGAATAAACGTAAAGAAAGATAACGAATCTGTTCTCTTTAATAACTTTACGCATCAAAACTGGCAGACTAGATCCAGAAGGAGGCCACAAATAGAGAATGCTGAAGTAATAAAAAGTCAGAGTGGTTTATATTTCAGCAGTAAGCTGCAAGAGTGAGATCAATGTCATAGTGTGCTCAATGCCTATAATGTATATTATTATGATAATAATTCTGATAACAATTGGGAGGCACGGTGGCTTAGTGGTTAGCACGTCCGCCTCACACCACCAGGGTCCGGGTTCGATTCCCGTCTCGGCCATGTGTGTGTGTGGAGTTTGTGCATGTTCTCCCCGTGCCTCAGGGGGTTTTTCTCTGGGTTCTCCGGTTTCCTCCCCCGGTCCAAAAACATGCACGGTAGGTTGATTGGCACCTTGGAAAATTGTCCCTAGTGTATGAATGGTGTGTGTGTGTGTGTGTGTATGTGTGTGTGTGTGTGTGTGTGTGTGTGTGTGTGTGTCCTGCGATGGGTTGGCATTCCATCCAGGGTGTATCCTGCCTTAATGCCCATAGACGCCTGAGATAGACACAGACTCTCTGCGACCCAAGGGAAGATCAGATAAAACGCTAGAAGATGAATGAATGAATGAATGAATGATAACAATTCATTACATTTATATAGCGCTTTTCTAGACACTCAAAGCCCTTTACATGCCTCCTACTGGTGTACCGTACCCACAGGAGACAGAATGATGAAGAATGATGATGGTTAGGAAGCCTGATGGTCAGAGGCCAATGGGTGAATTTGCAGAGAACACGCCTCTACTGTTTTTTAAAGGACTTATTGGGGGTTTTAATGACCGCAGAGAGTCAGGACCTCGTTTTAGCGTCTCATCTGAAAGGCGGTGTGTTCTGAAAGAAAAAGCAGCAACCTAGTGTTTCCCAGGAGGTCATCCATCCAGGTACTAACCAGGACTCAACCCTGCTTAACTTCAGTCTTGGGCTACAAAGTGATATGGCTACTGGCTAAACTGTATATATATATATATATATAAAACAAAAAATAGATCAAAATATTTAATCATAATCAATCACACTATAGGGTAGGGTGGCACGGTGGTTTAGTGGTTAGCACATTCGCCTCCCACCTCCAGGGTCCGGGTTCGATTCCCGTCTCGGCCATGTGTGTGTGGAGTTTGTGCATGTTCTCCTCCCCGTGCCTCAGGGGGGGGGGTTTTTTTTCTCCGGGTTCTCCGGTTTCCTCCCCCCGGTCCAAAAACATGCACGGTAGGTTGATTGGCACCTTGGAAAATTGTCCCTAGTGTATGAATGTGTGTGTGTGTGTGTATGTGTGTGTGAATGTGTGTGTGTCCTGCGATGGGTTGGCATTCCATCCAGGGTGTATACTGCCTGCTTAATGCCCATAGATGCCTGAGATAGGCACAGACTCCCCGTGACCCGAGGGAAGATCGGATAAAGCGCTAGAAGATGAATGAATGAATATCTATCTATCTATCTCTATCTATCTATCTATCTATCTCTCTATCTATCTATCTATCTATCTCTCTCTCTCTCTCTCTCTCTCTCTATATATATATATATATATATATATATATATACATTATGGTTCATTGCTCTCTTTGTCTTTTATTTCTTTTGCTTTCATTGTTATAATTCTGTTTCTCACTCCACAATTCTGGTTATATTTTTTGTATTACTGTCTCATTGGGTTGTGTTTTGTTTTGTACTTTTGCTTATTTAACTATCTGGAAGTGCACACATTTGCTGCTTGCTTGTATCTCGCTATTACACGACACTGACAACAACAGGGTGACATCAATTTCATTCCCTATTTTTAGTGTGAGTGAGAGCGAAGGAACAGCTAAAAGAGAAGATCTTGTTCTATGGCCACATTTATTTATTTATTTTTCATTTCTTACTTAGATAATGTGAAAGCCAAATCCATGCACAGAGTCACGCTTTTACTCTCTGTACACTTAGTAATGCATGAGTTAAGGACTTTCCCCTTTATATTTCACATTATCCCTGCAACAGTTGATTGCAGCATTTAGTAACATTTGATTTATTTGTTTCTTGAACGCCTGGCACTGGAATGAAGTTGTGCTTGCTTGGTGTTGGGTGTTGTTGCACAGTGTTCATGGCACTGAGAATGGTTTAGGAATTGCAATGTTGCATCTGGATTGCATTTATATACAGACAAACCTAAGCTGCAGACAGATGTCTGTACACTACATCCAAAACATTGTTTTATACAATCTGCAGGCAATACTGAAAAAAAAAATCACATCCTGTTTAAACCGGTTTTATGCAGAATGGTACATGTAAAATCTTAAAATGAGGCTAGACACAAGACATTTCCTGAAGAAAATGTGTGTGATGCTTGTCCATGCAAACATTCATATGTACGAGACCACCATCTCACCTACGAGTGGATATTGTCCATCATCAACATGTCTCATTCACGTGTATGTACATATGTGACCATGTCTCATCTCACCTACGACGAACCTGGATGGATGCCTTTATGGCAATCATGTGTCGAATGTCACATGTCGGGCGAACACGGGCCGAACAGCGGAACATCGAATTTCCACATGAATGAATGAATGAATTATTTATATTAATTAGTTATTAGTTAGTTATATTAAATAGTTTTTTTTTCTAATTTTACTTATATTAATGTGAATGTGAATCATTCATTCATCTTCTACCGCTATATCCGATCTTCCCTTGGGTCACGGGGAGTCTGTGTCTATCTCAGGCATCTATAGGCATTAAGGCAGGATACACCCTGGATGGAATGCCAACCCATCGCAGGGCACACACACACACATTTACACACACATTCATACACTAGGGACAATTTTCCAAGGTGCCAATCAACCTACCGTGCATGTTTTTGGACCGGGGGGAAACCGGAGAACCCATGGAAAACGGGGCACGGGGAGAACATGCAAACTCCACACACACATGGCCGAGACGGGAATCGAACCCGGATCCTGGCGGTGTGAGGCGAACGTGCTAACCACTATGCCACCGTGTCCCCCTGAATGTGAATCTTCAATTT
The DNA here is from genome assembly GCA_030449085.1 of Kryptopterus vitreolus. Lineage (NCBI taxonomy): Eukaryota > Metazoa > Chordata > Actinopteri > Siluriformes > Siluridae > Kryptopterus > Kryptopterus vitreolus. The sequence continues at coordinate 11,190,984 of JACRUU010000025.1, read as the reverse complement.
AAATTTCAACTCGCACATGTATCATACAAAACAAGGCTCTGAATTGTTACTCGCCTTGTTTTGTAGTTGACACCGCATCGTCTGATCTCGGGGTGAATTTGTAAACGGTTTGTTAAAAATGTCCCAATATTTTGCTGGGACGTCCTGGGAATGTTTTCCACTTACCTGAATAATCTTACATGAATAATAAATGCCCTTATAACCCTTTCCAGAATGATGGGCAACAACAACAACAATTCAGATGTGTGTGAAGCAGGCGGAACGCTCCACAAAAGCAAATTGCCCATGATACAGTTCTTTATTAGTGACGTGTGCAAAAGCATCACTATTATAATCTCTCTCGCTTCGGGCAAATTTTCGCCATGTAAGTCGTCCCGCAGTTTTTGTCCGATCCTCATGGAAGGAATCGCCCCCGGGGCCAAAAAGCGGGAATTTTTTTCCTATAGAAACTGCATGGGGCCAAACTTTCATGCCTCACAGCTCGGCACATATGGCAAATCCACTCGTAGGGGGTCCGGAGTGGATCGCAATCATATACCTCCTGAACCCACCACCCGTTTGGAATTTCAGGAAATTCGCGACATTCCAGCCCCATAGAGAATGAATGGGGAAATTTGACGCTCCGGTGTTCGGCCCCGTGTTCGCCTGACATGCACATTTGACATATCCACTCGTAGGTGAGATGGAGTAGGTCACGAACATATGATTGACGCATGGCGTCACATGTCCACAAATGTGAAAAGAAAGGGTCATGTGACGTGTCTAAACGCTCGGCACATCGAAGGGAGTCGGACGCTGATAATTTCATGATGTCACGTGTGTCACTGGCCCCGCCCCCTCACGAAAAAGACCCAAAACAGGCGTTTTTGGTGTCTAAACACTCGTCTCTCCGAACGAGCTAGCATTTCAAAGTCAACGCTAAATATTAAACGCACCAGGCTGTAAGGTGGTCGCGCCCGGAGCTGCGGTTTGCATCACCAAGCATCACTCACATTTTCTTCAGGAAATATCCCACGTCTAGTTTCATTCTTCTTTCTTTCTTTCTTTCTGTTTTTCTTTCTTCTAACAATGCAAAGTACACAAAAAAACTGTGCGGCACAAAGAGAATATATAATGCTCCAAACACTGTAATACTGGCTTCTTATTCCGCGTATGTGAAATGAAACATCTGTCATCTCATATCATTCACACATCCGTGAACAAGTGATAGACATCAGCAGTGGGACAAAAGGAAAAGCTTATGTTTCTGCGTGTCAACTTCAATAGTCAGTCCATTTCTCACAATCTGCAACATCATGCTTATGTATGTCCTGCTAAAAGTGCCACAGAAGTGACGGGTGAAAATGGAGGCCTTTCCAGGCCAGTATAGGGAAACCCCCATGGAGTAGAAATGGAAAACAAGCATTAGGAGCCACATGCACACTATAAAAAAATAAATAAATACAAAAAGTGGGGGGAAAAAAGACAAAAAAAAGCGGTAATTTGAAAAAAAATATATATATTATTTGACAAGAGACACCACTTAAGTTCGCAAATGTGCCACACCCTCGGGAGCTGCCTCAATTACTGCTTCACATCTGTAGAAGCATACATGGATGCAGTGATTGCGGAGAGTAATCTTAACAAAGAAAATGCATTTACTGACCGAGTCCTTCAGAAACCATTTCCCTTTTAGACACTGAAGGGTGTCATTGATTGACAGAGCCGTTCGTAGAAGCGGCACTGAGCACCTAATAATGCATTAACGGTTCCAATGCCTTGGGGTGGCATTAAAATACGTCTTAACAGACCTGCACTAAAGGTGTCTAAAGCAAAAGCACATTTCGGGGTTTTGTATGCTTAATATCTACATTAATATCTACACTGTGTTCATTTATAGCTTAGGAGTAATCACAGGAATGCTGTAGAGGAGAAGATTAAATTGAGAGATGTAATGAAGGACATTGATTGGCTCATTGAAGCGGAGGGATAGATGTGATAGCAAGCATCCGTTCTCAAAGCTGATTGGTGAAAAACAGGAAAAATGGGCAAGCGTGAGGATCTTCACGAGGCCAAATTATACGTCTCGAAAGCAGCAGGTGTTGGGTATTCCCAGTACGCAGTCATTATTAGTGACGTGTGCAAAAGCATCACTATTATAATCTCTCTCTGGTTTCGGTCAAATTTTCGCCACGTAACTCGTCCCGCAGTTTTTAGTCATGGATCATACCTCATATCGTGCTGTTACTTTTATAAGGAATATCCCTACGGAATTCCGAACCCGGGGCCAAAAAGCGGGATTTTTTTCCCATAGAAAATGAATGGGGTTGAAATTTCCTGCCTCACAGTTCAGGCTGTGAGCGTCCGACATGCACATATGGTAAATCCACTCGTAGGGGGTCCGGAGTGGATCACGATCATATACCTCCCGAATCCCACACACATTCGGAATTTCAGGAAATCCGCAACATTTCGGCCCCATAGAGAATGAATGGGGAAAATCTTTTTGGCCCGTGTTCGCCCAACATGCACATTTGACATATCCACTCGTAGGGGGTCCGGAGTAGATCACAATCATATACCTCCCGAACCCCACACCCGTTCGGAATTTCAGGAAATCCGCGACATTCCGGCCCCATAGAGAATGAATGGGGAAATTTGACACTCCTCTGTTTGGCCCGTGTTCACCCGACATGCACATTTGACAGAAGTGGGTCGCGAACATATGCCTGTCTAACCCCAGACCCACAGGGAGTTCTGGGAATTCTGCGTCGTTCCAGCCCATAGAGATCAATGGGGAAAATTTGGAAGCACCGCTGTTCGGTCGACGCTGGGTAATTTGATAACGGCCAAAATGGGTGTTTCTGATGTTTGAACCCTCGTCTCTCTGAACGAGCTAGCATTGGAAGTCAACGCTAAATAATAAACGGACCAGGCTGCAAGGGGTCGCGCCCGGAGCCAAGGTTTGCATCCGCAAGCATCACTCACATTTCTTCAGGAAATATCCCATGTCTAGTTACTTAATAAAGTGGTTGAAATAAGAACTTAACCAGATACGGTGTCAAGGCCTTCTGAGGCTGAGTGATACGGAGTGAAGCTCATTGAGTGCGATCCCACAGAACAGCGCCTGTAGCATAAACCCCTGGAAAGATTAATGCTGGATATGAAGTCAGTAAGTGTCTCACATTGTGCTGTGTTTGGGGCTTCGTATTGCTTTTTCATTTCTGTCTGATATTTCTTATTGACAATGTGTTTATCTTATGCCTGTAGTGAACAATACCTGAATATTTTAACCTGTACATGTTTTTTTTTTTACTGTTATGATGCAATGTGATTGGCTTATTGGACATGTTCATGCATATGCAGGTGTGCATGAATGAATGAAATGAAGGAAAGAGAAATCAATATAACACATTTTACCTTCAGAACAGCAGTAACACGTCTATGTACACGTACACACCGTGTTTATGAAGGAACTCGGCTGGTTGTTTGTTCCATTTTGGAGAAGTAAACACAGATCTTCTGTGGATGGAGAAGTTCTCACATCCTTCTGTCTCTTCATGGAAATCCCACACACACTCCATCATGTAGAGATCAGGACTCTGTGTGTGTGTGTGTGTGGGGGGGGTGCCGTCACTTCCACTACTTCTACTTCTTCTAAACGTCACTCACAACAAATATTCATTTGATTTATATATTTTTCTTTTGTTCGCTCACTTTACATTTTGTAAATTGACAAGAATGTAAAAATCATTATATTTTGGAAAGCATTCTTTGTTTACAGCATTTTTTCACATCTGCCTAAAACCTTTGCACAGTACTGTATATGCATTCCTAAAAAAAAAAAAAAAATATATATATATATATATATATATGTATGTCTGTGTAGAGAGAGAGAGAGATGGTTGCTAGCATTGTTAAACTTTTCTATTTGAAGGAGATTTTGTTTTTTCACTTTGATATTTAATCTTGAAGAAGAACCTTTAACAACAACAACAACAACAAAACACACACTGTTACTTGTACACAACATATGATCATATATCATATGATATAGATAATTCAGTAGGGGGCAGTATCACATCATATCCGAACTGACCCTCAGAACTGCGCTTGCTTCACTCGTTAAACACGCTTTTTTTGGTTTTTACTTATCTATTATCTATCTATCTATCTATCTATCTATCTATCTATCTATCTATCTATCTATCTATCTATCTATCTATCTATCTATCTATCTATCTATCTATCTATCTATTGATTTATTTTATATTCAATGTTTACACATTTAAAATGCCTAAAGGTGAAAAAGCTTTGTGCATATGATAAACACTGTTTTAGTTATTAACTATATATTTATTTTTAGTTACTTTTTAAGTAATTATAAGTTATACTTTATGTACGGTTATAATCACATTCTGAATGAGTTGATTTAGTTAAGTATATTGTTACTGCTTAAGCCACACACACCACACACACACACACACACACACACACACACACACACACACACACACACACACACACACACACACACACACAGTGTATCTTGGAGGAAAAGCATGAGTGACCTGTCATGCAGATAGGGTCAGATGACGGATGACATGTGGGCGGTTCAGTCGCTTGGGAAAAAGACCCGCGGGCTGACTTTGGGCTATGCAGAGGCCAAGAATAACATCCTTAAATAAAACAGCATGGAAAGAGTCCCTGTATTCCAGCGAGAATCCACCGATAGCCCGGCTGAGAAGTAAGGAACGGCCATGCTTCGGGGATACGCAGTTTAAAATTCAAGTTAATCCTACAAACAAAGCACATTGTTCCGTAATGGCTTTGTAAAATGGGGAAAACCCACAGTCATGCTATTTTTCTGCAAATTGGAAACAAATGGTGGGCAAAAAAGAAAAGAAAAGAAAGAAAAAAAAAGAACGCCAGTTGGTGGTGGTGGTGGGGGGGGTGTTTTCTGTTCTGGAATGATGTTCCAACCACATTTGTCAGAGAGAAACTTCGGCAGTATAAAGAATGTCCTTCATGGCAATTATGGAAATCCACCAGCACTTCTATTCCTCCACTGCTTTTTGAATTCAGTCCAAAATTCACTGCTCGTTTTCACAATCTGTTTACTTTTGTTTCAGGGTCGTTTGTGACTTTTTAAAAAAAAAAAACAAACAAAACAAAACAAATTAGAACAAATAAAAGCCGTTTGAACCCTTCTTTCCCCGACTTGCAGCAAAGCGAGGGTTAAACAGGAAGTCCCGCTCCTCGCCATCTTCCTGTCATGTCTGTGCCTAGAAATACTGCATTCCGAGCATGAAAGCATCTGCTCTTTTATAGCCAGATTCAATTAGCAATTTAGCTGAATAAAAAAAAAAATGAAGAGAAAACATCTGGAGTCGTTACTTGTTAATGTGATAAATTGAGGGAAGCGCAAGATAGGAAAATATGTCACGGTGGGATTTTCAAGGACATGGACCCTGAGAGATCACATGATACATGTTAAGTGTCTTCCTCTTACAAGTGCTGAAGATCTAAACTGGAGAATATTTGTAATGAAAAAGTATGAACTAAATCTCCAGTGGAAGGCGCACACACACACACACACACACACACACACACACACACACACACACTATTCGATTGCTATCCATGAAACATGTGCTGTAACCCAACGTTCTTTTCTCACACCCTCACACTTATATAAAATATAACAAAAACAAACTTGCAGACTCCATCATATTGATTGCAGATACAGCTGTGGAGCGTCACTACGGAGAGATTGTATCGAGCGCATTGTAACCTTCATTCATTCATCTTCACCGTTTTCATTCTATCATCCGGATTTTTCACGGGTTTTACTTTCCCTTCCGTCTATTCTCTCTTTATGGGGGGTTTCATCCGATCTTTCCCAGGTCCCTGGGGGGGGGGGTCGGGTCACGGGGAGTCTGTGTCTATCTCAGGCGTCTATGGGCATTAAGGCAGGATACACCCTGGATGGAATGTCAACCCATCACAGGACACACACACACACTCACACACTTTTTCCAATCAACCTACCGTGCATGTTTTTGGACCGGGGGAGGAAACCGGAGAAAAAAGAGGGAACCAAGAGAAAAACCCCCTGAGGGAGAACATGCACAAACTCCACACACACATGGCCGAGACGGGAATCGAACCCGGACCCTGGTGGTGTGAGGCGAACGTGCTAACCACTAAACCACCGTGCCTCTCTAGAACAATACATGGCATACTCAATGTATGAGTAGAGATACACACACATGATCATTAATAACCTTGTGAGGACCTTCCCCTGACTCACCCCCGTGCAATGAAAACCAATTCCTTCATAAAAACGAAACATAAAAAAGCAGCAGCACATGGTCACCTGAGAACGTTCCTGGTATCATACATAAAAATAGATTAAAAATCTTATAAAAATAGGCCTGTATTTTCCAAACAAAATCGAAATAAAGACCCACACTTTTGGTTATTTGTTATATTTATTTTGCCCTAAATAATTGGCGAAAAAAAAAGGATGCGAATGATGTCATCAGAATGGTGTAGGTTTTTCTGTAAACAGCAGAGATTTATGTAGCCAGCAGTATCGGGATGGTCAGCTCCCACAGTTAAAGACGCAGGGTTCACTGAATAAGGTTTATTGGAGTTCTGGTTCCAGGCTGCAATTAGAAATGGAACATGGAAAATATTTTTAAAGCGAAGATGAGAGACATGAGTGGTGGTGGTGGGGGGGGGGGAAGGGGGGGGTTGGGTAGTGGTGGGGGTAGGGGAGTTGGACGGGGGACGGGGACGAGGGGGGGTGGGGGACTTGATATTTATGCAGTGTGTATGTGGAGCATTCACAAATAAAAAGGTGTTATTAGAATGCTAAATGTTAATAGTAATTGGCGCTGTAAATTAGGACGCCAATTTGTTTTGGCTGAAATTAGTGAGCACTTACTAAAATGATGCCTGAAGTGAAGTTATTTTTACGAGCAAACTCATGTGCTGGAAGCGCAAAGCTAATATTCAGCTCCTTGTGGTTGTAAACACGCAGAGCGGGATCTGCTCGCATGTAAACGCTTTAGGGCGAGGGTAAAAAAAAACAAAAAAAACGGATAATGTTTACAAAACATTTACAGAGGTAGATTCAGGAGCGAGGAGCACGTTCGCCTCACACCGCCAGGGTCCGGGTTCGATTCCCGTCTCGGCCATGTGTGTGTGGAGTTTGTGCATGTTCTCCCCGTGCCTCAGGGGGTTTTTCTCCGGGTTCTCCGGTTCTCCGGTTTCCTCCCCCGGTCCAAAAACATGCACGGTAGGTTGATTGGCACCTTGGAAAATTGTCCCTAGTGTATGAATGTGTGTGTGTGTGTGAATGTGTGTGTGTGTGTGTGTGTGCGTGTGTGATGGGTTGGCATTCCATCCAGGGTGTTGGATCCTGCCTTAATGCCCATAGACGCCTGAGATAGGCACAGACTCCCAGCCCCCGTGACCCGAGAAGATCGGATAGATATAGCGGTAGAAGATGATGAATGAATGAATGAATGATTCATGAGCGGATTGGGATCAAATGTGAAAGTAGGCTGAGCAATAAGCGCGTTTAAATCAACCTCCAAAATACGCAACATTTAAATAGCCAATTGAAACACGTCAAATTCGCAAACGCACACATGTATCGCAAAAAAGTTTTAACGCTCGCATGAGGTGTTTATTTTTTAAAGATGATGCAATAATTATTATTGCACTACATTATTGCACTACATCACAGCTACGTCACACACACACACACACACACACGTTCACACACTAGGTTATTGTGTAAAGGGTGTTTTATTATTTTGTGTGTTATGTTTGTTGTCTCGTGTTGTCACATACAGTCTGTTCTGTTTTTGCACTGTTTGCACCAGGTTGCTCACGATGCACTTTATGTGGCAACGGCAAACTTAGTCTGGTCCTCAGCCTTGTGTTCTCGTAGCTCTATGTTGTGTTATATGTTGTTTTATGGAGCACCAGGGTTCTGGAGAAAGAAAACGGAGAAACGTCGTCTCATTTCACTGCGTCAAATATATTCCATATTCAAATATATAATATCAATTTTATTTATAGAGCGCTTTTTACAATGTGTCATCGTCTCAAAGTATATAATACTTATGTGTGAAAAGTGAAAATCAGTTTGTCTCTAATTGTTTCTTGTTGAGCCGAAGCGACGGCGACGAGGAAAAACTCCCTGGGAACAGGAAGAAACCTTGAGAGGAACCCGACTCAACAGAGAACCTCATCCTCATGTGTGTATATATATATATAGTATATATGTGGATATATGTGGATATACAAATATATATAGGCGTAATGACAATAAAACCTCTTGACTTGAAAAGGAATAATTCGCAAAACTATAATGGAAACGTTTTTTTTTCCCCGCAGGTCACATGATCTAGTTCGCCTTGCCTTGGGCGTGATGCTGCAGGTTCCACAAGAGGCGCTATTGCACTGCACAGCTCAAACACAAGTGGACGTGTTCATCCTGAATCCACACGTCCTCCGTGTCACCGCGCACTATTACCTCCCAGAACAAGCGTGTACGAGGCCACGCCCAAGTACAGCGCGATCGAATCGTTATTAATGCGTGTATAACGCGCCTACGTCTCCCGTTACTAATAAACACGCCTAATGCGTCGGCTGTGATATAAATAAACCCGCCGATATCCGTCTCCATTTATACGAATGATTTCGCGATCGCGTGAGAGGACGAGTTTTAGTCGTGTGATATGATTCATGGAAACACCGTCTTTTCGCAAGAGATTTTTATCGACATTTCGAAAATATCACAAACGTTTTTTGTTGCGCAAATTTGTAACGTAAATTGTGGCGAATTGTCTGGAATCGCTTCTTCATGCAACACTCGTCATTTTAATATACAACATGGAGTCTATTGTACGAATTCCCATAACGTCCTATCCTTTTACTATACGCACTATTGATTTGGAATCATAATAATAATAATAATAATAATAATAATAATAGACTTTCATGCTCAGACAGTTTGCCTCTGCGATCGCAGCCGAGCCGGGATAACTGAAGTTCTCTGACCCGATCTCCATTAAGCAGCAATTTCATCTAATCCGGAGAGAAAAGTCATCATAATAAAGGTGTCAGGACGCCTGCTCCGTGTACTCCACACAAATCAGCTCTCGACATTGCCTCCCTCTTCCTCCAACCTTTTCTCTCGCTCCTTCCCTTCATCCTTCTTCATTTTCCCTATAAACTTATGAAAGCGCTCCGAGATGATTAACACAGACTTAATGACTTGCAAAAACAAGCCAGCTTGTGAATTTTTCCCCGTTCGCCTTCTCCTCACCCCCCCCCCCCCCCCCCCCCCCCCCCAAACCCCCCAAAACCCCAACCCCCCCAATCCCTCCCACCCCATCTACAACCGAGGGAACAATATCCCCCTGCCTGGCTCTCATAAGGATTCATTACCCTGCGCTGAGGTTTCCAGGCCAGGTGAGGGAAACGTTATTTCCCCTGTGTTGGCTCTCACATTGGCAGGGCCATTACTCTTAACACTCCTGCGCTGGGGCTAATGGGGCAACTTTACTGACAGAAAACAGAGGAGATAGAGAGGGAGGGAGGGAGGGGGAGGGGGAGGAGGCGTGCATAGCGGCTGAGATGATATGGTAATTAGAGAAGGACAAGATTTGGGATTTTGGGAATGGAGGGAAAAAGCAGAAGCGTTGGAAATTGGTCAGTAAATCTGCAGCCGTTGTTTCTCACTGTTGAGTTTAAAATATTTCCAAATGAACACCAGTCCTCGGAGGACGCTCGGCTTTGCGCTTAGTTGAATTATATGCAGTTCGGGTTGTGAATAATTGGACAGTGACATGTTTTTTTTTTGTTTTTTTTTTGCTTCATCTCTGCGCATTGTAACTGAAGCAAAACAATATATGCTTAATCTAATATGGGTGTAAATACCCTCAAATTAAAGCTGAATTTCTGCAGGGTAACCTCATAGCCCTTGTTTGATTTCAAGACCCGTGCAATTAAAAGCAGAAGCAAAACAACACAAACTTGTGCGTTACTCTAAAGTTACTTATTAACCACTTTGTGCGACTGGCTTTGTTTCGTTTTGCTTAAAGTATTATCCATGCAGTCCAACACTGAGCTCGTAGGGAAACGAAGGCATTTCGCTGTATACTCCAGAGCACCAAATAACGGATACGATATTTTCTTTCTCCGACACTTTTATCTTTTATCTACGTCTTTTTGAGTTTACACGTGTGTGTGCACCAGATTTTCTGGTGGAGTATATGGTGGAGTATATGATAGTTCTAACTTTGTAGGGATTGTTTAAGCTTAAGAATCGATGGAATTGTGGGCAAAGAATTAATAAAATATATCAATAATTCAGTCAGGGGAAGGTCCTCACAAGGTTATTAATGATCATGTGTGTGTATCTCTACTCATACATAAATGCGCATGCTATGTACTGTTCTAGAGAGGCACGGTTAGCACGTTCGCCTCGGGATTCGATTCCCGTCTCGGCCATGTGTGTGTGGAGTTTGTTCTCCCCGTGCCTCAGGGGGTTTTTCTCCGGGTTGTCCGGTTTCCTCCCCCGGTCCAAAAACATGCACCTTGTAAAATTGTCCCTAGTGTGTGAATGTGTGTGTGTGTGCTGCGATGGGTTGGCATTCCATCCAGGGTGTATCCTGCCTTAATGCCCATAGACGCCTGAGATAGACACAGACTCCCCGTG
>JACRUU010000025.1:11155261-11175261 GCA_030449085.1 Kryptopterus vitreolus | reverse complement strand
TGTCCCAACTTTTTTGGGATTTGTTGACACCATGAAATTCTGAATCAACATATTTTTCCCTTAAAATGGTACATTTTCTCAGTTTAAACTTTTGTTTCGTGTGTTATGTTCTATTCTGAATAAAATATTAGAAGTTGGCACCTACACATCATTGCATTCAGTTTTTATTCACGATTTGTATAGTGTCCCAACTTTTTTGGAATCCGGTTTGTATATATTATTAATATATCTAGAGTTATTTTGCACAGGAAACTCTTTACATTCATCCCAGTATTAGATTAGATTCAATCAAATGTAAATTAAAAAGACCTTTAAATGTAAATAAATAAATAAATAAAATACAATTGTAAAAGATATTCATTTTCAAGAGGCACAGTGGCTTAGTGGTTAGCACGTTCGCCTCACACCGCCAGGGTCCGGGTTCGATTCCCGTCTCGGCCATGTGTGTGTGGAGTTTGTGCATGTTCTCCCCGTGTCTCAGGGGGTTTTTTCCGGGTTTTTCTCCGGGTTCTCCGGTTTCCTCCCCCGGTCCAAAAACATGCACGGTAGGTTGATTGGCACCTTGGAAAAAATTGTCCCTAGTGTATGAATGTGTGTGTGTGTGTATGTGAGTGTGTGCCCTGTGATGGGTTGGCATTCCATCCAGGGTGTATCCTGCCTTAATGCCCATAGACGCCTGAGATAGGCACAGACTCCCCGTGACCCGAGGGAAGATCGGATAAAGCGCTAGAAGATGAATGAATGAATGAATGAATGATATTAATTTTCAATTATAATTCATTAGAATCGTTGTAATTCATCGTTCAGATCGCCAATGTACAGTACGTTATTGTCTTTGCTGCAATGATCCGGTCACGTGTGTTTATTTGTACGCATACGTTTAAGAAACGATCTTCCTCAGAAAATCCCGTGTGTGTGTGTGTGTGTGTGTGTGTGTGTGCTCAAAACGCACTTCCCAACCTCACACTGTGGTCTTCAAGTAAAGCAGCATGTCTCCTGAGACTGCAGTGGCACACCTGCAGTTTACCCACTTCGTTTCTACGCAGTCGTTGCTGAATAGTGTTAAAAGCGCTGGGAAATTGGAAAAACACAAGCACTCGCATATTTATTTACTGACTGACTCGACTTTGGTATCACAACACACACTACATTTACATGGCGCTTTGATGGTGTAGCGCTCCTTAAAAGAGGGCGGGGTTTGTATCGAGGTATTCATCATGGCGTTTACGTTGTTGATAAATGGCCGTGGATAATCCCGACGATGGTTCTGACAGGGAAACCGCAGTGTGGGTGTGTACGGGAACGGAAGCAGGCATCCTGTATATACAAGTCGTATTAAAGGAAAAATTCATAATACAGGGTGTTTACACGCATACACACAAATACACATATTTGCCTTTGTTTTCCTGTTTTTTAATATGTTGACATTAAAGAAGTTGCTTAAAGGAGTTGTTTATCAGTTACTGATATAGCTACAATACAAACCCCTGCGAATTTAAATACTAAATACTGTCAGATATAAATGTTATCGCTTTTATATTACTTATGTTACAGTATATACAGTACTGTGTAAAAGTTTTAGGCAGGTGTGAAAAATGCTGTAAATAAAGAATGCTTTTAGAAATATTCATTCATTCATCTTCTAGCGCTTTATATCCGATCTTCTCTCGGGTCACGGGGAGTCTGTGTCTATCTCAGGTGTCTATGGGCATTAAGGCAGGATACACCCTGGATGGAATGCCAACCCACACACCATCACACACACACACACACACACACACACACACACACACACACACACACATTCATACACTAGGGACAATTTTCCAAGGTGCCAATCAACCTACCGTGCATGTTTTTGGACCGGGGAGGAAACCGGAGAACCCTGTTTTTTAAAAGCATTATTTTTTTACAGAATTTACTGTTTAACTAATCTTAACTTAGTCAAATCTCTCTCTCTCTCTCTCTCTCTCTCTCTCTCTCTCTCTCTATCTCTCTCTCTCTCTCTCTCTCTCTCTCTCTCTATCTCTCCGAACTAAGCGGAACGTAGCGCGCGCGCGCGGCCTATCTGCAAGGCGTCTCTCTCTTAGTCTGCTTCTCGCGCAGAGCGCGCGAGCGCGCGCGAGCGCGCGCGATCGCGCGCGCGCGCGCGCGCGCGAGCGCGCGGCGGCGAAAGCGCGCGAGCGCGCAACGCGCGCGCGCCGCGCGTCGCGCCCTCAGCGCAGCGAGCGAGCGCGCGGCGCGCGCGAGAGCGAACGCGCGACGCGAGCGGCGCGGCGCGCGACGCGCGACGCGCGCGACTAAGCGCGCGACGCGCGCGCGCGCGCGCGCGACTCGATGCGCGAGCGCGCGACGCGCGCGCGAGCGAGCGCGCGCACGCGCGCGCGCAGGCGCGGCAGCGGCGGAGCTATCGCACCCCCACGCTTCGCGACTGAGCGCTCTCGCGAGCGACGACGGAGCGCGCGCGGCCCCCGAGCGAGCGCGAGCTCACGCGAGCGAGAGGCGCACGCCGACGCGAGAGCGACGCGAGAGAGCGCGCGCGATTGCGCGCGCGCGCGCGACCACAGCGCGCGCGGCGCTCGCGGCGCGCGCGACGCGGCATATCTGCGCGCGCGAGCTGCGCGCGCGCACGCGCGCGCTCGCGCGCGCCGAGGCGCGCGTCCGCGGCGCGCGCGCGGCGCTCGCGCGAGCGCGCGAGACGCGCTCGCACGCGCGAGCGAGCTCGAGCCGCGCGAACGAGCGGCGCGAGCGAGAGCGCGAGCGCGTCGCGCTCGCCGCGCGCTCGCGCGAGCGCGCTCGCGCAGGCGCTAGCGCCATCGCGTCTCCGCGCGAGCAGCGAGCGCGCGCTTTTTTTCAAGAGCGCGCGCTCACGCGAAAGCCGAGCGCGGCGCGCGCACGCGCCACGCGCCAGCGCGAGCGCGAGCGCTCGCGCGGCGACGCGCTCGCCGCGGCGCGCGGCGAGGCTCGTCTCTCACTCACGCTCGCGCGAGCGAGCGACGCGCGCCGCGCCCTCTCTCGCAAGCGAGCTGCGCGCCTCGCGCTCGAGCTGTCGCGCGCGCGCTCGCGCGGCGCGGCGAGGCGCGCGCGCGCGAGCAGCCAGAGGGCCCGCGCGCGCGCCGCGCCCGCGCGCCGGAGCTCTCGCGCGGCACGGAGAGCGCTGCAGCGGCAGAGCGCGGACGAGCGGCACGCGCGCGCACTCGCGCGGAGAGGAGCGGCCGCGCTCGCACTCGCGCGCGCGCGCGCGCTCGCGCGCACGCGCGCCTAGGCGCGCTCGAGCGCGCAGCGCGCGGCGCGCGACGCGCAGCGCGAGCGAGCGCGCGCGCGCGCACACGCGCGCGCGCGCGCGCGCCTCGCGCGCGCGCGAGCACGCGGCGCATAGCGAACGGACGGCGAGCGCGAGGCGCGACGAGCGCTCGCGCTCGGCGCACGCGCATTCGCCACGCGCGCGCACGCGCGCGCGGTCAGCGCCCGGGCGCGCTCGCGCCCCGTCGCCCGCGCGCGCGAGCGCGCGCGCACGCGCGCGGCGCGAGCGGGCACGAGCGAGCGCTCCGAGACTCTCACGAGCGCTTCGCGAGGCGAGAGAGAGAAAGACTCCTCTCACGCTCTCTCTCTATCTCCCTCTATCCCTCTCTCTCCGAGAGGAGAGAGAGAGAGAGAGAGAGAGAGGTAGAGAGAGAGAGAGAGAGAGAAAGAGAGCCGCGAGGCTCTCTCTCTCTGGCATCTCTCACTCTCTCACTCTCTCTCTCTACTCTCATCTCTCTCTCTCTCTATCTCTCTCTCTCTCTATATATATATATATATATTATATATATATATATATATATATCACTCTCTCTCTCTCTCTCTTTTTCTCACTCTCTATCTCTCACTCTCTCTCTCTCACAACCACTCTTCTCTCTCTCATATCTCACTCTCTCTCAACTCTCTCTCTCTCTATCTCTCACTCTGTCGCTATCTATCTCTAACTCTCTCACCCTCTCTCACCCTCTCTCTCTCTCTCCCTCTTTCTCTCTCTCCACCAGGTCTTCTAACTCACCTGGATTGCATTTTTCCGGATGGAAGTAATGATGATTTAAGAATAACAATCTGGAAAATCTGAAGTAAAAAAAACCCAAAACAAATAAAATTATGGTGAAATGTGTCCTTTATAAATGAGACTGATTTAAACATAATGAACATTATAGACATTAAAGTGTAATACAGAATGTCTGTGTGTTAATCTCATTACTGCGACACAGTGTAGACGCATGCGTGACATGCTGAGATCAAACCACACGGCCGTTTTTCCTTCCACGCCTTTAACGACTGCACATTAAATATACAGCAGATAAGTGCATGATGCTCTCGCTCGGGAAACACCAAGCATCTTCCTTTTAAACAAGTGTGACAATATGGGTGATAAACATAAGGATGTATAAAAATCTAATTACAATGCGCAACTGCTAATGATGGGGTTAAAATCAAATCAAACCTTTATATATATATATATATATATATATATATATATATATATATATA
Organism: Kryptopterus vitreolus; assembly: GCA_030449085.1. Classification (NCBI taxonomy): domain Eukaryota; kingdom Metazoa; phylum Chordata; class Actinopteri; order Siluriformes; family Siluridae; genus Kryptopterus; species Kryptopterus vitreolus. Next base: position 11,170,743 of record JACRUU010000025.1, on the reverse strand, counting down.
TAGATATATATATATAGATATATATATATATAATATATATATACATTCATTCATTCATCTTCTACCGCTTTATCCGATCTTCCCTCGGGTCACGGGGAGTCTGTGTCTATCTCAGGCGTCTATGGGAATTAAGGCAGGATACACACTGTATGGAATGCCAACCCATCGCAGGACACCACACACACACACACACAAACACAACACACCACAACACACACACACACACACACACACATTCACACACCAGGGACAATTTTCCAAGGTGCCAATCAACCTACCGTGCATGTTTTTGGACCGGGGGAGGAAACCAGAGAACCCGGAGAAAAACCCCCTGAGGCACGAGGAGAACATGCACAAACTCCACACACACACATGGCCGAGACGGGAATCGAACCTGGACCCTGGCGGTGTGAGGTGAACGTGGTAACCACTGCTGACCTTTCTCCACTAGGTCTTCCTTCTAATTTCCAGATGGAATGATGATGATTACAATAACCTGAAGTTGGAAAAAACAAACAAAATCATGGCAGAATGTGTCCTTTAAACATTAGACCTGGTAAACGTAAACATAATGAGCGTCATGATTGTGTCAGTAATGTAAGGGTTCATTTTGTCATGTAGTGTGCAGTCGTTTCACATTTCTTTAACTGTAATGGCTTGTGGTATGTTTTACATCCATCCTGCAGGGGAAAAGATGTCCTCCAGTTCTTCTTCTTCCACGCTTTCCTCTCCTGCCTGCCTCGTCTCACAGAGTCAAAACCGAGGCAGGAGTCAGACGTCACACTGAATAGGATCATTCTCGCTTGGGATATCATTTTAATCCCAACACAGGTTCTTTTTCGCACATGTCAAAGGGGAACTTGTGGAAATTGGAGCCGCTGCAAAGCGCTGAGTCAAGGTTGGACCTACCTGTACTGTCTTCATGCAATTAAAGTGCTTTAATTAGCCAGTATGTGGTAATGGTGACCCAGATGGTGATGTTATTGTCAGTTTAATTAGTGTGAGTACTGGAAATTTAATCTACAGTAAAAGTGATAAAAGTATAGGGACATGCAGATGGTCTAACGCTACATATAAAACGACACACACTGCACCATCTGCACACTTCCCTGTAATTGATATATCAACATAATTGATTTCCCCACACAAAAAGTTGGACGGGAAAAAAACACGGCGTGTTATTTTTTTCATCCGAAAATGACGGTGAGATTTCATAAAACGATGTAAACAACGTACGTACTGATTAATTCCTCTACGTTTATGTTTAGTGCATGACGTGTTCAGGGGACGCTTGATAGGTCCAAACAAGCCGATTGGCTTTTAGCTTCACGCAGTGACCTTGGAAGTGAACTAGGCTTGATTTGAATCCACTCTCTCATGCACGTGTATTTTTATTGTCCAGATTTCGTCATTTAGGACAATATTGTGCTTATACGCCACTATAAGAGCCACTCAATTGAAGGAATTTGCTCTCCTCTGAAACAATAAGCGCGTTAAATTCCACTTCAAAATACGCACATTTAAATATCGCCTAATGGAAAAACAAACATGTGGTGGTTTTTTTTTAGACGATGAGAAAAAGGAATAATTCGCAAAAAAACTGTACTGAAAATGTTCCGCAGGTCACATGATCTACCTCGCCTTGCCTTGGGCGTGATGCTGCAGGTGCTACAAGAGGCGCTATTGCACTGCACAGCTCAAACACAAGTGGACGCGTTCATCCGGAATCCACACGTCCCACACATGGAGTGTGTGTGGGATTTACATGAAGAGACAGAAGGATGTGAGAACGTCTCCATCCACAGAAGATCTGTGTTTACTTCTCCATGATGGAACAAACAACCAGCCGAGTTCCTTCATAAACACTGTGTGTACGTGTACATAGAAGTGTTACTGCTGTTCTGAAGGTAAAATGTGTTCACAACAAATATTTACTTCTCTTCTCTTTATTCACTGCATTTCCTTCATTGATGAAAGTAAATAATTAACACTTTTATTTTTTAAAGCATTCTTTGTTTACAGCATTTTTTGCACAGAGTACTATATATATATATATATATATATATATATATATATATATATATATATATATATATATATATATATATATATATATATATATATATATATATATATATGTATGTATATATATATATATATGTACACCTGCATATGCATGAACATGTCTAATAATCCAATCACATTGCATCATACATTCATTCATTCATTCATTCATCTTCTAGCGCTTTATCCGATCTTCCCTCGGGTCACGGGGAGTCTGTGTCTATCTCAGGTGTCTATGGGCATTAAGACAGGATACACACTGGATGGAATGCCAACCCATCACAGGACACACACACACACACACACACACACACACACACACACACACACAACACATTCATACACTAGGGACATTTTTTCCAAGGTGCCAATCAACCTACCGTGTATGTTTTTGGACCGGGGGAGGAAGGGAGGACCGGAGAACCCGGAGAACCCGGAGAAAAAACCCCCTGAGGCACGGGGAGAACATGCACAAACTCCACACACACACATGGCCGAGATGGGAATCGAACCCGGACCCTGGCCTCATGGCAAAACGCCCCGGAGGGGAATGAACACCCTGGCCGACCCTGTGTGTGAGGAGAACGTGCTAACCACTAAGCCACCGTGTCCCTACATTGCATCATAACAGCAAAAAAAACCCCACCTCTGTCCTCCGTGAAATTGCGCACTATTACCTCCCAGAACAAGCGCATACGTCGCCACGCCCATGTATAAGGCGATCGCCTCGCCATTAACGCTTGTATAACGTCTCCCATTACTAATAAAAACGCCTAATTTTCCCATATCTGTCTCCATTTTTTTATGGTCACTTATCGCGAGAGGACGAGTTTTATATGGTTAAAGCCGTCATTTTACAACAGTGTTTTATTTATCGACAAAAGTTTCGCGCAAATAACGGAATAACGGAAACGCGCCGACTGTCAAACCCTGTTTGGGGAAATACGTGTACTGAAAGTACGTGTGCTGAAAGCACGGTACATCTGGGGAGATTTGTGGCAGGCGAAATTAACCTCCCATTCAGCAGGTCGTCACTGTCATGGCAAGTGGAGCAACAATAAAAAGTGACAGACCTCTGTCCCTCGGTGCGGCACGGCGCGACTGGCGCATTGTTTGTGACAGCTTGCTGTAATCTTGGGAGACGACTCGGGGTGCTGGTAATTAGTACGAGCGCATCAGGAACAATTACAGTGAGTGCACTCTGCCTCGACAAGCCCCCGAACCACCGCCGTCCACGGGAGATTTCAATCCAATCCCATTTTCTTCAGGGAGTTTATTAACACTTAGCATGTGAAAAGACCTCAGAGAGACAACGATGCATGGCTGACCGCCGAATATTCAACGCCGTGACTGTATTACGGCTCGGTTGTAATTATTTTTTTGAAAAGCCCCGCAGGCGTACGAGAAAACAAACAAAAACAATCGTTTTAGGATCCGGATGAGCAAAAAAAAACAACAACAACAACAACAACAACAAAAAAAAAACAGTTGCAAAGGTGAGACTCTTGAGATTTGGAGGTAGAAAATTGATATTTGCACACAAAAAGAGTCTTACAAAAACTTCCCCAAAAACAACACACACAACACACACACACACACACACACACACACACACACACACACACACACACACACACACACACACACACACTTCTTCAATTGTTTTCACAAAATCCACAAATCCTGTTGATGTTTACGTAAAGAAATACCATGAAATAAACTCCTCCGCTTTCATTACTCTTTATTGCTTCCTTTGTGTAAAGTATGACAGCGAGATATTTGTTTATTTTTGTGGTATTATTGCGCTACCAAAAAAACGAGTTTGATCGTGACCTAAGCAAGTGGAATACGACCTCACAAGCTCCTCTCTCCTCCTCCTCGTATTTCATTCCACAATTCACCCTTTTCGACACCAATATGCTCACAGGACCGTCCCGACGCCAGTCTAGAAATGAACTAAATGGTCTTTTTTTTTTTTTTTTTTTTATTAAAACTCTCATTACATTGTGAATGGACTCGTCGTTTTTATTCCCCTCCCGTCTCAGTAGCACCCCTGCTAATGCCGCTTTTGTCTGCCTTTGTGAGTGAGGAGCAGAAAGCCTGCTAAGTAGCGCTAATATGCCGGGTCTAATAACAAGTGCAAAACAGGATCAACATCTCTTTCTTTCCCTCTTCCGAGCTTTCGTTCACACTCCAGGCCTCCCAGAGAGGGTCGCTCCTGGCGGCAGATGTTTTCCACAACAGGCTTGGTGTGACGGTTCAGAGAAAGGTTAGCGGAATGCGCTCCAGATTTCCCACTGCAGAGGAAAGAAGACCAAAAGATTAGCCTTGTCTACACGGGGACACCAGGACACACGGGCGAGACAAGGCTGGGGCGGCACAGAGGGGAACGCATTCGTCACGCCAGCCATTTCAATGGCCTTTCAGACTGATCAACGTCTGTAGAAGATCTACTTTGGAAATGTTGATCTACGCTTCTAATTCCGCTCACAGTTTAGTTCACATCCATTTTTTTTCGGTCACATTTGGTGTCAGTTGAATTGTTAATTGGAGTGTTTATTAAAAACAAACAAACAAACAAAACAAACATGTCATTACTTGTTTATTCTCTTATTTTTTTGTGTCAAAATGCTTTCAGAGCATCTCTTATCATCTCTGATCACATTAAAGCCAAAAGAGGGCAGCATAGAGCTGCTTTTAAATGGAATTAATGCACACACACACACACACACACACACACACACACACACACCACACACACACACACACACACACACACACACACACACACACACACACACACACACACACACACACACACTGTCACTGACGCCACTGATATAATTCAGATTGCTGCTGAAGCGCTTCACATATTGCGCTGCGGAATTTAATTACCGCGGCTCATCCACACCGACACGATGCCATTTCTATTTGCTAAAATAAGTTAAACGGAAGATTTTCCTTTGCACAGCATTTACAAACACCTGTGTATAGTTCTAAACAGCAGAATAACAAAGTAAACACAAAGTAATAAATAGTGGGTACTACGGTGCCAGTCGATATAGGGACCTGTATATTAGGACTAGTATATAGATACTATATATATTAGATATATATATATATATATCTATATATATAGATATAGCTATATATAAGAGAGAGATATCAAGATATATGAGGAATATTATATATAGTATATATATAATATACGTATAACCTAGTATAGTATGATCTAATAGATATATAGATATTATATCAAAATATATGATAATTATACGGAGAGCTTATAATATATATCATATATGATATATCTTATTATATATATATATATATATATTATCTCCTTTAGTTGGTGTGTATTATATTGTATTTTGTATATGTTAAAAATACAAGTTGCATTTCTTTTATGATGTAATTTATTTAAAATGAAATATTAAGTTATGCAGAATATCTAAAATAAAATATTCATGACCACACATATTACACAAATAACTATATATATATATATATATATATATATATATATATATAGAGAGAGAGAGAGAGAGAGAGAAATAAATATATTTATTTCTGTATATTTATGAAATATATTACACATGTTCAGAAACAATAATAATAATATATTCAATTAGAAACTGGACTAACGTTTTGATGTTTCGTCTCATTTCTGTGCAGTGCCGTACAGAAAAGCGCTCATAAATATTTACACCTGCCTAAAAGATGTCATTCTGGACATTAGAAACAATTATACGGAATGGTTTGTGATTGTAATTGTAATAACACACATGACATCAAAAACAGAATGAAATAAACTGGTATATTTGTGAAGACAAAAATCTGCACTTTTTGACTGACGTTATAAAGAAAGTAAATCACGAGAATTCAGGAAAAGGCAGAATGGCGTGTTTCTCTCTCTCTCTCTCTCTCTCTCTCTGTTATATGAGCCAGGCTGTATGGGAGCAGGGCAGTAAACCCATACACAGATCTGGCTGATGACAGATCAGCTTGGATGCAAACATTAGTCTGGAGACATTTGTGGACCAGGCTGTGTGGCAGTTTGCATTGTTTATTTCTTCCTCTCCGCTGCAGTAAGAAGTCGTATCCATATTTCGACTCGCGTGCAGAACAGAATCATACAATTTTAATGACTCTTAAGCGTCACATTTTTCTTTTCCGTGTTTCTTGTGCAGCAGCGACTTAATATGCATCAGCTGCACTTGTTGGTTTGTGGTGACATTTTTATAATTCCATACCAGACTCTGGTATTTATTTATGCACAATAGGCCATATTTTTGTTGAAAAATGGCACAATCATGCCACGGCACAATCGTTTGACATTTCATAACGCTGACAGATTTTAAGTGCCAGTTCGCCTGCCACAGCAATGAAAATAAATAATTTTTTAATGAGGTTATAGGCTTCGTTGTTTGCAGATCCAGGGCTGATATTTGAGCTGTAACTCATGTTTACTCGGGGCGCCGAGCCCAGCTATGCAGAAAGACAGAATTGACGCGAGTGTCTGCACGCGTGGACATAAACACGTTTAGCCTTAAAACCCAACTGGACCAAAACTAAGATCCAGGATCTTAAACATTAAGCCGCTTATTTATTTATCCACGCCGGCAATATTGCAAAAGTGACTCGTTTGTGCGACACCTACAAACAAGCATATGATGGAAATACGGTACAGTTTCGCCTGTGCTGACACGTGATAAACAGGCCTTATTATTTGTAGCTCTAAATCTAAATCCAGGATTGTTGAAAGAAGAAGGAATCCTGAATTCTGCGTGGAATTACGTACCATTTTAAGTCAATTAAAGGGACATTATTGGAAAGATGAAATCCATCTGCCTGTTCTTCCCGAGCTTTCGTGTAAAGGTGCGTTCGACACATTTCGCGACGGTTAGCGAGCTCGGCCCGTCACCGGAGGAGCAGCCGGGACAAATGCTTCTTTAAAAATAACCGAGGTGCAGCTGGCTCGCGCGGTCTTTCAGCAAGAAAGATGGAGTAGCACGGTTGACCCCCACCTCATCCTCCCTCCTCCCTCCTCCCACCCGGTCCCAAGCTCCGGGCACGAGCTTTAAAGGTTAACATGGACCGGCAGATTTCATCCGAGGCGTGTCCCATTACGGCGGTACAAGTGTGCGCGTTACACGGAGACGCACCAGAGAGACGGTCATGGGAATAATTCATGGCCATTAACTTTCTGGCCCTGACGCGGCGCAAAGGAACACTCATAATGTATTAATGGTTAGTAATTCATTCGATATGCTTTCCATCCCTGAAGCCCCACCTGCGTTCAGATGTATGGGAAAGCTTGTTTGCACTAAATATCTAATACAATAACGTAAAGTGCAGTTTGTGTTTGATATGATTTCTTTTTCCGACGCCTGTAACGCTGGCTTTAGTTATACGCGGCGATTGGGGGAAACGGGTTCGAATGATATACGCTCTATTTAAACCGCGCGGTTATTACGAAAGCCACTAATGAAGTCTTACGGCCGAAGAATGTCTTATTTAAGTTATAACCAATTACACTTTTACCCAACATGGACACTGATGTGTCCAGACTTAACAGCTCAGGCTAATTAAGACGTATCTACTCTCTCTACGTTCTCAGGCTTAGCCCATGGTAAGGGTTTCTATTTGACCTACAAAGCTGCTGTTCACCTGTCGCCCCCCCCAAACCCCCAACCACCCCCCGCGAGCAGCGCTTAAGTAAGGAGCGCTACACGATTACACTCGTCATCCTTCACTCGCGCCGCCGCCGCCATCGCCGCTGCCTGTCACCTTGAACGGCTCTTTTTAAAACTTTTTGTTTGGAATAGTCGGCTCACATGTGTTCTCGTGCTACTGACGAACTATGAGCAAGTGGTGAATGAGTTATCCTGACAAAGACATTACCCAAAAGCGTCTTGCACTTCAGATCTGGCCCGATGAGATCATCACGCGCTGCCTTTATCCAGCTGTCTTTGTGAAAAAAAAATCAAGCCCAGTCCAAACACAGTGATGATATCTCCACCAACAGGTCAATCTTATATGGTAGTTGTTGTTTATCTTCTATTTGAGTTAGGTGACGTCGTGGGCGAGGTGCAGGTCTGTGCTGTAATGTGGCGACACGGCCGGGAGCGTATTTTACAACGATCTTCGGCAAGTGCTTCCTGTGAAAACAAAAGCTTTTAAGCACTCAATTTATGACCTCCTTACAGTTTGGACCGGTGCCTGTTTCTCCTGTTACTGCAGCAGCGTTACTGCGCCTCTGGATTACTACTTTGCATTTAAAGTGGAAAGAATCTACATTTCCATAGACATGCAGTGAAACACCACTGACAGGGAGCCGAGGAACTCGCGGCGAATACCACGATGTTATTAACGCCAGCCCCAAGGATAATGCCTGACTATACTGAGCACCGAGCACGGCTCCTGGTGTTTACCATGCAGCGGCGTTACTAAGTAAATAAGTGCTAAGAGGTAATAGAAGGAATGCAATGTCTTCTGCTTTTAGAAGGGCGCTATTTTCTCTCTTCCGTTCTGCTCCCATGATGAGTGGAATCGGAGGCTCCGTTCGGGGTCGCGAGTCGGCTTAATTATCCGACGCGATTCCCTCATCGTTGCCTTCTCTCCAATTTCAACAACTCTCGTTTGTAAACAGCTGGTGTTTACAAACTCCCATTGGCTGAGGGGTTGGCTAGTGGCAGAGAGGAGATACAGACAGGTGTCATGTCTATACGGTGTTTTTTTTCCCCCCTCAGGAGTGTCTGGGCTCCAAGAAATACACAGTAAACAAAGGTTAAGTGCAGTAACACCTGATAGCGCAGCAGCAGCAATGCCATCGAGAGCCGCACTTATGGATCCAGACAGACAATGAAGTGTTCCAGATGGGGATTTGAGCTCTGATCACAGGAAGTTTAACACATTCATTACATTTCAAGTTGAAATGTCATTTTCTAAGGGGGGCACGGTGGTTTAGTGGTTAGCACATTCGCCTCACACCACCAGGGTCCGTGTTCGATTCCCCGTCTCGGCCGTGTGTGTGTGGAGTTTGGAGTTTGTGCATGTTCTCCCCGTGCCTCAGGGGGTTTTTCTCCGGGTTCTCCGGTTTCCTCCCCCGGTCCAAAAACATGCACGGTAGGTTGATTGGCACCTTGGAAAATTGTCCCTAGTGTATGAATGTGTGTGTGTGTGTGTGTGTGTGTGTGTGCCCTGCGATGGGTTGGCATTCCATCCAGGGTGTATCCTGCCTTAATGCCCATAGACGCCTGAGATAGACACAGGCTCCCCGTGACCGGAGGGAAGATCGGATAAAGCGCTAGAAGATGAATGCATGAATGAATGAATGATGAATGAATGTCATTTTGTCCTTTGTTGCATTTATTCATTTCCATGAAGAGGGAACTCCTTATTCTGGGGAGGAATCAAACCAATGCACCATGCAAATACAATTCACCCGGGTCGTTTAGAATTGCCACGTCCTCCCCTTCATGATCATTTAATAATCTGGTGAAGAGCGAAACGTGTGCGATAAATAAAACGAATTAACCCAAACTTTCCTGAAGTCGTAGAAAAACATGTTTCCGTGAGACGTACGTTTACAGACAGTAAACTTCTGATTTCTGGGTGGTTTCTTTTGCAATAGGGAGGTGTGGGTGGGGGGGGGGGGGGGGGGGGTGGGGGGGGGGGGGGCGGGGGGGGCACAGTGGTTACGGCGTCGGCATCTGGACCGGAAGATCACAGGTTCAAATCCCACCACCACCACCAAACTGCCACTAGTGGGCCCTTGAACAAGGCCCTTAAACCCTTTGGATAAGGGCGTCTGCCAAATGCCGTAAATGTAACATTAAAATACATAACTCAGTTCATATTGTCTCTGATTGCTGTGATACAAACAAGTGTGACAGTTAAAAACAGTTACATCATTAATGTAATTTACACTAGTCTAAGAATTTTACAGAAAACAGGCTTATAAGAAATGTGTCCATTTTTCTTGTCCTATAAATTGTTCATATTTTGTTGTTTTTCACGAGTGGCTCGTATAAAAATGACTTAAAACAATTGCTATAAATCCATTTCTGATATTTGTAAAATGACCTCCTTAAATAAAGAACTGAAACAAGGCGCCGTTTGTAAATCACTCGAACCCAACACCGAGTCATGACATTTCATTTTAGGAATTCCTGCAATAATCTGTCTAATAACAAACAGCCGTATCAAAGTTATTTGTCACGATCATGACAGAGAAAAGTCATAATACTAACATTAACCATCTGATCACTCGATTTAACAATATTTACTGAAATATTTACTTAATTCATCACAATTAAATTTGGCAAGTTTACATAGAAACATGCAAATATTCTAATATTATGAAAGACGGAGAGTGTAACTCAGGGTGGAGGGTGTAACTCAGGGTAGAGTAACTCAGGTGGGGTGTAACTCAGGGTGGAGGGTGTAACTCAGGGTGAAGAGTGTAACTTAGGGTGGAGAGTGTAACTTAGGGTGGAGGGGTAACTCAGGGTGTAACTTAGGGTGTAAGTGTAACTCAGGGTGGAGGGTGTAACTCAGGGTGGAGAGTGTAGCTCAGGGTGGAGGGTGTAACTCAGGGTGGAGGGTGTAACTCAGGGTGGAGGGTGTAACTGAGGGTGGAGGGTGTAACTCAGGGTGGAGGATGTAGCTCAGGGTGGAGGGTGTAACTGAGGGTGTGTAACGGGGTGGAGGGTGTAGCTGGTGTAACTGAGGGTGGAGGGTGTAACTGAGGGTGGAGGGTGTAAGCTGAGGGTGGAGGGTGTAACTGAGGGTGGAGGGTGTAACTCAGGGTGGAGGGTGTAGCTCAGGGTGGAGGGTGTAACTCAGGGTGGAGGGTGTAACTGAGGGTGGAGGGTGTAACTCAGGGTGGAGGGATGTAAGCTCAGGGTGGAGGGTGTAACTCAGGGTGGAGGGTGTAACTCAGGGTGGAGGGTGTAACTCAGGGTGGAGGGTGTAACTCAGGGTGAGGGTGTGGTAGGTAACTAGGGTGGAGTGTAACTGAGGGTGGAGGGTGGCTCAGGGTGGAGGGTGTAACTGAGGGTGGAGGGTGTAGGGTGGAGGGTGTAACTTAGGGTGGAGGGTGTAACTCAGGGTGGAGAGTGTAACTTAGGGTGGAGGGTGTAACTCAGGGTGGAGAGTGTAACTTAGGGTGGAGGGTGTAGTAACTCAGAGTGGAGGGTGTAACTCAGGGTGGAGGGTGAAGCTCAGGGTGGAGGGTGTAACTCAGGGTGGAGGTTAGGGTGTGTAGGGTGGAGGGGGACTGTAGCTCAGAGTGGAGGGTGGTTGTAAGCTTCAGGGTGGAGGGTGTAACTCAGGGTGGAGGGTTTGTAACTCAGGTGGAGGGGTTGTAACTCAGGGTGGAGGGTGTTGTGTTGTAACTCAGGGTGGAGGGTGTAACTTAGGGTGGAGGGTGTAACTTAGGGTGGAGGGTGTAGCTCAGAGTGGAGGGTGTAACTCAGAGTGGTGGTACCTCAGGGTGGAGGGTGGAGGGTGGGTGTAGCTGAGGGTGGAGGGTGTGTAACTTAGGGTGGAGGGTGTAGGGTGCTGAGGGTGGAGGGTGTAGCTGAGGGTGGAGGGTGTCTGAGGGTGGAGGGTGTAACTGAGGGTGGAGGGTGTAAGCTGCTCAGGGTGGAGGGTGTAACAGAATGGAGGGGGTGGAGGGTGTAACTGAGGGTGGAGGGTGTAACTGATGGTGGAGGGTGTAGCTGAGGGTGGAGGGTGTAGCTGTGGTGGAGGGTGTAGCTCAGGGTGGAGGGTGTTTCAGGGTGTAATCAGGGTGGAGGGTCAGGGGGAGGGTGTAACTCAGGGTGGAGGTGGGTCAGGGGAGGGTTTGGAGGGTGGAGGGTAACTCAGGGTGGAGGGTGTAGCTCAGGGTGGAGGAGTGTAACTCAGGGTGGAGGGGGTATGTGGGTGTAGGGTGTGAGGGTGGAGGGTGTAACTCAGGGGTGGAGGGTGTAACTCAGGGTGGAGGGTTGTAAGCTCAGGGTGGACTGCTGAGGGTGGAGGGGTGTGAGTGGAGGGTGTAACTCAGGGTGGAGGGTGAGGAAGTCTGAGAGGGTGGAGGGTGTAACTCATGGGGAGGGTGGGATTTGTGTGGAGTGGGGTGTTGTAGCTCGGGTTTTGTAGTGAGGGTGGAGGGTGGCTCAGGGTGAGGGTTGTTTGTAGCTGAGGGTGGAGGGTGTAACTCAGGGTGGAGGGTGTAGCTCAGGGTGGAGGGTGTAGCTCAGGGTGGAGGGTGTAACTCAGGGTGGAGGGTGTAGCTCAGGGTGGAGGGTGTAACTCAGGGTGGAGGGTGTAACTCAGGGTGGAGGGTGTAACTCGGAGGGTGTTGTAACTTAGGGTGGAGGGTGTAGCTCAGGGTGGAGGGTGTAACTCAGGGTGAGGGTGGAGGGTGTGGAACAGGGTGGAGGGTGGCTCAGGGTGGAGGGTGTAACTGAGGGTGGAGGGTGTAACTCAGAGTGGAGGATGTAACTCAGGGTGGAGGGTGTAACTGTGGCTCAGGAGTGTAATCAGGGTGGAGGGTGTAACTGAGGGTGGAGGGTGTAACTGAGGGTGGAGGGTGTAACTGAGGGTGGAGGGTGTAACTGAGGGTGGAGGGTGTAGGGTGTACCAGGGTGGAGGGTGTCAGGGTGGAGGGTGTAACTCAGGGTGGAGGGTGTAGCTCAGGGTGGAGGGTGTAGCTCAGGGTGTAGTTCAGGATGACACTACCTGTGCAGTCACGGTAACCTGCAGTAAATTAAAGACAGAAATGTGACCGGCACAGAACAGTTATAGCACTGCCGGGTGAAAAAGGCCTGCATGTGAGTACAGCTGATGTAAGCAATTTCAGTGTTCATTAATCACTGTATACACACACACACACACACACACACACACACACACACACACACACACACACACACACACACACACACACACACACACACACACATCCGTTCTGAATGTGGCCTGGCAGCAGTATCATCGTGATATGCAACATATGACATTCAATTTGGTGTAATGTATATATGACACGTATAATTCATTCATTCATTCATTCATCTTCTAGCGCTTTATCCGATCTTCTCGGGTCACGGGGAGTCAGTGCCTATCTCAGGCGTCTATGGGAATTAAGGCAGGATACTCCCTGGATGGAATGCCAACCCATCACAGGACACACACACACACACACACACACATTCACACACACATTCACACACTAGGGACAAGTTTCCAAGGTGCCAATCAACCTACCGTGCATGTTTTTGGACCGGGGGAGGAAACCAGAGAACCCGGAGAAAAACCCCCTGAGGCACGGGGAGAACATGCAGAGAAGGATGAGAACATGCACAAACTCACACACACACATGGGCCGAGACGGGAATCGAACCCGGACCCTGGCGGTGTGAGGCGAACGTGCTAACCACTAAAACACTAATCTTAGAATATTAGTATATAAAATGAGAGATTTTGATCGTTCTGTGCACATATTTATTATGTTGTTGACACAAGAATTCACTGAGGTTGTTTTATTTATACGTTTGTGAAGAGAAATGTGTTGTGTTAATCTGTACAATCACAAATATTCATTTACGTCCGTTTTGGTGTTATGAGGATTAAATTTCACAAACCAGTGCTTTTGTCGACTCCAGAGGGTTGGTTTTCCTGATGGACGGATTTTTGTTGATTTGAGACGTCACGCGTCAGTAAAACAAACACGTTTCCGTGTTTATTTATTTGTTTATTTGTCTTATTCCTGAGTAAAGAAAGGACTTTGTAATGTGTGCTTCCGGTGAAGGTTTTAATTTCAAATCGTAATTTTATTTATTTGTATTTTTAGTTCGTTATTTTCTCCCGCAAAAATATACGTTATTTTCTCAATTCCATTTTTTTGCGCAATCTAACCAAATAAAATGCTATGACAACGCTATGATAAATAAACATGAATGAAAAAAATGACAAGATGTGGAGCTGGAAATAAACAAATCAGCAAAACAAAATATGTTGTTGTCCTTAAATTGCTGTTTATGAAGATTTGAAGATGATGAAGATGAGAAGATGGTGATGATGATGATGAAGATGAAGAAGAAGATGAAGATGATGATGATGAAGAAGATGATGCTGATGAAAATGATGAAGATGATGATGAAGATGATTATGGTGACGATGATGATGAAGATGAACATGATGATGATGATGATGAAGATGATTGATGATGATGATGATGATGATGATGATTATGGTGATGATGGTGATGATGATGATGATGAAGATGATGATGACGATGTAGATGACGATGATGACGATGAAGATGATTATGGTGATGATGACGATGATGATGAAGATGAAGATGATGATAATGATGATGAAGATGATTATGGTGATGATGGTGATGAGGTGACGATGATGATGAAGATGATGATGATTATGGTGATGATGATGATGAAGATGATGATGAAGATGATGATGATGTAGATGACGATGATGATGATGAAGATGATGATGATGATGATGATGATGATGATGATGATGATGGAATTAGATGTGATGATGATGATGATGATGATGAAGATGCTGATATGAAGAGGTGGATGACGATGATGATGATGATGATGAAGATGTGATGCTGATGATGATGATTGATGATGGATGATGGATGAGATGATGATGGTGATGATGATGATGAGGTATGATGATGTTTTTTTGTTGGTGGTGATGATGATGATGATGAGGATGAAGATGATGATGATGATGATGATGATGATGATGATGATGATGTAGATGACGATGATGATGATGATGATGGTTGATGATGATGATGATGATGAAGATGATGGTGATGAAGATGATGATGATGAAGATGATGATGATGATGATGATGATGATGATGATGATGAAGAAAGAAATATGATGATGATGATGTGATGATGAAGATGATGATGAAGATGATGATGATGATGATGATGATGATGATGATGATGATGACCGATGATGTGATGAGAGATGATTATGGATGAGATGATGATGATGAGAATGATGATGATGATGAAGATGATGAAGATGATGTGATGATGACGATGATGATTTGATGATGATGATGATGAATGATGATGATGATGATGATTAGATGTTGAATGATGATGATGATGATGTTGATGATAGAGAAGAAGAAGATGATGATGATGATGATGATGATGAAGAAGATGATGAGATGATGCGGATGATGATGAAGATGATGATGATGATGAAGATGAAGATGTGATGTGATGATGATGATGATGATGATGTGAAGGTGATGGTGAAGATGATGAAGATGGTGATGATGTGATGAGAGATTATGGTGATGATGATGATGATGAGATGAAGATGATGATGATGATGATGATGATGATGATGTAGATGACGATGAGATGAAG
>JACRUU010000025.1:11140261-11145261 GCA_030449085.1 Kryptopterus vitreolus | reverse complement strand
ACAGGCTCCCCGTGACCCGAGGGAAGATCGGATAAAGCGGTAGAAGATGAATGAATGAATGAATGAATGATGAATAGAGTGGAATTTTATAGATTTGCATCCTTCTTCTCTGACCTTTACGCGAGAGTGCAGCTACAGGTCTCCTGATGAAATTTAAAATAGATACTGTTGGTTAACAGTGCTGGTGGGCCGCATATTATTGATTTTATGACGGAGACTGCGGGCCGGGGGAAATTTGAACACGGGCCGCATTTGGCCCCCGGGCCGGACTTTGGACATGCCTGCTTTAAAATAGATGCTAAAATACATTCATCAGGATTTCTTTCTTTTGTTTGCTATTTATTTCTTATATTCAGAACGAAAGACTTTTGAACGGGAAGGATTTTATGGGATTCGAGATTAGACATGACATATACAGGATTTTACAGATATAACAGGCTGGGATTGAATCTATAGGGAAGCTGCAGAAATGTAGTGTTATGTAATTGGTGTCACACGACGTACTCTGTATATAAAATCCATCTACAGTGGAACCCTGGTTTCTGAGTGCACCAGGATATGAGTAATTCAGATTACCAACCGGGATTCGTAAAAAAAAATATATGTATCGGCTTACAAGCAAAAGTTCGGGTTACGAGTGATATGAGTCCCGAGTGAGCAATGTCATGGCGTTGTTTCTAACACTGTCTTTATTACGTTCATATTCATTACTGAACTGTATCACAGAGTTTGTGCATGTTCTCCCCGTCCCTCAGGGGGTTTTTCTCCGGGTTCTCCGGTTTCCTCCCCCTGTCGAAAAACATGCACGGTAGGTTGATTGGCACCTTGGAAAAATTGCCCCAAGTGTATGTGTATGTGTGAATGTGAGTGTGTGTGTCCTGCGATGGGTTGGCATTCCATCCAGGGTGTATCCTGCCTTAATGCCCATAGACACCTGAGATAGGCACAGGCTCCCCGTGACCCGAGGGAAGATCGGATAAAGCGCTAGAAGATGAATGAATGAATGAACTGTATCACATACACCGCACTGTACAAGTTGTATTACAGTGCATCCTTTACGTAATTTATTCATTCATCTTCTATCGCTTTATCCGATCTTCCCTCGGGTCACGGGGAGTCTGTGTCTATCTCAGGCGTCTATGGGCATTAAGGCAGGATACACCCTGGATGGAATGTCAACCCATCGCAGGACACACACACACACACACACACACACACACACCTGAAACCATGATTTGGATTTGAGTGATGACGATCTGCTGCACTTTCTTTTTTTTTGAAAAATATAAAAAAAAATTTTTTTTCGAGGGTTTGAAACTTTTTTCTTAGAATATTAACTTAAAGTGCCACCTAGTGGCCAAATGAAGTAATCAAAATGTAATCAAATGTAATCATCTGCTTTTATAAAGTCATTAAAGTCATTGAGAGTCATTTGCAATTTAAAGTAAAAAGGAAAATAAAAGTTGTAATTTATATATATATATATATATATATATATATATATATATATTATATATATATATATATATATATAAAGAAGCGAAGTTTTTTCCTTAGAATGTTAACTTAAAGTGCCACCTAGTGGCCAAATGAAAATAATCAAATGTAAGTGACACTAATTATTACATTTTGATCATTTGCAATATGTTACATTTCCAAAGCAACCTTCCCAATGCTGATTATTATTTAGTGTACCCAATAACAAATGTTTTCCTCTTTTAAGATATTAAGGCCCAATTATTAAACGCTATGATTAAACCATAATAATGCACATTAGATGCGTTATCATTTTAAAAGCAATATTTTGCTCATCTGGAACGGATTATCGGAATTGACATTATTTCTTACGGGGAAATCTGTTCTATATATTATATTGGGGATGTTCAGATAGGAGTCTATGAGCTGTTTCTTAGGATAAGAATGTCAAAGCAAATTCATCTTGCACTCTTTCAGTATTCCACCTCTCTTTTTTTTTTTTTGTGACCATGTGAAAACGCCTCTTCAGTGTTCGTAGCTCCTCCTATCTCCCCAGCGCCGCTGTTTTTCTCCTTGTCGGAGCTTTCGGACAGGTACACCAACCTCGGCATGATCGCCTCCTGCCTCGGGATCTCTTTACCTCGCACCACAGCAGCTGTTTCCACACCACTGTATTATTCTCAGGGGCTCTTGAGAGATCCCATGCAGCATCGTTAATCAAAGTACCTCATGCCTTACTAGAGCTGAAGCTCCTTTGCAGCATCATCAATCATAAAAAAAAAAAAGCAGAGTGTGTACTTTGGCTTTTGAGAAATAAATTGAGACCCAATGAGGGGGGGGAAGAAGCAATTAAGGGAGGTCTTTGGCCTATCATTCATAACCTCATGTATCAAAGCTGAAACGTAGTAGAAGGTGATTCTACAAAATGTCTTAACGATGATCGCAAACGTTCCGTAAGGCCTTCTCTAGTCGAGTCAAGTCACCTTTATTTAGAAAGCGCTTTTAACAATAGAGATTGTGTAATAATAATAATAATAATAATAATAATAATAATAATAATAATAATAATAATAATAATAAATGACATACACAACACAAATACTCTACACAAGTGCTCTGTTTAATTCCCATTTTATTTCAGACGTCGTCAGGCCACGCGTTTAAAGATTTAACTACAGCACAGCACGATGCCCGGAGCGGCGTTTTACTTGTTCACATTTGTGTAAAACAAACTGTCATTAAAGTGGGAGGAGGAGGAGGAGGAGGAGGAGCGAGACATGGGGAGAGAAGGGGGAAATAATCCGAAATCGTGATCGTGAAAGAAAGAAAGAAAGCTTTTGATGGTGACAGGAACATTAGTAATGTGTGCTGATTCTGTGCCTTCAAGACATGAGAGAGGCAGACGAATGTGGAAATGGGTAATGAATTCCTCATTATGTTTCAGTTAAGGTATACTAATGAGGGGTTGATATTGTATAATTATCTGTCTTCATTATACTCGGAGCGAAGTGTTCCACTGCATTTGTAGCAAATTGACCATAGTTGGGGATTCGGGATGGGGAGGTGAATTGGGCAATTTTCATGCCTCATTAAACCCAATATAAACAAGAGTAAGTCATCTTCCTGCTGAGGTATCAAGTCAGTGGTAGGCATTAAGGCTATGACTGGCGGCGAACACGTTACGTCCTGTCACCATCCCGTGTTCATTTTACGCCTGCAATCCTTTCTTTAACACAGATTTCGAACTGACGCGCGCATAACCTGTCAGTCAAAATGCTGCACGTCTGAAGAAATAAGGACGGAATGAGCAAAGGCAAAGACAGAAAAGGCTAGCAAAGTTAGCATCACAGGATATATATATTTCATTCATTCATCTTCTACCTCTTTTATCCGATCTTCCCTCGGGTCACGGGGAGTCTGTGCCTATCTCAGGCGTCTATGGGCATTAAGGCAGGATACACCCTGGATGGAATGCCAACCCATTGCAGGACACACACACACACACACACACACACACACACACACACACACATTCATACACTAGGGACAATTTTCCAAGGTGCCAATCAACCTACCATGCATGTTTTTGGACGGGAGGACCGGGGGAGGAAACCGGAGAACCCGGAGAGAAAAAACCCCCTGAGGCACGGGGAGGGGGAGAACATGCACAAACACACATGGCCGAGACGGGAATCGAACCCGGACGGATATATATATATATATATATATATATTATATATATTATATATACAGTTGCTACTGAGGTTATTTATATATATATATATATATATATATATATATATATAAAAAAAACCTCAGTAGCACCTCGGAGTTCATCGCTTGCAGTGTTCATCGGTTATTTCGCCGCAAAAATTTGTTAGTCGGAGTTCGCCGCTCCCCCCCACCCCCACCCCCCTCCACAATGCGCTCTCTGGCTGAGCGTGCTAATTACTAGCCTTTGTCCTGCAAAGGAAGAAATGTCATGTAATAAACATCGATTGAAAGCATCAAAACAGAAATAAAAGCTCGCATTAATACCCGTTATAAATTTAGTACAATGAGACGGCGACGAGTAAATACACATACACTATTCTTTTTTTTTTCCTTTTAATGTTTTTTTTCTTATTTAGCATTTATTTCTTTACATTTCCTTTAATAACAATGTAATTCAACTTATTTAGCAATAATAGTGGCGAGGCGATAAATAATAATAACGATAACGATAACAGACAGGACGGGAAGGGGGTGTATCTCAGTGGTCTAAGGCGCTGGGCTGCTGATGGGAAGATCCGGGTTCGAGCCCCGGTATCACCAAGCTGCCGCCCTTGGGTCCTTGAGCAAGACCCTTAACCCTCTGTGCTCCAGGGGGGGCGCCGTATCATGGCCGACCCTGCGCTCTGACCCCAAACTACCAACATCAACAAGCTGGGATATGTGAAGAGAAGAATTTCACTGTGCTGTAATGTACATGTGATAAATAAAGGCTATTCTTCTTCTAACGAGGTCGTGGAACGGACGAATTGGTTTTAAATTCATTCTTATAGGATAATATAAAATCGGAGTTTGTCGGTTTCAGTTTTTGTCGGATCACCCACGAGGCAACTCCGAGGCACCACTGTATATTATATTCATTATGCGATTCTCCACACCTTATACACATCACTGCTTTGTTCATATTCACCTTATTACTCAGAATATATCTATTTATTCCATTTTTGCCCTTTTCTAAATAAAAAAACATCAGTGAATAGCAGGACTTTTCACCCTTTTCTAATATGCATCAATACATTTCTCATTTTATATAGCATTTTATGTATCTCAACACAAGTTGTGTGTATAATCTGCATTATCCCCAGCCTCACTCGCCTGTATTTCAGCACACACTATAAGAGGCAGCGTTATTCCAGCTCTTATTATACCGCTCTACACCTCACTGTATGAATCATAATAACCATCACCTGTCACGCCAACATTTGTTCACGGGGTCGACTATGTAACGTCTGTGTTTAGCTGCCAGTCTACAC
>JACRUU010000025.1:11115261-11130261 GCA_030449085.1 Kryptopterus vitreolus | reverse complement strand
ATGATCCAGCATCAGAGTTTGGACGCGGAAGTCCTTAAATCCCGAAACATGGCCGCCAAACCGAAAACCAAAAGTCTGTGTCGCGAGACGGGAAGATCCGTACAGACCCCGAGCAAACGGGACAGACAGTGAGCAAATACTTCACTCCTTTGGTGAACTTTTGTGAGTCTTTTCTATATAAAAACAGCAGAATATCGAAGAAAACAAATCTACCTTCTTTTCACCCTGGAACACATTCAGTGATCTCCACTTTCTAAACTTCACAAAGCACACAAAATTGGCCACAAAGTGCCAGATCACGCAGCGTTCCGCATTTCTCCTCTGTACAGTCTCTCCAGGCTGGGGGCGAAATCCCAACCCTCCTCACCTCGCCGATAAACACACAAACATGTACGCTCCGTACGTAATTGAGATACTTACATACATAAATTAGAAGTGCAAAGTTTTGCTCCCTCCGGACAGTGTGTTCCTCGCTTCCTGAGATTAAGCACTCATCTCTGTATTGACGCCCCGGCGTAGCTGTAGGTGTTTCGATTTAAGCCCGATCGATTCCTTTGAGTATCTAATATAAGGGAGGCAGGCCGTAAACACGTCAAATTAGTGGTAACAAATAGCGGCGCGCGAGCAGACGGGGCTTGTTGAGACCTGCGAGAGGGACAATACATTAGGAAGAGTTATATGTGCGTGCCCTCTCCGGCTCGCCGGGGTTAAACAGTGCCTTGGCAGCCTCGGCTCCAAAGTGGATGGGGCCGTGCCGTGGTCACACACTGCTTCATTGGCTGAGCTACAACAGCAACAAGCATAGATTAATGGCAATCTGTAGCTGATTTTTTTGTGGGCAACGGGGCCTGTAAACACGAAGCTTTCACAAGCCCTCCAGCCTGGAGGAGAGGAGCCAGGAGCTGGGGAATGATCTCTGCCAAGAAAGAGGAGGGGAGCAGACGGACAGAGGGAGAGATATTTCACAACACAGATATAGAGACACACAACGGAGTTCGATGGACAAAAGAAAACCCAAGAAGCAGAACAACAGGAGTGAGAGAAGTGAAACGAACTAAAGGAGAAAATTGCACTCGCCTCGACTCCCCCCCCCCCACCCATAATTCCTTGCACGTTCGTATTATTGTTTCAAGAGCGTGTTTTGTGTAACGACTATAAGTGTTGCGAAAGTCGCCGCCACTCTCATTAAACTGCCTTAATTTCTGTCACTGTTTGCATTTTTTGACCAATTCAGCATTTAAATACAGAATTGTCTCATTAAATTGCAAATCTTCCATTTGCTCTCGCTGCTACACAACATTAATCACAAATTAACTCGACTTGTGACTCTGCATTTCTCCCATTACGATATAATGGCACTTAATGACGCTTAAGAAACGTAATTAAATGAATAGAATACACAATATGCCGAGCCGCCGCCAAACATCAATCAACATGCTTCTGTCAATTGGATGCACCAGATTCCAGTGAGCCAAACATGTGACCCCATTAGGAGGCTGATGTGGCCCCGTGCACACATCCTTCAGAGCGGTGTGATGACTGTCGTTGTGCAACACTGATTAAGCAGATTAATAAATCCAGTATATCCAATTTTCTTTCTTTCTTTCTTTCTTTCTTTCTTTTTTTCTTTCTTTCTTTCTCTATTTCTTTTTTTTTAACCCTGACAGTGCGCTTTGCTATCATGAAGGCTGCATGCATATCTCCTCCCCCGCATCAGTGGCTATCACATAGCTATTGCCTAGCTTCACCACTAGGTGGCACTATACAAGAATAACTAAAAGAAATGTTTTTTTCTTCATTTAGAGCCGTTAATTGGCGAAACGACGTAATTTTTTGGGGATTTCACCAAAGATCATTTCTTTCTCCATTTTATTTATTTATTTATAACCCTGATGATGTGTGTGGGAACCAAAATGAATTACACTACGTCGCTTTCCCACGTAAATATCACTGAGGGTCCGGAAGCAGCGGTTGATTTGGTTTATATGGGGCAGTTCACGATGATGCCAAGTGTATTCATTCATTCATTCATCTTCTACCGCTTTATCCGATCTTCCCTCGGGTCACGGGGAGTCTGTGTCTATCTCAGGAGTCTATGGGCATTAAGGCAGGATACACCCTGGATGGAATGCCAACTGATCGCAGGGCACACACACACACACACACACACTTTCATACACTAGGGACAATTTTCCAAGGTGCCAATCAACCTACCGTGCATGTTTTTGGGACCGGAAGGAAAACCGGAGAACCTCGCGCGAAGGAGAAGGTAGAGAACCCGGAGAGTCCTAAAAAACCCCCTGAGGCACGGGGGGAGAACATGCAAACTCCACACACAACATGGCCGAGACGGGAATCGAACCCGGATCCTGGCGGTGTGAAGCGAACGTGCTAACCACTAAACCACCATGCCCCCGCAAAGTGTATTGTTTAGCAAAAAAAAAAAAGTTAGTATGTCTTTTGGGCCCGAAATGCAAATGATGGTGGTGTGTGTTTACCATGTGATGTGGTCAAATTTTCCTCCCTCCTTCTTTCTCTCTCCCTCTCTCTCTGTGCAAAACTTTATTGTTCTGAATTCGTCAAAAAGCTGCAGATAAATACGCCATTCCGAGCAAAAGCTAAATGCAAAAATCACTAAAGTATGACAGCTATCAAACACACGGGATGTAATATACTGTTTCTGCGTCCCCCCGTGACCCAACCACTTAGCTTTCTGTATTTACTGTGATCTCTGTCCATTTATCAAAACCATGGTGCTTTAATCATGAAAACACATTCAGATAAATAATTACTACAGCGTGGGGGGGGGGGGGGGGGGGGGATAAATAAACTGCTAAAAACACACTGATACCTGTGCTAATGGGTCTGCATTCATTACGCAGCCATCTCTCGTCTCTCATCTGCCGAGCTGAATCACTGCCAACTGGCATCAGATACAGTTATGAGAAAAGAAAATGCTTGTTGTTGTTGTTTGTGTTTTTTTTTTTTGCCACAGCAATCAAAAGAATGGTAATATATGCAGATATAAAAAAAAAAAAAAAAAAAAAAAAAAACAACAAAACACCTATTCAAAAGGCCCGTAAATATATAATCTGAGTTTGTGTGTCCCTCACTGGTGGCACGGGTGAGAGCGAAGCAGCTAAATGCAGGTTCCATCATCCATTAGGTCTCGCAGACCTCTCATTAAGTACGACTCACAGCAAATTACTCACGGCAATTAGAATATGTATCAAACCCGACAAGAGACGCTTTAGGGGCGAATGGCAGCACCTACTGTGGGTGTATGATCAGGCAAATGTGCATCGACACCCTCACAGCGTGCACAGTGCAACACATGCCATTTAAAAGGCTCACGACGGCCTCAAGTCACAGGCGCATTTTATTTATTTATTTATTTTATTCATAGTTGGCAAGATTATGCACTGAAAAGCACTGATAATGTACAACACATCATGCAGGTGCTGATTTACCTGCTATCATTGCTTTTTTTCCCCTCCCTCTCCTACTGCATTCATTTACATTTCTGATCAAACTGCATAATAAAGGCATTCATGAAGGTAGTTGTATTTGAAACACTGAATTGTGGTGGGAAAACAAATTGACGATCGATCCATTTGTGTAATAACGAAGGAATAATGAAGGGATACACTCGAATGGGAAGACGGATATCTTCTCAGATGTCTCGCACACATGTTCGGATACTCCTGCACACAATGTAAAGTTCACTTAACCCAGGCGTGTCCGAAGTCCGAATGCGGCCCGTGTTCAAATTTCCCCACAGTCTCCGTCATAAAATCAATAAAATGCGTCCCGTCAGAGCTGTGTACTACAGTATAAAATACACAAGTACAAAAACATTCATTCATTCATTCATCTTCTACCGCTTTATCCGATCTTCCCTCGGGTCACGGGGAGTCTGTGTCTATCTCAGGCGTCTATGGGCATTAAGGCCGGATACACACTGGATGGAATGCCAAACCCATCACACACACACACACACACACACACACACACACACACACACACACACACACACATTCATACACTAGGGACAATTTTCCAAGGTG
This sequence comes from Kryptopterus vitreolus, assembly GCA_030449085.1. Taxonomy (NCBI): domain Eukaryota; kingdom Metazoa; phylum Chordata; class Actinopteri; order Siluriformes; family Siluridae; genus Kryptopterus; species Kryptopterus vitreolus. The sequence goes on along the minus strand of JACRUU010000025.1, from coordinate 11,126,194 downwards.
CCAATCAACCTACCGTGCATGTTTTTAGACCGGGAGGAAACCGGAGAACCCGGAGAAAAAAACCCCTGAGGCATGGGGAGAACATGCACAAACTCCACACTCACATGGCCGAGACGGGAATCGAACCCCGACTGTGGAGGAGTGAGGCGAACGTGCTAACCACTAAACCGCCATGCCTCGCGTACAAAAACAGCGATTTTATATTTCACCAGAAGATGGCAGTAGACTTGTGGTCACACAGAGAAGAAGGAGGCAAAGCTATAAAATAACACTGTATTAATAAGTGTCAGTGGTGAATATCTGAAATATCATCATGTTATAAATGCGGTGATGAAGGTTATTAATTATATTCACTCCAAATCCCGGTTCTACTCCACATCCAGGCTGAGTATGGAGATGTTGTGTATCACAGTGATCTAACTGTAGTTATTTGTTTAGTCTTCTGAGGTAAATAAATTAGAAAATCTCAGTGAATAGATTTTTTTGTATAATGATCAAAACCAGGGGCACAGTGGCTTAGTGGTTAGCACGTTCTCCTCACACCTCCAGGGTCCGGGTTCGATTCCCGTCTCGGCCATGTGTGTGTGGAGTTTGTGCATGTTCTCCCCGTGCCTCAGGGGGGGTTTTTCTCCGGGTTCTCCGGTTTCCTCCCCCGGTCCAAAAACAAAAACATTGCACGGTAGGTTGATTGGCACCTTGGAAAAATTGTCCCTAGTGTATGAATGTGTGTGTGTGTGTGTGTGTGTGATGGGTTGGCATTCCATCCAGGGTGTATCCTGCCATTAATGCCCATAGACGCCTGAGATAGACACAGACTCCCCGTGACCCGAGGGAAGATCGACGGATTAAAGCAGGTAGAGGTTAGAAGATGAATGAATGAATGATCAAAACCACAGGAGTTTTTTCATCAGTATTTCATTTGTTCTCTTGTTTTTTTTTAAATTGACACTCAAATTAAATATTAAAATTAAATTTCGGCTCCCGTTTTGACATTTCGTATTTTTGATGCGGGTCTAAAATTGAAATAAATGAAATAACACGGCCGTTATTGATCTCCGATGCGAAATAAAATAACATTTTATCGTTTTTATCGGCCCTCAATGTTTTGTACTTCTGAATAAGATAAATGTTAGTCTTATTTTCCTGTTCCTGGATTTACAGCTTTACAGTTAATAAACACTTAATAGTGAAACATATATAATGTTTCTAATGAATCCAGATATCTTCCCAAAAGTTTTCTTCATTTTGTACCGCCTTAAAATATGAAAGGCGACGTGATTTTAGTACAAACTGTTTAGAATTATTTGTGTCGTGTGTGAAGAAATGAAAACTTTGCCCATTTGTAATAAAAAAAAAAAATATATATATATTAATAATTAATGTGGGGGCACGGTGGTTTAGTGGTTAGCACGTTCGCCTCACACCACCAGGATCCGGGTTCGATTCCCATCTCGGCCATGTGTGTGTGGAGTTTGCATGTTCTCCCCGTGCCTCAGAGGGTTTTTCTCCGGGTTCTCCGGTTTCCTCCCCCGGTCCAAAAACATGCACGGTAGGTTGATTGGCTCCTTGGAAAATTGTCCCTAGTGTGTGTGAATGTGTGTGTGTGTGTGTGTGTGCCCTGTGATGGGTTGGCATTCCATCCAGGGTGTATCCTGCCTTTATGCCCATAGACGCCTGAGATAGGCACAGACTCCCCGTGACCCGAGGAAAGATCGGATAAAGCGCTAGAAGATGAATGAATGAATGAATGAATGAATAATTAATTTGCATTTAATGTGAATGGTTGAGAGAATGTCAGGCTGAATGGCCGCCCCCCCGCTCTCCCATACAATAAGTTTGGACACCCCTGACTTAACTCCATGAGCTCGTTTTAATGTATACATAAACAAATCCGATTTCAGTCAGAATGTCGCTATAAAATGCAAGTCTTTTCCCAGCAGCAGACGTCTTTGTGTACATTGTTTAAAAGCACAAGTAAGACTGTCTAGTAAGAGACGATAGAAGAAAAGGACTTGTGCTGTACAGGTATTATCTGCTCCAAAATGCTCCGAGATGAAGCTCTGAAGTAAATCTCAATTTATGTCTTTGCCCTTTTCCTTGTATCTTTCTCTATTGCTATAAATCTCTTTCTGCATGCATACGGAGAGAGAGAGAGAAAATGTCCACCGTGCAAAATATGCACACTTTTACAAATCCAGACTGGACAAAAAAAAAAATCCACGCAAGGATGCATAAAATGAAAATACGACTCTTTGACAGGCTAATCTGGAGTCGTAAAACACTTCAGGTTTGCTACTGTGTTCCTCACATAACACAGAACCGCTAGCCTTCGCGTGCGCACTCGTTTTTTGTTTCTCTCTCTCTCTCTCTCTCTCTCTCTCTGCCATTCAAATCATTTTTTAACACTGATGTTTTTAAGGTCATGTATATTTTTTTTCTGTTCTACAACAATAAATATAACACATAACTGTAATGTTGTAGTACGAACCATTTATTCCAATATGCAAATGAGATAGCAGGTCATTAAATATACTTTTTAATTTCACAATGCATTTTTCTTACCAACTGCCTTATATTATTATTATTATTGTTATTATATTATTATTATTATTATTATTATTATTATTATTATTCTTTCTTTTCTATTCTTTACTATCTTTTTTCTTAACTGCTCTTGTTCTATATTACATGTGCGTTTGTGTGTGTGTGTGTATATATATATATATATCGATATATATATATATATATATATATATATATATATATATATATATATATATATATATATATATATATATATATATATATATATATATTATATTTAGGGGGCACGGTGGCGTAGTGGTTAGCACGTTCGCCTCACACCGCCAGGGTCCCGGGTTCGATTCCCGTCGGCCGGCCATGTGTGTGTGGAGTTTGCATGTTCTCCCCGTGTCTCAGGGGGTTTTTCTCCGGGTTGCACGGTAGGTTGATTGGCACCTTGGAAAATTGTCCCTAGTGTATGAATGTGTGTGTGAATGTGTGTGTGTGTGTCCTGTGATGGGTTGGCATTCCATCCAGGGTGTATCCTGCCTTAATGCCCATAGACGCCTGAAATAGGCACAGGCTCCCCGTGACCCGAGCGAAGATCGGAGATAAAGCGGGGTAGAAGATGGTATGAAGGTCGGTTATAGAAGATGAATGAATGAATGAATGATATATATATTTATTTATTTATTTATTTTTATATATATACACACACATACACACACACACACTGCCATAGTGTTGCACATTTTAACTTTTGTCTATTGTTGTATAGACATTTGTATATTTAGATATGTATAATGTACATAATAATATACATTTCTATAACATTTGCACGTCTACAAGCTGTACATACACATTTACTTAGACTACAAACGGCGTAAATATGCTACATATTTATATCACTCACTGTACACTGTACGATTATGTGTTTGCTATCTATCTATCTATCTATCTATCTATCTATCTATCTATCTATCTATCTATCTATCTATCTATCTATCTATCTATCTATCTATCTATCTATCTATCTGTCTATCTATTATTATTATTATTATTATTATTTTTGTACCTTGTAGGTCACATTTAACACTGGAGACACAAGCAGGACATGACAGTGAAGAAGTCCTGCCATGTTTTATGTGCCATCATGTGTTGTTAAAGCCGCATGGCACCGGGCCCCGGCCCCTGTGTGCTCTTTATAAAGATGTATCTGAAGAGTGCCACTATGCACAGGAAGACAAGCATCGTCTGCACCACATGTGTATGTGTGCCGTGTATGTGTCAGTATGTGTGATGCAAAAAGAGGCAAGGACTGAAGCATTGCAACCCCCCCAACCCATCCCCATCACTCTCCCCATCTCCCAACCCGTCCCCCCGTCCCCCCCGTCCCGTCCCCCCCACGGTTCTATAGCTTGGCCCCTGTGTTTTTGTGTTGTGCACTGACAGGCATGTGTCCCTTGGGAAGACCCTCCCCTCCAACCACCACCTGTACCCCCTCCATCTCCGAGTCTGGTCGCTTTCTTTTCTCTCCTGGCGCCTTCCCCCATTGTCTCCAACGTCTCCCTCTGATCTCACAGATCTCACAGGACCCACTCTTTCACTCTCTCTTCCTCTTTTGGCAGCTCCTCACCACTCTCTTGCCTTGTTATTCTTTTTCGTTTTTTTTCCCACCCCCCCCCCCTCTCTCTCTTTCTCTCTCTTCCCCATCCTCTTAAGTTCGCCATCTTTGTCTTGCTAGTCCCTTGTTGGCCCTTTTCTCCCGTCTACCTGAGCTCCCTGGTGGGACTCCTGTTTCCCCCCTCAAAGGAGCTTTTCAGCTCTCCATACACTCCATCGCCGTGCATCCAGGAAACCTCAGACGCTCTGCTTTTCTACATTTATTTTGCTGCTACAGGCAAGGCTAGCTCCTGCATGCCATGTCGTTCTCTTGATCCCCATGTATTAAGTGAAATTATACTGGAGGGATATTCTTGCCGCGAAAAGCACCTCCATAGTAGCACTAGCTGCCTGTGAGACCCGGATACTCGCCTCGGACAGGTTTAAGGGGAACAAATGTCATGGGATTTAAACCGACCGCTGAAACAATGGCTGGGGATTTGATTTGTGAATGATAAAAACGCCAGTAAACAGGTAGGGACAATTTTTTCCGTTCATTCATTCATTCATCTTCTAGCGCTATATACGATCTTCCCTCAGGTCACGGGGAGTCTGTGCCTATCTCAGGCGTCTATGGGCATTAAGGCAGGATACACCCTGGATGGAATGCCAACCCATCGCAGGGCACACACACACACACACACACACACATTCATACACTAGGGACAATTTTTTCCAAGGTGCCAATCAACCTACCGTGCATGTTTTTGGACCGGGGGAGGAAACCGGAGAACCCGGAGAAAAACCCCATGAGACACGGGGAGAACATGCACAAACTCCACACACACATGGCCGAGACGGGAATCGAACCCGGACCCTGGCGGTGTGAGGCGAACATGCTAAACCACTAAACCATCGTTGCCTATTCAACAGGTTTATTTGGACCCAAAATTGACACCAGGCATAAAAAACACGGCTGTAAACGCAGCTTCAAAAATAATCATCGTTGACGATCGGACAAATCAGCTGTGTAAAGATTGTGTCTGTGAATGTCAGCGGCGATATGCGACGTCGCCACTTACCTGCATGCGGACGGCAAAAAAGAGAGAGAGAGAGAGAGAGAGATAGCGAGAGGGAACAGAAGGAGAAGCTTGATACGGCAACAGGGATCTATAATGTTTAAAGCAGCCTTTGTGTGCTAAGTGGCTCTCGGCAGGGGTGCGGACTGGAGGTGAAGAGGGTGCTGTTGGTTGTGTCTCAATAATCCATTAGCTAATGGCTATCTAAAGCTCTTTCTCCTTCCTCTAAACAGCAGCTGTTTGCACAATAAAAACGCCGGGAAAGGAAGCACCACTTCACTTTGCACTTCATTTCGGCGTCCGGCGACTGCACCGCGACTTACTGCGCCACGTCAAATCATCTCATTGCTTCGGAAATGATTAAAAGCACGACTGTCTCATAAAAAAAAAAAAAAAAAAAAGTGTTTCTTGCTCAATTTTGTCCTCCATTTAGTTGCATCATTCCTTTTTTTATATAAATCAGATGTGCAAACAACAACAACAACAACAACAACAACAACAACGTTCCTTATAGTGCTGAAAGAAGCCGGTTTTCTGGCTGATATTAAGAAAATCCAGTGCAGGAAAATCCTGCGAAAAAAATCTGCTGAGGACTTTTAATTATATACAGTGTAACGTTACGTCATTTAATTACAAAATAAAAGTAAGAGTAATTCATTAAAGTAACTGAGAAAAAATGTGTCATTAAATAAACGTTACGTATGAAAATGTTCATGATTACATCAATCTGAACAATTCCATGTAAGATTTAGATTTAGATTTAGACGACAACATGATTTTCACCTGAAATGCAACATTTGATTTGAATGACGACAATCTGGACAGATTTTATTTTCTCGAGGATTTGAAACTTTTTTTCGTTGAATTTTAACTTAAAGTCGGATAAAGTGCCACCTAGTGGACAAATCAAATGTAAATTAAAATCATATATAAATATATATAAGAGGGCACGGTGGTTTAGTGGTTAGCACGTTCGCCTCACACCGCCAGGGTCCGGGTTCGATTCCCGTCTCGGCCATGTGTGTGTGGAGTTTGTGCATGTTCTCCCCGTGCCTCAGGGGGGTTTTTCTCCGGGTTCTCCGGTTTCCCCCGGTCCAAAAACATGCACGGTAGGTTGATTGGTACCTTGGAAAAATTGTCCCTAGTGTATGAGTGTGTGTGTGTGTGTGTGTGTGTGTCTGTGTGTGTGTGTGTGTGAATGTGTGTGTGTGTGTGTGTGTGTGTGTGTGTCATGTCATGGGTTGGCATTCCATCCAGGGTGTATCCTGCCTTAATGCCCATAGACGCCTGACGATAGACACAGACTCCCCGTGACCCGAGGGAAGATCGGATAAAGCGCTAGGAAGATGAATGAATGAATGAATGAATAAATAAATAAATATATATATATATATATATATATATATATATATATATATATATATATATATATATATATATATATATATATAATAAAATAATACAGTTATAATAATCAAATTACTCTTAGAAAGTATAAAGTTACACTACTTATTACATTTTGAATAGTCTCATATTACATTTCCCAACACTGATGATCACACTTATAACCAGTTACGCCAAAAAAAAAAGAGGATTTATTTATTGATTTATTTATTTTTACTGATAATGCAAATGAGGAGTGAATGAAATGCTATATTACAATGAATGAATCAATCAATACTTTAGGTTTAGGAGTCCGTCATTAACATTACAGCTCTGTTTACTTATATTCCTTGTATGATAATAATAATAATAATAATAGTGCAATGCATTAGATTAATTACAGTGTTATTATTGGTACTGATGTATGATGAAGGAGGACGAGGGTCCCAAAGCACAGCACACAATATTTTTAAAAGTTTATTTATATTTATATTTATATGCGGGCACTAGCCCCCCCCTCCCCGACACCCCCCTCCACGCCCCCCCCCCCCCCCCCCCCCCCCCCCCCCCCCCCCCCCCCCCCCCCCCCCCCCCCCCCCCCCCCCCCCCCCCCCCCCCCCCCCCCCCCCCCCCCCCCCCCCCCCCCCCCCCCCCCCCCCCCCCCCCCCCCCCTCTTCCCCCACAGGAAAAAAGATACTTGCGAGATCACAGACAAGAAGTAACTTTAATTAAATATTGTGAATTTTAAAAGTTATTTTACAGACTTCATCCAAAAAAATGATAACAATCTATACAGTAGTTTTTGTCAACAAAACTGCTCAGTGTAGATCTATTCAAATACATGACGAACAAAACAAAAACATACAAACAAAAAAAAATAGGATCGGAGAAAAAAAGTGTAGAGAAAAAGAAATAATGGGAACCAGCTCCTTTTTTTGTTTTATATATATTTTTTTTGGTTTGAGTATCGTTCTGTATGAGAATGCGTGTTGCTTCATCATCAGCGCAGCGTCCTGATCCCTACCATAGAATAAACCACAGGACGGATTTATCTTTCGAATTGATGTGAAAGGAAACGTTTGTTCCACTCGGAGAGAGTGAGAATGGGATGGAAGAGCGCAAACGCTGCTGCGTCATCAGTGGCTTCAGTCACAAAGTACACACACACACACACACACACACACACACTCACACATTGGGTGAGGGTGATGAAAAGCCATATTCTCTGTTGGATGGTAACACACACTACAGAAAACAGCACTTTATTGTGCCATGCACTTTACACTCGCCTAAACACTCGGGGCAGCGTTGTTAGTGCAAGAGCCTGAGAGGCGACGTGTCTCGCTCTGACATTCAGACCTCTCACTCAGGAGGGGGAATTGTGTCAGTGCTTCTTAACCCGAGCACTAAGACACACACACACACACACACACACACACACACACACACAGTGAAGTGTGCTACCATCTGCAGAGTTACACCATCAGATCGGCACTCTTGTATGCTAAATGTGAACTTCTGGCTGAAACGTTATGGCTTTTTAGGGTCACAACCCCCCCCTCCCACACACCACACACACACACACACACACACACACACACACACACACACACACAAAGCCCCCCCCCCCCCACGCTCACACATTGCAAAAACACGAAACAAAACAAAAAAAAGGCAGTTTTTAAATTAATAATAAAGTGCACCCCATTTCCCCTCGGCAAAACACACATTTACATTACACATACAATATGAATCATACAGTCTCTCCGTACACGCCATCCTTCATATTCATACAAATGATAAAAAGGAAATCCAAACAACAACAACAACAACAGCAAATAAAACTCCTTCATGTGTGAGCGTTTCACTGCTTCTCTCCGCAGGCGCTTATTTGTGTCAAACTGCCCAATTTGTGCTTTTTTTCCTCCCTTTCTTTCTTTGTAAAGTCATAAAACTGTGTCGTTATAAAGTCAGTGACGTTGTGTAACGGTGGTGATGGGACTGTGCAAGTGATTGTATGCGTCTTCGTTTGCATTGTTAAGGCATCTAAACTGCTGGTACTGGTAAAGTGAAAAGACTAGGACGGAAAATATACAGATATACAAGCAGGCATAAATAATTGTCAAATAATAATAATAATAATAATAATAATAATAAAGACTAGAGAAGAATAGGAAAGTAAAAGCAAATGAGAAAGAAAGTATTTTCATATTTCATCCAAAAAATTCCCCTCCGTTTTCCACACACAGAAATGGAACCGTCACTCTCGGGAGAGAAGAGCCCATGCATATTATTAGTTTTGTAAGCCTCAACAAGGACAAAAAAAAAGGTATAGATTCATATATTCATCATATATATATGTATATATATATATATATATATTTAAAAAAAAATCTACACTACTAAATGCTATCAGAATAAGATGCTACTTTTTCAGTACATTTAAAAAAATTCCAAAAAAATGAAACGAATTCTTTTAACTTACAAATTATACAAAAATAGACGATGGATTTTTTTGTTGTTTTTTTCATGATGATGATGATGATGATGAGTGTAACTTAAAATCGTCAGCATGGCAAAAGTAAATACAAACAATGTATAAAATAGAAAACAAACGTTTGGCGGACACGTGGTCACATAGAAACTTCCACGGAGGAATCAAAGGAGGGGAGAAAAGGCGTGTACAATGTACAATGTAAATATAATCCTGTTTATGAAGATAGACGAGAATGATGGTTTTTTTTTTTTACTTTGCAGATGTAAATCTCCTGTTCCTTTTCATTATTACAGTCAGTGAGAGGATCACATCAGGGATGAATGAGCACTGATGGTACTTCATTGAAAAGCTGCCGTAAGTCATTTCAATATATAAATATATATATAAAAAACAAACAAACCAAAAAAGATGCGTCCAAATAATTGAAAGCTGATGGAAGGGTTATTGAGGTGAACTTTTTTTATAACGTTATAACGAAACCGTTATTTACGGCACGCATTCCTTCACTCCCGCCTTCCTTCGTTCGATCCTTCACAGCAAATATGACACATGGAGAGAGAAAAAAAAAAACAAGTACGAATCACAGGCTTATGGTGTTTTGCTTCGTTTTGAACAAGCGCTCAAATTCCAACTTAAGTAGATAAACAATCAGGACAAAGCAACCCATAACATAATCTGTCGTTTTTCCTACTACATATTCTGGCACTGATGAGCAGCAAATTATTTTTGTACAAATATAAATATGGATTCATTAAAAAAAAAAACAACAACAACAAAAAAAAAAAAACCCTTTCCCTCGAGCACTCGTCGCTGGGAGCAGGATGTGGGTCTGGGATCTTCACAGTGGGCCAGAAGGCTAATGGAAATCAGCTCATGACTGCTTTTTTGTGAAAGTGTATCTCCTGTCCATGAAGACGGATAATCAGCATGTACCTGCACAACCAATACACACCACGACTGGATTATGGCGGCGAAAGTGGAAACAAACAAAATAGCAAGACGTATGGCAAAAAAAAAAAAGCATCATTCGTTTGGCCGCCGATTTGCGCCGCGATAAAGAGTCCGTTGTCGTTTCGCTCGGACGGTAAACACCTGTTTACACAGTTGTTCAGTATTAGACCATTTTTCTTCTTAAGCATCTTTAAAAAAAAAAACACATAAAACATAAATTCATAAACATGAATGTGTAATTTCCCCCCTCACCGCTGTACAACAGGAACATTATAGATGAAACGGATTTCATAGTGTCATGTGTCATGTATGTGTGTGTGTGTGTGTGTGTGTGTGTGTGTGTGTGTGTGTGTGTGTGTGTGTGTGTGTGTGTGTGTGTGTGTGTGTGTGTGTGTGTGTGGTACAGTTCTGTATAAAACGCATAGAATTGTTCACAAAACGACGTCGTCGAGTTTTAAAAATGAATTTAGAAAAAAAAGCAAACAGACACCCCGAACTTTTCCCTTCGTGTCAAATTCCTCGTAAAAAGGCCTGAGTTTTCAAAGTCGGGGCAAAAAATCCTTCTTTCCCGCGTCGTCGTGGAGACACGTAAACCATCAAGTCCAGGCTGAGAAGGGAGGGGAGTGGGGGGGGCGGGGCCAGGGGCGGCGCCGTGGGGGCGGGGGCCAGGGGGGGGGTTCGGGGCGGTGGTGTTTGAGCATGAGCTGATATAAAACGTGTCTCATCAGCAGCCCAGGAACCACTACATGGGTGGAACGATCATCCCTGTGATCGCTGTTCAAGGAGAGAGAGGAGAGAGAGAGAGAGAGAGAGAGATATAGAGAGAAAGATAGAGAGAGAGAGAGAGGGAGAGAAAAATAAGGTTATATAAAACTTATTTTGTTTTTAACTCAAAAAC
>JACRUU010000025.1:11057761-11105261 GCA_030449085.1 Kryptopterus vitreolus | reverse complement strand
GCTCTCTGTGGTCATTAAAACTATCAGGATGCTTTTGGAAAAAGGGTAGAGGCGTGTCCTCGTCATCCCGACCGAAATTCACCCTCTGACCATCACGGCCTCCTAACCATTCGCCATATCTACTCGTCATTCTGTCACCAGTTGTGTTTTGACTGCCGTGGCATCATCCAGGTGTCCAGAACAGCGCGAAATAAATGTAATGAGTTATTATTATTATTATTATTGCTTATATTTGTAGTAGGACTTCATCGGCAGACACTAATGAGGGACCGGCTGTACGGGATTACGAGGAATAGATTCATCAGACATCTTCTAAAGCTGTGTTTCTTGGTAGGGCGAGCACAAAGCATGACGAATAAACAGCAGGGGATCGGGCATGCTTCACAGGACAGACATCTCTTACAATTTACGCCCGCCGTCCAGCCCTTATGAGAATATTTGTATGGTAAATGACAAGGGATGAGGATTTGTGGGAAAGGTGAGGCGGCGAGGAAAGCGGTTCCTCCGAGACAGACACGGTCTGAGGCAGACCCCCATTCGACCGTCTAAATAATTCAGCAGCCCTGCACTTTCAGCACTCAAGCCTGCAATCGATGACCCTGCCTTACAGGAGTGGCCAACTGTTCCTCTTCAGGGAGGAAGCCCCTCCAGCTCTTTCAAGCGTCGATAGAGGGGTTTTCAAAGAGTTATGTTGATGCGTACGCAAGGATCGACTTTTTTTTTTTGCGCGGAATAGGGAGGGAATACAACGTCGCACTGCCTTTATAACTCCCGTCCTCTGAATTCAGGACGACGATGACATCGTGTTTAAATCCAATTAGAAAAATTAGTTATCACGTTCGCCTCACACCGCCAGGGTCCGGGTTCGATTCCCGTCTCGGCCATGTGTGTGTGGAGTTTGTGCATGTTCTGTCATGTTCTCCCCGTGCCTCAGGGGGTTTTTCTCCGGGTTCTCCGGTTTCCTCCCCCGGTCCAAAAACATGCACGGTAGGTTGATTGGCACCTTGGAAAATTGTCCCTAGTGTATGAATGTGTGTGTGTGTGTGTGTGTCCTGTGATGGTTTGGCATTCCATCCAGGGTGTATCCTGCCTTAATGCCCATAGACACCTGAGATAGACACAGACTCCCCGTGACCCGAGGGATGATCGGATAAAGCGGTAAAAGATGAATGAATGAATGAATGAATGTACACATATGTATGTCATGCGGTTCAAATGATTATTATGGGCGTCTGGAAAGTAAACGTAAAAGAAAGCAGAAAATAGGGCAGCATTTCAGTAAATAAAAGGATATAAAAATAGAATAAAAGCCTTTATAAAAAAATATATAAATAGTGACCATTTGGTGTGTATTTTGCTTTGTTTTTGTTTATATGTTTACAAGGAGGTCACTCACCTGATTGTTATGAGGCATTCCATATAGGGCTTCTACCAGATCTGCTGCTCTCTTAAGAATCACCTCCTGTCCAAAAAAAAACCCAAAAAACACAACAAATAAATAAATAAAAAACTGTCCTGCTCTAGTCATAGTGATAAGTGTCTGTTTCTTTTCTATACACTTCTTTTCTGTAAAGAACGAAAGAAAGTTGAAAGTGTGTACGCCCCAATTAAAAGTATATAATGTGCCGTAAATAGGAGATATAACACAAAGGTCTATAATCTGTTGTTCACCTCTTCCTGCCTCATTTAATCAACATAGAAAGCCATCCCTATTCCACATTACGGCTCTTATATATTTCTGTTTCTGCCTGCAATCCAAACCCCGCTCGTGTCCCCATCTGTGTGTGTGTCCCAAGAGCATGAGTCATCCATTAAATACAACGGAACTCATAACACACTAACTGTCGAGCAGCCTGCATTCCTCATCCAACACTAATACACTCTATTATATGTATAATACATGTATACAAACAGACAGTGAAACAGATGAATGCATGCTTGTAGAGGTAAATAAATGCCCTCTTGCCTTGGAGGGGATGGATGTGTACATATAACACCCTTCTCTTGTAGGTAATTGAGTCTCAGCTCCTCAACCAGAAGCCTATTTATTACCATACCTTCCCACACATTAAACATTTATTTACTGTGTTCTTTACTCCGTATTCATTTTCTTTCTCCTCTCTCCCGCTTCCTTCCATCTCTCTCCTCTTCATTCCTCCCCCCCTCCCCACCCCTCATAGTCGAAGCAGGCGCCTGGAGCTCCCGTGGAACCCTTTTTAAAAGTTAATGTGCCGGGGCTGAGGAAATGTGCTTGGGGCACGACAACCAGAAAATTGCTCTCACCCTCGGTGTGTAACCCTCGCTGTGAACGAGCCCCCGAGCATGTGTGCCCGCCCGCTAGCTGACATATTGCCTTTCAATCAGATCCTGTCTCTGCTGCCACCCCCACAACATGCAGGCACGATCATGACGAGGGGGTCAGCGAAGCAATAAAGATTTTTAGTGCGCTGTCCGAGGTGCTAAATTCACTCAATAATGGGTGTGCTGGCACTGCGTTAACCCCTCGTTAGGGACGCCTGGGTGGGGGGTGGGGGGGCAAGCCTGGCCCAGGTGATTGAAGGAGGCGCAGGGGGCCTGGGGAGGCCTAAAGTGCTGCTTTTGTATGGATGCCCGACTTGGTAGCCTGTTTTTCTGGCTCGATTTGCTGTGCAGTGCTTTCCCAGGAAAGGGGATGAACATAAGGGATGGGTGGCATTAAGTCACAGCTGGATCCCCGGCTGCATCCACACTGTGCTCTCTATCCTACTCCTCATGTCCTGAAGTACGTACCTATCCATTCCTGTTCCCCTCTACCTTTGTTGTCGATGTAGAACGGGGTTGTGTCCATTTGCCATCGTTACAATAGTGGGCGAGGGGATCTGTTGAGAGCCCAAATTCAATAAGGAAGAAGCCAAAAGTTGGTCCAGATAAACAAATAAAATGCTATTATCAGTGGGCTGCGTGTGGTGGCCCTGTGTCTGGAAGCAGAGCCCATTTCCTGGGTGAGCAGAAGGGTTTCCAGTAAAGGCTGAGAGCTGAGAGCTGAGAGCGGTAAACAGGAAAGAAACCTGATCCTAGATCTGTGCGTCTGCTCGCTTGCCTATCAGTCAGAGCCATCATTACCCTGACGATGCCCTACTTCCTACTCTGCACTCGACTCCGTAACCGTGCCGAAGCAAAGAAAGACCCGCATTTAGAAACGAACGAACGAACGAACGAAGCCCCTCGTCACTGAGAAAACGTCTCCACCTGCACGCGAGCTCCCGTGCAAACAGAGTACAGAAGGTAAACAAGCCTCAGGCATTGTGTTTTGGTAATGCGGGATATGAGGCTCGGCCTCGGCACCGAGACCCACCTACATATTACTGCACTCCGGACTTCATATCTGCTCCAGCGTGGAAAACGATGACGGCTGGTAATAGGAGAAAGTATTGCTGAGAAGATGAAATAATGGCCAGATCGTATTAGGAATGTTAACACGCCGCAGTCGCTGCTTTTATATACGAGAGCGAGGCCTCGAAAGCAAAATAAAACACACACACACACACACACACAAAAGTCAAATAAACAAGTAAACAAAAAGGTACTAGCACTTGAACGGAACCGCATTCTTAAACGGGATATAATTCCACTATAATAAATCTCTTATCCCTTATATTACTATTATTCTTATTCCTATTATATACAACAGAACCCAATGATACGCAAAACAATATATATTTCATTATATTTCATTATAGATAGAATTATTATAGAATTATAATTCATTGTCAATAGTTCCAATTATATGCAAAGGTTGAAAACTGTAAACAGTAAACATGTCTGTAAACATGTCGACAGTAACACAGGCCTTGTGTGGAAGTAATTGCATGACACCTCTCTGTATCGTCTTGTTTACACGCAAGCACACAATGTTTATTATAGTAACAATGAACTGATTGATTATCCTCTTAGTCACTGCTATTCCCAAAACAAAAATAGGTAGCAGTAACAATGACACTTATTTATAGAACTATGTGTAGTTTTATATTTGATCAACAACAAAAAAAAGCCCTTTAATTTATAGAAAGTCTGGGAAATGTAAGGAACATGGATTTTAAAATGTCCGGAATAATGACACTATGATGTATGGACGCAATTATCAGCAAATTTATTTGTGCCACAATATTTCCAGCTGCAGAAATGAGGTTTCTTAATCATTTACAACTTTTTCAACCCTTTATGAATTCTGTATACGCATATTATACGCAGGTAAGGAGAGAATGCTATTTATTTATTTTCATTCATTCATTCATCTTCTATCGCTTTATCCGATCTTCCCTCGGGTCACAGGGAGTCTGTGTCTATCTCAGGCGTCTATGGGCATTAAGGCAGGATACACCCTGGATGGAATACTAACCCATCACACACACACACACACATTCATACACTAGGGACAATTTTCCACGGTGCCAATCAACCTACCGTGCATGTTTTTGGACCGGGGGAGGAAACCGGAGAACCCGGAGAAAAACCCCCTGAGGCACGGGGAGAACATGTACAAACTCCACACACACATGGCCGAGACGGGATAAATGTATTTATTTATTAAAAAAAAAGGATTATTTATAGAATATAGATTGTAACGGGGTCGGCGCACCCATGGTGAAGGATGTCCCACACGTTCCTTTTAATAACACTGTAATATTCCGTGTGAATATAACATAGTACACAAGGCAGCGTTTATATTCTTTATCTCCCTTGGCTGGTCTTTTCCGCCTTTCCCGTGTTATCAGCCTGTCAATTTCGTCCATCACGAGTCCCTTTACTCTTTAACCAATGCAACTCTCTTGCATAATTCATAACGCGGCTCTACAGACTTAAAAGGTTACTTTTTTGAAAGTCAATAACAACCTGTCGGCTCGCATCTGAACAGCGAGAGGGGGACGACCGAATCCAGCCAACACGCAAACATCTCAAATGGTGAAAATAAATAAATAATAATAATCATTTTTTACATATTAGCATCTACATATTTTAACAGTCGCACAGCTCGCACGTGGCGTTCAGAGCGAGCGCGGCGTTCGTCGCCAGTGAAGCGTGAAGAAGGAAAACACTGGTTCATCAGAGTGCAGATTGAATTGTAGGCCCTTTCGAGGTGGCCAAGAGGGGATCAGGTGTATGTGAAGTGACAGAGAAAATCGGAGGAACAAACACTGACTGGAGAGAGAGAGAGAGAGAGGGAGGGAGGGAGGGAGAGAGGGAGAGAAAGAACAAGCCCACAGACTGGCCACACTGGACCCGAGCCAAACTCATCCACCGGCGCTGTGTCTCGGGATCCAGACGTGAATGCTCACTGAGCAATTAGGGGCTTTTCCTTTCAAACGGCCGTCTCGCCGTTTATTATGCGCACAGTTCTCCACTGCACTCCCGAAGTCGTTGTTTAATATTAAAAATAGTGAACAATGGTGAAAAGTTATTTATGGTGTGGGGGGGTGGAGCTGGGTTACTGATTAGAGCTGGGCTACTGATTGGAAGGTCGGGGCGGGAGGGGTGATTGGGTTCAAACCCCAGGTATCTATCTCCAAACCACCACGCTCGAGTCCCTGAACATGGCCCTTAACCCTCTGTACTCCAGGGGGCGCCATAACGAAGATTTGACAGAATAAATGCACCTATTCCACGTTCTAAACAAAAACATTACGTAGCGTTTTTATGGGGCTCGCCGGACACGTCCACCGATTTGCCCGGGAATTGTGGGAGACGAGTTGGACTGCCTTGTTCCCAGCTTGCCCCTCACCTGTGATTTAGTCTGGCGGTTGAGAGAAGTGCCGTCAACAAACTGTTATTACCTCAATAAAGGGCAAAATCGATAGTGCAGAAATGAGCAGCCTGGCCCAGCGGCCGATGCTGTTAATATCTGGCTGGGAGTGTTAAAGGGGAGCAGAGGACAAACCGAGCGAGCAAGAGAGAGAGAGAGAGAGAGAGAGAGAGAGAGAGGCGTCGACAGAAGCAGAGGATTAAAACCTCCAGCGCTCACAGAAATGGAGGGTAAAAATCCATCTGCACACATCAACCCTGTCACGACAATTTAGCAGACATGTAGAGCCGTGCGGAGAAATGATTTCTCATTTAACTTCCCCCGTGTGCTAGCTAGTCTCTTCTTTTCTTCTCTCTCTCTCTCTCTCTCTCTCTCCTTTCCCTCCTTCTACTTTAGCTGCTTCTTCCCCCTTGTGGTGACTCAATTACTGTTGGCTGAGCAATAATAAAGTGTGGGCGGCAGTGGCTTCGATCGCGTGACCCAGGTGAAGGCAGCCCAGGACAGCTGACTTCACCATGATGGATCACCCGGATCCCTTTCTTTCTCTCCCTGCTGCTCTCCTTTGGTGACCCTCTCTCTCTCTCTTTCTCTCTCTCTCTCTCTCTCTCTCTCTCTCTCTCTCTTTCTCTCTCTGCTTCTTCTTATCCTGCGAAAGCTTGTAACCTATGATTATACACTCTTTCGCTTCATAAACTAGCATACGTTAACTTCCTGTTTATCTCAAATGCAATAGTGGCTACAATTACGCCCAGTGCATATATATGTATATATATATATATATATATATATATATATATATATATATATATATATATATATATATATATATATATATATAACCAGCGTAGAAAGCTGCATCCTCTGGGACTTCCCCAACACCTGACCTGATAGTTGCCAAGCAGTAGAAGGCAGTTGGGTATTTTTTTTTCTTTTTTTTCCTTTTCCCCCTACTCATCTTATTCACATGTTCCGGTGCTGCAGGTGCGCAGCTGCTCATTGCTTGGTGGCTGTCCAACCATATTCATTAGAACTGCAAGGGAGTCTGTTAAAAATATGGCACGCCGTTAAGGCTGTTCTCCAGGGAGGAGCGAAGGCAGGCTTTTTTTTTTTTTTATTCCTGACCCGCCCCCCCCCCCAGTCCCACACCCCCAGTCCCTCTATTCCCCTCCCATCTTGATGAACACAGTGGGAAAGGTGTGATGGCTCACCCCACCTGGGACCCCGAACTAATGCATTCAAATTCATCACTGGCCCCGGTGAAATGAGCCCAGGCCAAGCCCAGGTTAAAACCACACCGATCAGGCGTAAATAGCAGAGGCTGTCAGCGTGTGCGAGACCAACCCGGGCTGCCGTTACGCCACATGACGGATCGGCGACTCCTTTTCTCAGATTAAGCATAGGAATGAATTTAGCCCGGGCGGTAAGGTAATAACTTTAAGTCTTCTATTCAGTAAGTGTGTGTGTGTGTGTGTGTGTGTGTGTGTGTGTGTGTGGAAGGTATGCTGACAATGTCCATGTGGCGAATTAGGGACAGAGATCAAACACAACAGCCCTATTTAGCCATGCTAACAGTGGCCTGTATATCTGTCTTCTCCGAGCCAGCTGGGGAATGGCAAGCAGGAGGGCGATATGTGAGGAGAGAACAGCAATGGTGTTCTTGGGCTACGCAAACTATCCCACATAACACTGCATCGCATTCTGGGACATGGGTGAAGACAGAGGTGCCCCCGCCCGCCACCCCCCCAACACCACCACCCTCCTAAAAGCAGGATCTTGGACTGATGCACCGTGCACTGACCTCAGTCACATTACAGGTATAATAGATGCAGCGGGACAATGAATACCAATAGCCCACTTCTAATGTGGGGAAAGACTTATATATATAACAGTACAAGGTCAAACCTGAACTGACTGCAAAAAGAGCACGACCAGCCAGCCATAATTACTCTTTTTAAGTCTATTAAGTGCTGCAGCTCATACGAGGCTCAGGGGTATAGAGCATGTAGAAGATAAAGTACTGTTTATTTATCACTCCCAGAGGATTCATTAACATCTCTTTAAGTGGCATGAGTATAGAAGAGGAAGTACACACACTTTTTTTTTTTTCTAGCGACTCCTGGATTTTACCAGTTCATTCCAAATGGTATATTGGGTATTGTGTGTGTGTGTGTGTGTGTGTGTTTTTAGAGGAACAATCATAAAAGCAGTCGGCCCATTCTCAACAAAATAGAAATAATCAATAGAAATATATTCAATAACAATGAATGTTGTACTTTCATTCATTCATTCATCTTCTAGCGCTTTATCCGATCTTCCCTCGGGTCACGGGGAGTCTGTGTCTATCTCAGGCGTCTATGGGCATTAAGGCAGGATACACCCTGGATGGAATGGCCAACCCATCACAGGACAACACACACACATACACACACATTCATACACTAGGGACAATTTTCCTAAGGTGCCAATCAACCTACCGTGCATGTTTTTGGACCGGGGGAGGAAACCGGAGAACCCGGAGAAAAAACCCCTGAGGCACGGGGAGAACATGCACAAACTCCACACACACATGGCCGAGACGGGAATCGAACCCGGACCCTGGAGGTGTGAGGCGAACGTGCTAACCACTAAACCACCGTGCCCCTTGAATGTTGTACTTCTGTGTGCAATGTTATTTTGCTCTTAAAAACGTGCAATAAACTTTATCCTTTCATTCATTTTCTTTCCATCCTACTTCAAAAAAAAGTGCAAAACTACTTGGCAAATATTCAAATATTAAAATAATAGTTTTTAAAAATCCCAGAAAGGAGCAGACTATTGTAAGATCCAGCAATGGAACATTACAGTTCATTAAAGTATGAGTTCATGTGGAAGAATCCTAAATATTAGAGGACCAGTGAAGTGATAAACTGGGACTGACCTTTGGCAAGCGTTCCGGATCACCTGGATGTCTGGGGATGACCTTCTGTAACCGCTGGAAGCCATAATCAATGGTGGGCTCATTTAGCGCTGAGAGGAAAAAAAAATATATATATATATATATATTATGATCTTAAATCTCATATTCATATATGACTCTTTTACACGCTGGCAAATGAACACAGTGATTGTTCTTTACTGTCCAAAATAATCATGCAGAAAAAAACAAAATATGTCAAACCCCATAAATACAATGTCAAATGAGCAACGGTCCAAAAGAACCAAGCGGAAAAACAGCAAGTACTGCCAGGCAGCGCTTTATTTTTGAATAAAAACAGGACTCTAGGAATCAATGTGTACTCCTTCTAACACTTCATTCTGCTCCCTGTGCAGCGGCTCACACACAGCATCCTATATCACACATCAGTCTTCACAAATGAAGCCCCCCCCACCCCCCCACCACCACCCTTACCCATGGTGGTTATGTAAAACTGTGCAAATGCTGTTTAGGATAAAAACAAATAACACACACACACACACACACACATTACTTTACTATATATATATATATATTATATATATATATATATATATATATATATATATATATATATATATATATATATATATATATATATATATATATATATATATATATATTGTGTGTGTGTGTGTGTATATATATAATGTGTGTATATGTACTGTATATATCTATATATATATATATATATATATATATATATATATATATATATATATATATATATATATATATATACACAGTGTTGGGAAGTACACACACACGCATTTCTTTTCTTTATATATATATATATATATATATATATATATATATATAATATATATATATATATATATATATATATATATATATATATATATATATACAGTGTTGGGAAGTAACTAGTTACATGTAACATTGTTTAGTGTAACTGAGTGCAATGTTTAATTACAAAATAAACGTCATAGTAATTCTTTATAGTTACTGGGAAAAAATGCGAAATGAAATGATGTCATTACTTATGAAAATGTTAAAGATTACAAATAGGGCTACGTCTGAACAATTTCACATAAAATCAATGATTTATACTACTGCGATTTTTTTTCTTAGAATGCTAACTTAAAGCGCCACCTAGTGGGCATCTGCCAAATGCTATCAATGTCAATGTACTTAAGAATAACTAAAATGTAGTTACGTGCAGGTCTTCTGTCTATAAACAAGTATAAACAACGTTGCTCACACGTTTGGCACTCTGCTCAAAAATAACAAGTTGTACGCCAACGACGACGATCTTCTTATCCGCACAGGTTAATAAATGCTGCTTTTTGAGGGAACCTTGCTCTTAATAAATCTCCATCCTGTTCTATACATGGTCTGTTAATCTGCAACAATATTTGTAGATCTGATCATTCTATTAAAGTTCTGATTTGTGTCAGGATTACAAGATTCCAGTCTTTATAGATTTAGGAACAGTTAAATGGACTCTTGCTGAGAACGAGGCAATATTTAAAAAGGAACATGATCTGGGCCGATGGAAGCAAACATCCTGCGTGGACAGACCACACAGGCATCCATGCACTTTTGTGTGTGTGTGTGTGTGTGTGTGTGTGTTTTTCTAACCTTTCGCGACCGAGAGCTACTTTTGCACTGACACAATAGTCCTTTCTCCCTTCATCAGCTTTACTTATGTGTTTGTCTATTGTGCTGCTCGAGGCAGATCCTCTGAGGCCACACTGACACACAAACCCCCTGTTTTGTTTTGTTTTTTTTTTTTAAAAAAGGTTGAATGAATGCAGTTTAGTATGAAAAGTGAAGGAATGGATGAGAAGCGTGATGACGTTGTAGGTCATTTGTATTTGTTGTCATGTGACTTGCTTTCTTCATGACAGAGCAATCTGATGTTCTCATATGGTAATGTACATTTAACAGAAGGGTATAAGAGGCCATGTGGATAAGGTAAATAAACAAGTGTATCTGTAGGTGCTGATGATCATAACAGCGTTATCATTCATTCATTCATTCATTCATTTATCCGACTTCTCTCTCGGGTAATGGGGAACCTGTGGCTATCTCCGGAGAAAAACCCCCTGATGCATGGCCGAGGCGGGAATCGAACCCCCAACCCTGTAGGTGTGAGGTGAAACATGCTAACTGCTAACTCTTAACCAAGAAACAACCAGCACCTAATACCGGGACTTTCAACTTTCTCCCAACTTTCACTTATCTGCACAAATTTGCACAACGGAAACACTTTACACTTTGCACTAGACACATACTTTACACTTTACATCTTACACTAGACACTTTACACCTTACACTGGACACTTTACTTTACATTGGACACTTTATACTTTACACTTAGACACTTTATACTTTACACCTTTACACTTTATACACTTGACACTTTTTACTACACTTTTACACTGGACACTTTATAATTTACACTAGGACAATTTACACCTTACACTGGACACTTTATACTTTACACCTTACACTGGACACTTTATACTTTACATTGGACACTTTATACTTTATACTTTACACTAGACACTTTATACGTTGCACTGGACACTGGGTCACTTTTATACTTTACACTGGACACTTTACTTTACACTGGGACACTTTCACTTACACTACACTTTACTTTACACTTACACACTAACTTTACACTGGTCTTTGACACTTTATACTTTATACTGGACACTTTATACTTTACACTGGACACTTTATACTTTACACTTAATACTGGACACTTTATACTTTACACTGGACACTTTGTACTTTACACTGGGCACTTCATATACTTTATACTTTACACCTTACACTGGACACTTTATACTTTGGACATACTTTACTACACTTTAGACACTTATACTGGACACTTACTTACACTGGACACTTTATACTTTACAACTGGACACTTTATATTTTCTACACTTTACACTTTACACTTTACACTTTGGACACTTTACTTTACACTTTACTTATACTTTTTACTTTACTTTACTTTTTTTACTTTACTTACACTTTATACTTTACACTTTACACTTTACACTTTACACTTGGAACACTTTAAACTTTACACTGGACACTTTATACTTTACACTTTATACTTTATACTTTACACTTTATACTTTACACTGGACACTTTACTTTATACTTTACACTTTATACTTTACACTGGACACTTTATACTTTACATTGGACACTGGTCACTTCACATATTATACTCAATACACTCTCTTTTAATACACTCATTCTTTTACTAAGATGTTTATTTTTATTTTTTACTTTATTATTTTTTTATATTTATTTCCATTTATTTAAATAAAATGCTGCACTATTCCATTTCCATTTATTTTTTCTTTTATGTTTTCATTTCGGATGGTCATAAGATGCATTTCACTGCATGTCGTACTGTGTGTGTGTGTGTGTGTGTGTGTGTGTGTGTGTGTGTGTGTGTGTGTGCGACAAATAAAATTAGAATTTGAAGTCCCCGTGCCCCCTAACAGCAGTATCATAACGTAATAAAAATTGCATGAACTTTAAAAAGATAAAATAAAATAGCAACTTTAAGTAATTGTAATAATACAGCAATCCCTCATCAAGGTGTTTTTTTTAATGATTATTGTTACTCTTCATTGCGATTGTATCAGCATACCTTCAGCCTCAGCTCATGCATAGATGAGAAAGGGTAATAGCACTGCCTCCTCTTTCTCCGACTCTTTAGCCTGCGCTTGAATGTTCCCGTGCGGTAGGAAGTGAGATGGAGTGAATGCGGATAATGCAGCACCACTTTTTCGACTCTCTGCACCACGGGCCACCCTTCTAGTCATTTCCTAAGGGAGCGTACTCAGCTCTCTTCAAGCCCCAGAGCTGAAAGGACAGACTGAATGCAGTGGAGTGTAGTCTGAATCCTGATCATCACTCCTCATTACAGTGCAGGAAGACCTCCAAGCAGCAGGTGGGAGCTCACACTTAATGGCTATTAAAATGGAGTGAACAAATGGCTCTCCACCTAGATCAAGTTCCTGCTCCGAACATAGCTGTGGGAGTCTGAATTCAACACACCTGATACAGATAATCAACTATTTCTTTGGCTGGAGCAGTGCAGAATTAGGTTTGGAATAAAACTCTACAGGAGAGCAGCTTAGGTTCAGGTTCAGGGGGGGAAAAAAGGCACCGTTAAAATGCGTTCATTCTCATAATCTTCCTTAAAGACGGTACCATAAAAGAGCCTAGCAATATCCGCAGTGTATGTTTCCCTGACTGAAAAGTGACATCAATCACGACACCACCGAGTCTCACGCCTGCTTCCTCAGGTATCCAGTGTTTTTTTTTCAAGAAAAAGGAGCCGAAAAAAAACCAAACTATTAAAACAATCCACGTGTTATGACGGAAAGCAGAACACCGCTATCGTCTAGCGTAAGGAAAACAAAAACAGCCAAATGTGACAGAATGATGCAAAGCCGCCCTAAGGCTGATAATATATCATATCTAAATAGACTTCCTGTAATTAAGCATGCTAGAGGTTCATGTCAGGATTAGGAAGTGGTGTGGTCAGGAATCAGAATGTGGCTGAGCGGGACATACAGTGTATAGTAGTCTAGCTAGAATAAAGGAATACATGAATAACGGAAGAAGGAAGGAGTCGGATTTAATGATGGGTTCAGAAACGGCGTGTGGTTCATGGGGACCAAAGTGAACGCTGTACTACAAAAAAGATATGTTGATTTCCAGTGTTGGGGAGTTACTGTTTACATGTAACGGCGTCATGTAATTTAATTAGGAAATAAATGTAACAGTCATTTATTACAGTTACTGATAATAAATAAATAAATAAATAAATAAGTTACTTGTGATAATGTTAAAGATTACAAATTGTGTTACATCTGAACAATTTCATGTAAAATCCGTGATTCAGACTACTGCAGTGGTTCTTAAATAGTGGGGGCGTGGTGTGATGCCGGGGGAGGGGAGGGGGGGGGGGGGGGGGGGGGGGGGGGGGGGGGCATCACATGGGGGGCGTGCTATAACAAGTATAAAGTATAATTGCACATCCACTACAGTAGGTGGCAGTGGCGCTCTCAGTCTCGGAGCATGCGCAGGGAGTAATGTGTGATGAAAAAACTTTATGACACTTTATTCCTTTACACTGGATACTTTCTACTTTACACTGGTCACTTTACACTTTACACTGGACACTTTATATTTTCTACAAGACAATTTACATGACACTTGGACTTTACATACTTTATACTTACCCGACACTTTACACTACTGGAACATTTACCTTACACTGGACACTTTACACTGGACACTTTATACTTTACACTGGTTACACTGGACATTTTTACACTGGCTTACACTGGACTTTATACTTTACACTGGACACTTTTATACCTTACACTGGTTTTACACTTTTACATGGTTTTACATACTTTACACTACTTTACACTAGACACTTTACACTGGACACTTTATACTTTACACTTTGGACACTGCATTATCACTGTACACTTTATACTTTACACTGGACACTTTATACTTTACACTGGACACTTTATGGACATTTTACACTTACAATTTACTGGACACTTTACACTTTACACTACATTTTATTTACACTGGACACTTTATATTTACACTGGACATTTTATACCTTTTACACTGGACACTTTATACTTTATTTACACTGGACATTTTATACCTTACACTGGACACTTTATACCTTACACTAGTCACTTACTTTACACTGGACTTTACACTAGACTTTATACTTTACACTGGACATTATTTACACTGGACACTTTATACTTTACACTGGACATTTATACTTTACACTGGCACTTTATACTTTACTTACACTGGACATTTTATACCTTACACTGGACACTTTATACTTTACACTGGACACTGGCTTTATACTTACACTGGGACACGTTATACCTTACACTGGACACTTTACACTTATTTTTACCTTACACTGGACACTTTATACTTTACACTGGACACTTTATACTTTATTTACACTGGACATTTTACTGGACACTTTACACTGGACACTTTTACTTAACTGGACATCACTGGACACTTTATACTTTACACTGGACACTTTATACTTTACACTGGACACTTTACTGGGCTTACTGGACACTTTATACTTTATACTTACACTGACACTTATATTTACACTGGACACTTTATACCTTACACTGGACATCCTTGATACACTTACACTTACACTGGACACTTTATACTTTACACTGACACTTTATACTACACTGGACACTTTATATTTACACTGAACATGGACCTTTACTTTGCCCACTTTTATACTTACACTGGACACTGTTTTATACATCTTTTTTTACACTGGACACTTTACATGGACATACTTTACACTGGACACTTTACATACTTTACACTGGACACTTTACATGGACACTTTACACTTACACTGGATACTTACACGGGACACTTTTATACTTTACACTGGACACTTTATACTTTACACTGGACATTTATACCTTACACTGGACACTTTATACTTTACACTGGACACTTTATATCTTACACTGGACACTTTATCACTTTATGACTTTTACACTGGACACTTTATACTTTACACTGGACACTTTATATCTTACACTGGACACTTTACTTACACTACACATTTTATTTACACTGGACACTTTACTTTACATTTACTGGTCACTTTATACTTTACACTGGACACTTTATACTTTACACTGGTCACACTTTACACTGGACACTTTATCTTACACTACTTTACTTACACTACTTTATACTTTACACTGGACACTTTACACTGGACAGACACTTTATACTTTACACTGGACACTTTATACTTACACTGGACAGTTTATACTTTACACTGGACACTTTATACCTTACACTGGACACTTACACTGGACACTTTACACTGGTATTACACTTTATACTTTACACTGGACTTTATACTTTACACTGGACACTTTATGGACACTTTATCTTACACTGGACACTTTACATGGACTTTATACTTTACACTGGACACTTTATACTTTTTTACACTGGACACTTTATGGACACTTTACGGACACACTGGACTTTATGGACACTTTACACTGGACATTTTATACCTTACACTGGACACTTTATACTTTACACTGGACACTTTATATCTTACACTGGACTTTACACTGGACACTTTATATCTTACACTGGACACTTTATACCTTACACTGGACGCTTTATATTTTTACTTGACACTTTACACTGGACACTTTACACGGGAGACTTTATACTACAAAAGCCCCCCCCACACACACACACACCCTGGTCAACAATCGGGTTCTGATGGAGTTCAATTTCGGAAAATAGAACTGATTTCAGTTTTCAGGATTTGAATTTTTTTCCCCTTTAGAATGTTAACTTAAATCGCCACCTAGTGGACAAATGAAAGTAATAATCAAATGCAATCAGTTACTTTACTTTTAAAACATTGAACATTGAAAAGTTACACTACTTATTACATTTTGAATCGCGTACTTTGTAATCTATTACATTTCCAAAGTAACCTTCCCAACACTGTTGCTTTCACGTATCTATCCCTAAACTAACACAGCGCAATATTTCAGCACCCATTCAAAACGGGTATAAAGGAGCTTTGGCGGGACCCTGTGGAAGGTGACAATACGAGCGATAGAATGAGTAATGAAGTGTAGATGCAAAGTGTGTGAGACGCAGTACTAAGTGTAGCTACATCTCCTTTAAGAGGGTATAATGAGGCGGGACACCGGCACCACCGAAGGAGGCGTTTTAATGTGCTGATATATAGATGGATGGGGGGAGATCTCTAAACTGTACTCTACTGCCCTCTCAGACATTTTCACATGTTTACTCCCCCTCATTGCTATTGATTTCCACATTCTGTACAATCTCCTCACCAGCAAGGCTGATAATGCAATCTTAGTGAGAACAGAGAGCAAGAGAGAGAGAGAGAGAGAGAGAGAGAGAGAGATGAGAAATTATTTGAGTATGTATTGAATGGCAAAAGAAAGCAGTGAAAAATCATCATTTGGCACCCCTCATTTCACACCCATGATGATATTAACGAACACACTGTAAAAACAACAACAAAATAAACACAGTAAACAATTTTATCGAAAGGGTCAGAAATGTTGACAAGCAGTGACAAAATGTATTATATTTATGCAAAGACAAAATCCCAGTAGACCAGATGGAGAAAGCACGCTCTCAGTGGGGGTCTGGGTATTTGAGGCTCCTTTGCATTCCTCACTTGCAAAAAAGGACTCGTTTTCCATAAACAGCGCTGGAGAACATCATTTGTCCGTGTCCTTGTTTATTTTTCCTACGTTCAAATGCATATTGTGCTTCTTTAGGCCTAGTATATATCCAAAAATACAATACTATATATATATATATATATATATATATATATATATATATATATATATATATATATATATATATATATATTTGCGATACTGGATATTCGCCATCATGCATGGGAAACTGGTAAGGGCGGTATCAGTCTCACTTCTCGGGTTTCACTCGTCAGAGCGGGGGGGAATAATAAAGTTATGTGTGATGTCATAAATAATAACTCGAGCATTGAAACCAAATCAATAGAGAAGAGAATATCCTGGGTATACTGTCTCATTATGTTTGCACACAATGTAATCAATATAAGCAAATATAACGCTGGTGGCCACGATGATCAGCAAATTGAATTTTTCCGACCTGACAAAGTGGCGCTGGACAAAAGGCGTTTCCTCACGCCGAAAACGTACAGACGCGCGTCGGGTTTGAAGTCAGAAGAGGTGCAACATGGGAAGGATAAATATATAGAAAGGAAGGCGAAGCGGCGCTTGAAGGATTGTGTGTGCAATCACACAGATCAATGCTCATCGAAATTTCATGAAGGCACAGCCAGATCGCTTCATATTTCACTATAATAATGAGAGGCCTGTGGGGGAAGGGGGGGGGGGGGCGGCGGGCGATCGGGGGGCGGAGATTGACAAGGTAGGAGGAATTCAGCCTTAAACATAATCCGAATAAGTGTGTCAGGGTCTGGCCTCGGCCTTTTCAGCCTTAATAGCCGTGCCTAAAACGACGAATCTTAATTCGAACCTATGCGACGACGTAGATCTCATATCTAACATGTTAGGTGGCCAGACGTAGATCTCATATCTAAAATGTTAGGTGGCCAGACGTAGATCTCATATCTAACATGTTAGGTGGCCAGACGTAGATCTCATATCTAACATGTTTGGTGGCCAGACGTAGATCTCATATCTAACATGTTAGGTGGCCAGACGTAGATCTCATATCTAACATGTTTAGGTGGCCAGACGTAGATCTCATATCTAACATGTTTGGTGGCCAGACGTAGATCTCATATCTAACATGTTAGGTGGCCAGACGTAGATCTCATATCTAACATGTTTGGTGGTCAGACGTAGATCTCATATCTAACATGTTAGGTGGCCAGACGTAGATCTCATATCTAACATGTTAGGTGGCCAGACGTAGACCTGCTCCAGCCGTGCGTCTGATTGACGGAACAGAGAGGCATGCTGGGTAATTGGTCTTTAGCGGAACCTTTTAACAGGCACTTGTGGGCTTTGTACAGAGCTGTTAATGTCAGGGTGGTAATGTTATCTCTTTTCTCTCTCACTCTTTTCCCAAGAGCTCCCTCTCTCTCTCTCTCTCTCTCTCTCTCTCAGGTGTGATCTCATACACTGTAGATGGGAATCGATAGGTGCAGTGGCAGAGTGTTCGATGGCTGCCTGAATTATTGCTTCATTTCTCTCCCTATATAGATGAGGCCTGTCCCCCCCCTCCCCCTCCCCCTCAGCCCACCTCACACAGGGGAGGATCAATATCTTACAATCTCATTTTTAT
This sequence comes from Kryptopterus vitreolus, assembly GCA_030449085.1. Lineage (NCBI taxonomy): Eukaryota > Metazoa > Chordata > Actinopteri > Siluriformes > Siluridae > Kryptopterus > Kryptopterus vitreolus. The sequence continues at coordinate 11,086,614 of JACRUU010000025.1, read as the reverse complement.
CCATTTTTCCATAAAACCAGTGATTGAGTTTATGTGGAAAAACCGACAAACTAAATAAGGGACGGCTTTAAGAAAGAGGAAAATGTATAGGTGGAACCGCCGGCCATAAAACGGATGACTTGTTTTGCTTGATCCCGGAGCGAGCGGCTGCGGCGGTGGCGAACGCATTTGTGCGAAATGGCCCACTGAAGGCTTTAAACCGATTTCACTCTATCTTTTACGCTGACAATTTTCACGTGTCAGGGATCGGCAATTTAGTGGGAACGCTTAGCGCCGATCAAAGAGCGCGCCGCCATTCGTCAGCTGAATTAAAGGGCCGGGTCAAATTGACCAATAACAAACCGTATATTGGATACACTGGATAAATATCTATCAGTGGTTTGGTAACAGAATGAGTAACAGCGCAATTGTGGTTAGTTAAACACGTTTAGCATAAACGGCGAGGGATGTTTCTTTGAATAATATCCATGATGTCCTTCCAAGCCGTTCCAAACACAATGCAAGGACAATTAAACCCGTTCAACGTTACGCTTTGGTCCGGCCCCGTTTTTAGCCCCAGTCAAAAACCTTTGTTCCAGTGAATAATGCTTCCCATCGTCCCGAGCCCTGGATGGGAATTAGAGAAGTTCCCCTAATGTGATCCAGGCAAGAGTCTTTTTAATATAAGGCCTGATGGGTGCTGCTCAGCCTACTGGCCTGCATACTGAGCAGGGAAGAATTGCCTGCTGAACCTCAGAAGCGATTCATCAACACCACCAATCTATCGGTGGCGCCGTGCGCACACATGCCTATTGGGAGATAGTGTTATAACTCTCCCTCCCGCCGCATGGAAATGGATGGAAAGTCTTTTTCGACTAATGATTCAAATGTGGCAATCTTGTACAAGGTAATACGCAACCAAACATGGAAATGCATTTTTTGCTGATGGAGAAAGCGAGAGAGGGGAGAACGAGAGGAACGATTCAGGCCCCCTTATCTGGAAAATGCCATGCAGGAAGGGTAATGTCCCAGATGGAGAGGGCCTAATTGTTTCTGGTGATAAATATAATTGCACAGAGCCCTGTCTAATTGCAGATCGAGAGAGAGAGAGAGAGAGAGAGAGAGAGAGAGAGAGAGAGAGAGAGCAGGAGAGGAGAGAGAGAGAGAGAGAGAGAGAGAGAGAGAGAGAGAGAGAGAGAGAAAACCCTACTCGCACCATCACAAAGCATTTTTTAAATGTATTTATTTTTATTTATCAATAGAAATCCCTAAAAATGAAGAAAAAGGGAAAACATGCGCGTTGAGATTTGTTCGACTGTATCTGAAGCGCAATTATGCCTCTTTGTGCATTTTACTGCAAACTCCTGTATTGACCCGCATGTGCCAAGAATTTGAGACCCCCTAAAATGACATCATCCATTATCTGGCAGGCTTTCGAGAAATCCATTAACCGAGTGGTCTCTGGGTTCATAAGCGGACGCAGCAGTTGGTACCATAATGCAGCTAGATCATCCCAACCCATCAAATGCCCCTGAATTCCAAAATAATGCATTTCATATTATTCTTTCTTTCAATCCAGAAGTGATCCGGATCAGCGGCGGACGGAAAAAACAAAAAAAAAAAAAAAAAAAAGAGAAAAAAGCCAATTCCGTTTATGCACGATGAGCACAGCTAATGATCCTGTCCAGTGCGCGTCTCTGCTGTTCTAAAGGTAAAACGCCACGTTTCTGCATGCTTGTGTGGCGTAAGAGCGTGGCAGCATTGGTGCGCCATTGATTTAATTAGGTCTCCATTTCCTCTGGCTGACAGAAGTTGATTAGAGGCGCCAGATGTCCCATACGTAATTCTGTTGCCAGCTGCCATGCGGTCCGGCCAATCCTCTATGATTAGTACCCACTGGCAACTGGGCATGGCCAAGGTGCCAATTGGAGCCAGGGGAGAGGAACGACAGGCTGAGGCCCCGAACACTGCGCCGCACACCAAGGGGGCTGCTGGGACATGGGCACCAGAATAAAAGAAAGACTTGCATGTTTTATGAAACTCTGGAGGCAAATAGTGTCGAAATGAAAGAAAGAAATGTCTTTGTAAGTGTTATATAAATCTCATTCTGTCTTTGCATTGTTCTTTTACGGTAGTTATTTAAAAATAAAAATTATTTGGCTAAAACGATTCAACCCTATGCTTTTGTGTTGTTGTTGTTGTTGTTTTTGTTTAAATATCACTCTGGCCATGTGTTTAGTCGAGGGACTATGCCATAAACCCAATGAGCGTACTCATTCACACACATGGATGCGTAGGCACAGATAAAGATGCATGCTGAGAAGACAATGGCTACAGCTGAGCACCCTTTACATGCATTTATGAAATCTATATGTCATTCTTATCTCCTGGGTATCACAGAACTCGCTTCCACCCTTTTCAACTATTCCCACTACACACTTCTCCCAATGAATTTAATAAATAAACATCTATTTATTTATTTATTTTTTAAAAGGTGTGTTTTTACCTGTGTAGATGAATCTGCCTGGTGTTCCCTTACAAAACTGTTTAGACTTGTAGGACAGGGTGACTTCCACCACGCCGGGGATGTGTCTGGGGGGTGTCTGGACCCGAATGGCGTGCGGTGTGATGAGCTACGTGGAAGAATATATCGGTTAAAGAACAAGCCGTTTCACGCAGTTTTTATCCATTTATATTTACATGGAATGTGAAAGAATGTCTCTGAAGAAAGTAATATACACTGTTATTCTCCAGACACACCAACGAAATATACAGCTCGCTGTGCTAAACCCGAAAATATTTACAAACAGCTTAATGCACACGACAACCTTCTATAAATAAGCATTATCTCCTTAAAAAAAAAGAGTCTTTTTTTAATGGTTTCGCTTAACCTGTGAATTATGTAATTATAGAAGCAATAAAATCATACACACACCAATATTCCTGTCATTCAGATTTAACATTTAACACACAGGTATAGAATTAGATAAAACACAACCACAGCAGCAAGGACACTTCCATACACTGGTATGTTATACTGTATATATTGAGATATTTTTATCACTGCTATAATACCAAACAACGCAAAACTGTTTTTATTACAAATTATATTATTAGCAGGAGTTTGAGAATGAACTACAACGTAAGCATATTAACATTCGCATTCAATCAAATAATTGTCGTGTTTGATATGTACACTTTTAAATTGTTTTGTACTTTTGCTGACCGACATTTTTAACTGCTGTAATACTACTTTAATAGTCAACAATGCGAAAACCTTCGGCTAAGCCGTCGTTTTCAATTTAACACAAATGTTTTTAATTACAAATTATGTTGTTAGCAGTTTGAGTTTGAGAATGAACTACAACGTGAGCATATTAACATTCACATTCATTCAAATAATCGTAGCGTTTTAACTGCGTATGTGTATTTTAAAAGTACACTTTTAAATTGTTTATGGGGGTTTATACATGAGCTGACACAGACGCTTTAGTTTTGTGTAAAAAAACGATGGTCTGCAGGAGATCAAACCTTTCGTCGATTGAACATGTACTTCAATAAAATGGAAACGTTGAAAACTGAGTGGAAAAGTGGAAAATAGAACATTACAACCTTCCATACAAAGTAGCTAAGCATGACTGATATAGGTATAAACCTATATATAAAACCTATATATATATATGCAAAATCTATAGTATTGTATAATATAGTATAGTATAATATAGTACTGTATAGTACCGCATTGTATACTGCAGTATAGTACATTAGAGTGTAATTATAGTATAGTATTATAGAGTGTAGTATAATATAGCATAGTATAGTACAGTGTTGTATAGTGTACTATAGTATAGAATAGTATGATAGTATAGCGCAGTATAGTATAGCACAATATAGTATAGTATAATATAGTACAGCACAGTATAGTATAGTATAGTATAATATAGTATAGTACAGTATAGTATAGCATAATATAGCATAGTATAGTATAGTATAGCATCATATAGTATAGTACAGTATAGTATAATAAATCAATATGTTATAGCAAAAAAAATCCATATATTTAATGTTGTCTCAGACTTTTGGATTCCACATTGTATATTAAAGCAGAGTTATTGCATATTAAAGCAGCGTTATGCGATGAAAAAAACCCCTGCATGTGCTGTGAGCTGATTTACGATGATTTATTAGGCCTTTTTTTTTCTCCTGCAGACACTCAGTGGGTGAATCAGCACAACAGAGGTGACGTGTCTGAGAGCATTACTACACTCAACACTGATGTCTTTAGTAGAATTGACATATGGAACAACACCAGGCATCGCCATGCGTTTACACACGCCACTGTGGTGTCCCTCGGACAACAGGCATTCTAATACACAACAAAATCACACTACAATCACAATCACATTACAATTTCTTTTTATATTCCAAATGTCTTTTTTTGCCTACGTGTTATGTACCGTATAGCCTGTATTTTGATGTGAATATACATTCAGACACCTGCTTCAAAAGGGACGTTAAATATTATAAAATTAAACATTTTACGGGAAACAACCTGCAAAAATGCAGTTTAATGATCAATATGTTAAAATGTAGTAATAAAATGACCCACCTCGCTCCAGACCAACATGGTGCCAAATATGACCTGTAACCCATCAAAGAAGTTGTCCCCGATGATAATAACAGTGGCCCCTCCTGTGGTCCAGCCCTCACTGGGACTGATGGCTTTAATGCAGGGTGTGGCTGCGTTCACAAAGGAAATAGAGAGAGAGAGAGAGAGAGAGATGATTCCACTGGGATACTGCACAACATGCTGGTTAATAATAAAGAAAGGCATTTATAATAATAATAATAATGATAATAATAATAATTCCCATCAGACAAACTGCAGGTCAGAGTTCATTCATTCATTCATCTTCTACCGCTATATCCGATCTTCCCTCGGGTCACGGGGAGCCTGTGCCTATCTCAGGCGTCTATGGGCATTAAGGCAGGATACACCCTGGATGGAATGCCAACCCATGACACACACACACATTCATACACAAGGGACAATTTTTCCAAGGTGCCAATCAACCTACCGTGCATGTTTTTGGACCGGGAGGAAACCGGAGAACCGGAGAGAACCGGGAGAAATTTTTGAGGGGGAGAAAAACCCCCTGAGGCACGGGGAGGAGAGAACATGCACAAACTCCACACACACATGGCCGAGACGGGAATAGAACCCGGACCCTGGCGGTGTGAGGCGAACGTGCTAACCACTAAGCCACCGTGCCCCATAGGTTAGAGTTAAACTTCAGAAATAAAGCATTTACATAAACAAGACACTTTTGCATAAACTGCATGACAAAACCATCAAAAGGAGGGAATGCTGTTCATTTAACCGCAGTAAACAGTAAACAGTAAACAGTAAACAGCATATGAAGCGTACGAAATAGGCAAAGTCACTGACATCTTTTCTTGTTTATAAGATTTATGGAGCCCATTTGTAAAAAGAGACTTCAACCAGCTAATGACAACTGACAGAATAATTAAAGAAGTCACATGTGATTATTCTGAACCTGGTCGTTTTGATGTAAAAGAGAGAGAGAGAGAGAGAGAGAGAGAGAGAGATGACCTGCACTTAATAACCATTAGTTTAAAACGTCTCTACATGAAGGCCTGACCTGCTGTTTTACTATTTACTGGTGCGCTGATTTTACCGCGGCGTAGTCAGATAGAAAAGTGTGAAAAGCTCTTATCACTTTGCACTGACGGCGTGACACCGACCTCTGACGGATAAGCTGTAAAAGCCTCGCCGCATTCGCTCTCCTCCGACACAAAAGGGAAACAGACGAACGGATGAAGAAAAAAAAAGAATGTGTACAAACAGGTAAAGAAAGATAAAAAAAAAGAACATGGACGAACGGGTAAAGAAAAAAAAGAAAAAAGGATGCAGACAAATAGGTAAAGAAAAACGAGAGGAAAAAAAGAACATGGACAAACGGGTAAAGAAAACAAAAAAAAAAAGGAAAAAAGAAAATGGACAAACTAGTAAAGAAAACAACAAAAAAGAACATGGACGAATGGGTAATGAAAATTAAAAAAAAAAAAAGAACTTGGATGAACAGGTAAAGAAAAGAAAGAAAAAAAAGAGCATGGACGAATTGGTAAAGAAAAAAAAAGAAAAAAGAACAGAGGAAAAAAAAAAACAAAGAAAAAAGAACATGGATAAATGGGTAAAGAAAAAAAGCGAAACAATTAATAGAATGTGGACGAACGGGTAAAGAAAAAATGTTGTTGGATATACATATAAAAAAACGAACGAGTAAAAAAAAACGAAAAGGGAAACAGACAAACGGGTAAAGAAAAAAAAAGAAAAAAAGAGCAGGAAAAAAATAGAAAAAAAACGTGGATGAACGGTTAAAGAAAAAAAGCGAAACAAAAAATAGAATGCAGACGGACGGGTAAAGAAAAAAAAAGGAATGCGATAATAAACTGTATATGTTATATATACATATAAAAAACGAACGAGTAAAAAAAAACGAAAAGGGAAACAGACGAACGGGTAAAGAAAAAAAAAAAAAAGAAAAAAAAGAGCAGGAAAAAAAAAAAAAAAAAAAAAAACCTGGACGAACGAAGGCACGGTGGTTTAGTGGTTAGCACGTTCGCCTCACACCGCCAGGATCCGAGTTCGATTCCCGTCGTCTCGGCCATGTGTTGTGTGGAGTTTGTGCATGTTCTCCCCGTGCCTCAGGGGGTTTTTTTTTTTTCTCCGGGTTCTCCGGTTTCCTCCCCCGGTCCAAAAACATGCACGGTAGGTTGATTGGCACTCTATTAAAATTGTCCCTAGTGTTTGAATGTGTGTGTAAATGTGTGTGTGTGTGTGTGTGTGTGTGTGTGTGTGTGCCCTGCGATGTGTTGGCATTCCATTCAGGGTGTATCCTGCCTTAATGCCCATAGACACCTGAGATAGACACAGACTCCCCGTGACCCGAGGGAAGATCGGATAAAGCGGTAGAAGATGAATGAATGAATGAATGAACCTGGACGAACGGGTAAAGAAAAAAAGCGAAACAAAAAATAGAATGCGGACGGACGGGTAAAGAAAAAAAAGGAATGCGCTAATAAACTGTATATGTTATATATACATATAAAAAATGAACGGGTAAAAAAAACGAAAAGGGAAACGAACGAACGGGTAAAGAAAAAAAAGAAAAAAAAAATACAAGAAAGAAAATGTCTGTCATCAGTGAAACAAAACACACAAACACACACACACATACCACACACACACAAACACACATACTATGAAAAGTGAGTCAGGATTTGTATTATGTCTGGGGTTGATTAAAGGAATTTGTCCCCCCCAAAAAATCAGTGTTCTTCCCTTCGTAATATTCTCTCAGTGACCACGGCACAATAAAAGCGCCTCCCGAACCCCCGCCGTACCCAAAGACGGCCAATGCTAATTTGGACGATTATATTTATTAAATATTACCTCGACCCGTGCACATAGGGAGGGCCCCGGCGCCGCCGCTTGTTTTATGACACTCGTGTAAATGTCACGAGATCCCAAGTCTGTACGGGAGTCGATCAAAAGGCCAGCCGCTGCGGGACACACTGGCAAAACAGCGGCAGGCCGTCAAAATCCAACACCTTAATAAGCCGCAATTTCATTTCGCCGTGTTGAACTTTGGCTCGGGAACACGGAGCTCGCCATCGCACCGAGGGGCACTTTGTTTGACTAATTACTCCTATTCTTCAATGGGGGGGGGGGGGGGGTAGGGGATTGGTGATGTAAGGAAATATATGGGAAAGCAGGAATTAGATCGGACGGGAATAGAAGGGGGCCGAGTGGCGACGATCCTTTGAAGTTGCTGTCCGAGTTGACAGACTCCTGTGCCGGTTTCTTGGCTTGGACTTTAGTTATGGGATGCATTACGCAGCCCGCTGCACAAGTGTTATAAAATAGGCTCTGTGCATTTCGCTCCCTGTTGCTGCGCCCGTGAGCGGGATGATTGCAGCGGCACGGCATAATTCAATACGGTGGCTGCACTAAACTGGGAGAGATAAAGAGGTACGATGCAGCAATCTGTGATGGTAATCTTGGCTTGGGATGACTCTTTTGCAGTGCTCTGAAATTGTGCATGGATTAACCAGATGGTGTACTGGGAATCCATCTGATAGGATTAAACTTTGCAGCCTTCCATTGCCGCCATCTGTTCCCCTGCACCACTTACTTGTGTACGGAACGTGCGCATGCACACTAACGCTCGTGCACATGTCCCCAACAGCCTGCTTATTCCTCCGTATTTGTACCCTGAAACTGACCAGGGCACCTCCCCCCCCACACACACACACTCTCCATGTTCACATTTCCACCATGGCCTTGGCTCTTGGTGTCCCAGTGTGTTTTCACAACCTGCAGTTAAAAGAGCTCGCTGCACACACACACCGCCTTGTTAGCCAGCGGGGAATGAGAGTTATGTTTCACAATCAATGCAGCGCGGCACTGCACAGGGCGAGGCGGAGAAATACTGTAGTACAACACTGTTTATTACGTGACCTCTGACCAAATCTTTATACTTTATTTAGCTTACTTATAACACGCTTTTTCATGGAAAGGTGCCTTTATTGTGGCCAACTGATTTTATAATATGTATAATAACAAAATCTAAATATGTTAGAGTTATTTGAGATACACAACGAGCATATCATAAACTCACACCATTTTACACACTGATAATGATAAATGATAAAACACTACCTCGGCAGCAAGAACACTTCCATACACGGGTATGTTATACTGTTTATACTGAGCTACTTTTATCACTATAACTGCTATAATAGTAAACAAATTATATTATTAGCACGTGCTTGAGAATGAACTACAATGTAAACATATGAACATTCGCATTTAGTCATTAATTGTTTGATATGTACACTTTTAAATTGTTGATGAGGGTTTTGTACTTTTGCTGACAGACGCTTTGGTTTCGTGTTAAAACTGACGATCTGTATTAAATCAAACCTTTTGTCAATTGAACATGTACTTCAATAAAATGAATAATGTAGTATATTATAATATAGTATAGTACAGTATAATATTGTATAGTATAATATAGTGTAGTATTATATAACATACTTTAATAGAGTATAATATAGTATAGTTTCATATAGTGTAGTATTGTACAGTACTGTATAGTAAAATTGTATTGTGTAGTTTAATATAGTATAGTACAGTATAATATAGTGTAGCATTGTATTCTATAGTATAATATGGTATAGTATAGTACAGTATAATATTGCATGGTATTGTGTAGTATAAAATAGTATAGTATTGTGTAGTATAATATATTATAGTATTGTATAGTTTAATATAGTATAGTATAGTGCAGTATAATATTGCAAAGTATTGCGTAGTATAGTAAGTACTATAGTATAGTATAGTATTGTATAGTATCCTATAGTATAGTATTGTGTAGAATAATATAGTATAGTATAGTACAGTATAAAATAGTGTAGTATAGTTCAGTATAATATTGCAAAGTATTACGTAGTATAAAATAGTATATTGTTGTATATATCCTAATTAGTATAGTAGTTTAATGTATAGTTATAATATAGTATAGTATAGTAGTAAGTATAAATAGTTACGTAGTACAGTATAGTTCAGTATAATATTGCAAAGTATTACGTAGTATAAAAAAGTATATTATTGTATATAGTTTAATATAGTATAGTATAGTACAGTATAAAATAGTGTAGTATAGTTCAGTATAATATTGCAAAGTATTACGTAGTATAAAATAGTATATTATTGTATATAGTTTAATATAGTATAGTATAGTACAGTATAAAATAGTGTAGTATAGTTCAGTATAATATTGCAAAGTATTACGTAGTATAAAAAAGTATATTATTGTATATAGTTTAATATAGTATAGTATAGTACAGTATAAAATAGTGTAGTATAGTATAGTGTAGTATAGTAGTATATATTGCAAAGTTACGTAGTATAAAAAGTATTATTGTATATAGTATTATATAGTATAGTATAGTACAGTATAATATAGTGTAGTATAGTTCAGTATAATATTGCAAAGTATTATGTAGTATAAAATATATATTGTTGTATATAGTTTAATATAGTATAGTATATTAGTATGTAGTATAAAATAGTATAGTTTAATATAGTATAGTATTGTATAGTTTAATATAGTATAGTATTGTATAGTTTAATATAGTATAGTATAGTAAAGTATAATATAGTGTAGTATAGTTCAGTATAATATTGCAAAGTATTACGTAGTATAAAATAGTATATTGTTGTATATAGTTTAATATAGTATAGTATTGTATAGTTTAATATAGTATAGTATTGTATAATGTAGTACCTATACACTTTGATATTTCCTGTTTTTATAAAGCACATTTAAAGTGAACTCCCTTTTTATCTAACCTGTGTAAACGTCTAGCCGGCTTTTAGAGTAGAGTGATGGCATTGTACGTGTATAGTGTTTTGTTACAGCTTATATATATATATATCTATAATATTATATTAGATATATATATATATATAATATATATATATAGATATATATATACACACACACACACACACACACACACACACACACACACACACACACACACACACACACACACACACAACACACAGCGTATTGTAACTTTCCTCCCCATGCAATGTGCGCTTGTGAAACAGGAAGCGTTGCTGTTGAACAGTGGCAGATCCTGCATCAAGCTCAGTCATGACTGGAAACATAATCGTCTCCATAATGATGCTTAGAGCACTCTCGCTTGGAAGGAACATTGGGAGTGCTTCCTCCACATTCGCCAATCACTTCATTCTCTCCTTCCTCATGGTTAAGTTGAATCTGTAAATAAGGACGTCTATAAGCTGAAGTTCCTGCAGCTGTTTTTGTGCGTGTGCTTTATAGTGCGTTATAGTGTTATAGTTACTGGTGTTTTCTCCTACAAGTAGTCCAAGTCTACAGAAGGAAAAGTGTGTTCATATAATGATGCAACGCAGTTTCTCAGAAGGTTTAGAGGCTGCCATCTCTCGCTCTCTCTCTATCCCTCTCTCTCTCTCTCTACTCTCTGAAATCCTCCTTCTTGATGTGAAGAAACTCGTGTGTGTATGTGTGTGTGTGTGTGTCAAAGTGGCCTAGTTTTCCGGAATTCAGCGCTATTAATTATCTTCATGCAAATAAAGGTGTTTGTTGGTCTGGGGGAAAAAAAGTGGTGTAAATTCTCGAACAAGTCACTAGACGACAAACACGGGCACTGAAAGATGATAGAGATCGCTACTCGGTCCTCAGATGTAATCGTACACTACAAAGACTATGTGGCGACTGCAGAGTTCACATAGAACTACCGTGTGGTGTGAACTTGTGTGATATTTGCTTAAATAAGGAACAGTATATATATATATATATATATATATATATATATATATATATATATACATATATATCTCGTCAGTGTTAGATATGTAGATATCTGTAAATATTTTGTTGTTGTTTTTTTTCTCGTATATATATATTTTTTAGCTTTATTTCATATGTTCTTGTTTATATTGTTTTGTTGTATTTTGTTGTACAATGACAATATTCTAATCACAATATCCCGCTTTGAAAGGCACGTTTGGGCTGATAAATATAGTCCATTCGATTTTTTCTTGCTTGCTATACTTTCAGAAATTACAATAATAAGGTAATAACCTCTAATAATACGGTGCTTTCATTCATTCATTCATTCATTCGTTTTCATATTCATTCATCTTCTACCGCTTTATTATATCACGGGGAACCTGTGCCTAACTCAGGCGTCAGTGGGGCATCAAGGCAGGACACACACACATTCAACACACATTCACACACATTCACACACACATTCACACACACATTCACACACTAGGGACAGTTTTCCAAGGTGCCAATCAGCCTGCCGTGCATGTTTTTGGACCGGGGAGAGAAACCGGAGAACCCCCTCCTCCTGAGGTACGGGGAGAACATGCACAAAACTCCACACACACACACATATATAATACAGAGGTGGGATTCGAACCCCCAACCTTGGAGGTGTGAGACAAACATGCTAACTGCTAAACTACTGCGCACATGTATATTTATAGAAATAAATAGACGAGACAGGTAAGGCTGAAATTTGGTAGGGAAAGTTGTTGACCCCCCCCCCCCCCAACCACCCCCCCACCCGTCTCCGATCATGACTAATGGACATTTTTGCTTGATTTTGTCATGTAGTTTATATTTTTTTATATCTGCAAATAAACTCCAAAAAATGTGATATTTTCTCCCTTTAAGTAGTCAAAAGAAACATTTTACTTCAAATGTGAATCCCACAGATCAGAAGCCCGACTCCGAATGGCAGATATAAAGAAAGAACATACTCACCATGTTCTAAGTAGGAGGGGGTTCCCTCTGAGGGGTCCAGTCGGCGAGCCCTGCGCCCGTGTTTCGAGTTGTTGTGTACAAACATGTTATCAGATACAGCCAGGACATGACCATCCACACTGACTGTTGTAGACACCACAACCTGCAGAGGGACCAGACAAACTCATGCTATCTACTTTCTAAAGTAATCAATATATTATGAAAATAACAACAACAACTAATAAAATAATAATAATAATAATAATAATAATAATAATAATAATAATAATAATAATAATAATAATAATAAGTTCATTTAACTTCTTTTCAACTAAAAAAGTTATTTCCCCAGAATGGACCTTTTCACACAATTATTAAAAATACATACCATTTATTCCAATATGCAAATCAGATAGTAGGGGGGTCATTAAATATGCTTTTTTAATTTCCTCAATGCATTTTTTAACAAAATGCCTTATATTATTATTTATTTTTTGTTTATATATATTATATATAATATATATATATATATATATATATATATATATATGTGTGTGTGTGTGTGTATTTGTGGTGTGTGTGTAAATGTAATAGATGTAAATGTAATGTAATGTAATAGAATAAAAAATAGATAAATAGAAATGTAATAGATAGTAATAATAACTTTATAATTACTTTACTGATCACAGTTAATTACTTTTTGATTAGTTTCTAATAGAACATTTCCAACTAAATCATTAAAAAAAAAACATTTATTAACTTTACTACTTTACAGTAGTATTCAACTCTTGTTTACTGTTAGAATTCAAAATCTTTATTTATTATTATTGTTATTTATTTATTTATTATTATTATTATTATTATTATTATTATTATTCATTACATTCACATCCTAGGTTTTTAAAGAAATTGTTCAGATGTAAACTCTATTTGTAATCTTTAACATTTTCATAAGTAACTGTAACGAATTACTGTGTACATTTATTTTGTAATTAAAATTACGTAACACCGTTACAACGTGACTAGTAAAACTCACCAACATTCTCAATTTATAATAAAATAATAATAGTTCATTTACCTTTTTTTTTTACTAAAATTTCCCCAGAATGGACCTTTCACTTTTATTATTATTCACAATTATTAAAATGATTTTACATATTATATATATATATATAATCTATATATATATATATATATATATATATATATATATATATATATATATATATATATATATATATATATATATATATATATATATGTGTGTGTGTTGTGTGGTGTGTGTGTGTGTGTGTGTGTGGTGTGTGTGTGTATATATATTATAAATCTTTTAATAATTATAAATTAAGTAATAAAAAAACATTTTTTTTCTTAAAACAATATTTTGGAATAATAAAAGTTGATTAGCTTCAAATTTCTCTTTCTATCTATCGATCTATCTCCCTCTCTCTCTCTCTCTCTCTATATATATATAATATATATATATATATATATATATATATTAGATATTGGGTAGTTTCTGGAATTTGTGCCAAGTGCATAGAAACTGAGAGAAATTTAAAAGGGTAGCATATATATATATATATATATATATATATATATATATATATATGTGTGTGTGTGTGTGTGTGTGTGTGTGTGTGTGTGTGTGTGTATATATATCTTTTTATAATGTCTTTCTCGCTTTAATAAAGGCTGCCAAAAAATCTGGAATGTAACCAAACATATTCGGTTTCCAAACGCAGTGTAAATGAACATTCATTATAACTTACAGTACAGAAAGGCCATCCTGTGTGTAAATACATAAATATATCTAAAAAGCCTTAACTATGTGCACAGCACCAGCGTTAGTGTCAGCGCTTACCTGGAAGCGTCGCATATCTCGTGGGTTCCCTGCATTCTTTAGACAATTCTGGTTGCACTTCAGGAAGAACTTTAGGAAAAATCTGAAAAGACACAGAAAAAACAAAGTATAATATTAACTCGTGAGTTATAAAACATCGCCGCACTGGTTGTACAAGGTTTTTTTCAGCCTTAAAAACATTTAAAATTATACGCCATTCCTTCATCTTCTACCACTATATCCGATCTTCCATCGGGTCACGGGGTGCCAATCAACCTACCGTGCATGTTTTTTGGACCGGGGGAGGAAACCGGAGAACCCGGAGAAAAACCCCCTGAGGCACGGGGAGAACATGCACAAACTCCACACACACATGGCCGAGACGGGAATCGAACCCGGACCCTGGCGGTGTGAGGCGAACGTGCTAACCACTGAACCACCGTGTCCCTACACACAACCTTACATTCTATTATTGCTTATCTTCAACTAATGCTTATTGTGAGGGATATGCAGGATTTCCTCTTGTTGTTTATCTCATTGTCTGATTGTTTACTGGGTTTTCCTGCATGTTCTGATATTCGCTGTTAATGAACACAGTGCTCTTTCTTTCTTTTTCACTTGCTCTCGACATTATTCGCTTTGTCTTTTTCCCTGCACTGTTGCACCTTCGTGAAGAACAAGTCGACGCCCTCAACACACTCAATTACACCCTACGGAAGATCATAGTCCTGCCTCGCTCACATGTGATTACTTAATACACCGATACAATAATATTAAATATCCTTATAAATGCAGAAGTCATATATCCCTTGCTTTTTTTCCTAATATGTGTGTGTGTGTGTGTGTGTGTGTTTGATGACCTCAGATGCTTGTTATCAGTGTATACAGTGCGCCTATTGGCTGGAATCCGCCGTAGATCTGCACAGATTGTAGCCTTCATCTGCGGTCTGATACCCTTGAAATTACACATTCCACTCTCATCCTGTGCATCCTTTCATCCTTTTGTCATCTATCCGTTCTAAACATTCATACCTCTAACAGTAGCTTTAATGAGCAGAGGGCAGAATAACAGCACACACACACACACACACACACACACATGGGCGTACAAATAAGTGTGTAGTGCAATTCTGCCATTCAAATGTTTATGTTAATTATTATTAGTATTTTTTTTTACCCGTTATATTGATGTTCAGTTTAATAGACATCATGAAGGAAATATTAATACAAATATTATATAATACAAATATAATACAATTTATTATCATTATAAATGATTACAGGAGGCACGGTGGCTTAGTGGTTAGCACGTTCGCCTCACACCACCAGGGTCCGGGTTCGATTCCCGTCTCGGCCATGTTCTCCCCGTGCCTCAGGGGTTTTTTCTCCGGGTTCTCCGGTTTCCTCCCCCGGTCCAAAAACATGCACGGTAGGTTGATCGGCACCTTGGAAAATTGTCCCTAGTGTATGAATATGTGTGTGTGTGTGTGTGTCCCTGTGTGTGTTCCCTGTATGTTGTTTGGCATTTCCATCCAGGGTTCCTATCCTGCCTTAATGCCCATAGACGCCTGAGATAGGACACAGACTCCCCGTGACCCGAGGGAAGATCGGATAATGATAAAGCCGTAGAAGATAAATGAATGAATGAATAAATGATTACTCCTTAACAATACTATTCCCTAAAGTCACTTAGCCGGATCACATGTATTCGAATGATGTTCAGTAAATATGTACTATATATATATCTATATCATATCTCTATATATATATATATATATATATATATATATATGTATGTATATATATATATATATATATCTATATATATATATATATATATATATATATATATATATATATATATATATATGAGGTTGACGCTAAATATAGCATAGCGATTAACGCTAATGATCAATGCTGTGTAAAGAAAGGGTCTCGCTACGGCCCATCCGTCTGACCGGGAAAGCTCTTTTTGAAGCGATGATATATTTGTGTGTATGTTTGGGCGAGGGTGTCCACAACGATAACCAAGCACAGCACTGTTTAGGTAAACAGATTCTTCCCTGAGGTGTTGGCTGTACCGAGGGCCTTGCAGCCGTCTATGATATCATTTACTGTAAGGGCTCTAAGCCCCGCAGTGTTCCTGTCGGATTCTCCAACGCCGTGCCGCCTGTCTGAGCTCGCCATAATCTCTCTATCCATCTCTCACTCTCACTCTCAGCTGCCCGGGTGTGTCAATAGCACAGAGAGGGTGACCCATGCCTTCTAACACTCGGCTTAACCCCGACACTCATATCACACACTCGCTCAGTCCCACTAAATCCCCTGTAAAAACCAGGGTGTGCTGTCTGGAGCTTCCTCACACCGCTCTGCTTTACGCCTGCGCTGTTTACACACACACACACACACACACAAACCTGCCCTTCAGAAATAACATTTACATGGTAAATACGCCACTGACAGCGCAACCAAAAGAGATGCAGAGGTGTTCATTCACATATGAAATGTTTATTAAACTGTACACACTCCCATGGGGACGGAGGAGGAGGAGGACGGAGGGTGGGGTTTTGGTGGTAGATCAGTGCTGGGCAACTGATCATAAAGTCGGGGGTTGGAGCCCCGGTATCGCCAAGCTGCCCCTCTTGGGTCCTTAACCCTCTGTGCTCCAGGGGGGCTGTATTATGGCGGATCTTGGACTCTGACCCCAGCTTACACACAAAGAAAAACAAGCTGGGAATTTCACTATGACAAATAAAGGCTCTTTTATTCTTTCCTGGGGCCCTATGTTCAGGTACCTTACGCTTGTAGAAGTCTTACAGGGGCCCAAGGGTCAGAGAGCTGAACACCACAATGTGACCTACTGTACTCTGCACATGTGACTCTACCTGCCATACCTGCCACATATATATATATATATATATATATATATATATATATACTATATATATATATATAAAACATATATATATATATATATATATATATATACAACCATGCAGTGAAATACATCCAGTACTAACATTGACCGTTATGTAAATGAGAATGTGAAGGGCGACAGACCACGGGCCACACAAACACCCGGAATCTAGTGCATATTTAAAAAAAAAAAAGCAACAAAAAAAAAAGAAGAAAAACACAAGCAATGAGGAAAAGGGGCGTGGCATGTTGTCACAAAGATTAATATAATCATCAACCCCTGACGTCTGAGAGATGGGATGCTAAGCCCCGCCTCTATTTCCTCTTTACGCCTCACCAAAACTCACGCATATGCACACGTGAAAGCGTTATTTGAGCATAATATAAATAATACATTTCATTTCCTGATATTTACTAAAATGTTACACACATTTTAAAGGGGCAAAAGTATTGAATAAACCTTGAGTAAATAAAAAAAAAAAAAAACAACAAAACTATAATAAATAATAAATATTATAATAAATAAATATTTAATCATTTAACTGTGTGTTTTTGATTATACTAAGAGTTATACATTAGTTATATAGTTAAATAATAGTTTACGCGTTACGTCCGCTATATTCCTGCTTTTAAAACATATGAGACATTCACCCTTTGCCCTTTGGAGGCTGTTGGTGATGTCACTGACCGCTGTTTTGGGCTTTCGCTTCACAGCTCTCACAATGGCGCTGTTGTTGTTATTTTTGGCTGGTTGTTTGTACACGAGAGATCGGTTTCTTTCCAAACTGTTGCATTATCAATTCTTGTGCAATGGCTTTGATTGCTTTTCCCTCTTAATCCCTGTTTCAAAATGATTTTTCTTTTGTTGTCGTCATGTTTTCAATAAATATAGCCTTTCCAAATGAAAGCCAGGGGAGACGTTCAGAGACGTTCATTACTTGGACCAGTGAAACAAAACCTCGACGTTAAATAGTAAGTAACTAGCTACATGTAACAGTAATTCGTCAGAGCAAAAACATGTAATGAAAATGTCAAATATTACAAATCCCAAACCCCCCCCCCCCCCGACAAACATTTCATCCACACAAACAAAAACCTTCAACCCCCCCCACCCCACACCCCTCGCACCCCCCCCCCCCCCCCAAGAAAACAAACTGATTAATGCATCTCAATCTCGAAAAATATAACCTACTATTTCCAAGGGTTTGACATTTTATTTCCTTACAATGTTAACTTAAAGTGCCACCTAGTGGACAAATCAGTTAATTTACGTTCATTACATTTTGAATAGGGTACTTTATAACCTGTAATCTATTACATTTCCAAAGTAACCTCCCAACACCGCACGTCTGCATATAAATGATTACGTCCCATATCGCAAAATCTATATTTATACTATATGCTATACTTTATACTATAGTATCATTCATTCATTCATTCATCTTCTAGCGCTTTATCCGATCTTTATCCGGTCACGGGGAGTCTGTGTCTATCTCAGGCGTCTATGGGGCATTAAGGCAGGATACACCCTGGATGGAATGACAACCCATCGCAGACTCACACAGACACACACACACACACACACACACACACACACATTCATACACTAGTGACAATTTTCCAAGGTGCCAATCAACATATCATGCATGTTTTTGGACCGGGGGAGGAAACCGGAGAACCCGGAGAAAAAACCCCCTGAGGCACAGGGAGGAGAACATGCACAAACTCCACACACACATGACCGAGACGGGAATCGAACCCGGACCCTGGCTGTGTGAGGCGAAACCACCATTTATTTATTTACTATATACTATATACTTTATTTACTATCATACTATATACTATACGTATATTTATTTATATATTTATTTGTATTTATACTACAAATCCTTGCTTTTGGACTGACCATGGACCCTATTTATTTTATTTGGATGAAGTGGAATCTCTGAGACGTCGTAAATGTTCACTAGACGAATGAAAATAAAAAAAAAGAAAGATTTGAATATATAAAGCCCTGTTTTAGTTCCTTCTCTCTGGCCACTTAAACAGCAACTGCGCTTCTATAAATTGCTCGCTGAGCTAGCCAATGTGTGGGCCGTGAAGAATGAATGTTAGCAGAGCGGATAGAAAGCATGTGCTAATCTAATGTCAGCACTAAATGCAGCAGTGTGGCATTGGAGCATGTGGCATGTGTGAGTATGGTGTTACCCACACCCTCAGTAAATGAGACCTAGTTGACGGCACTGGCCATCAATTATTCAGAGGCTGAGATGGCAATTATGGCACTGAGCACAACCAGCATGAATATTTTATGAAGGTTAACACAGAGTGAGGAGGGATGAGGAAAGATAGAGAGAGAGCGAGAGAGAGAGAGAGAGAGAGAGAGAGAGAGAGAGTTGTTTGAGTGAGGTTTAAACCGAAGAGACCCAGTGTTACCAGTTCCCACCGTGGACGGCACAACTGGCTACTCTGCTACGGCCGGATTTCCTCCTTCATCTCACTGATCCCTGCCTGCCCTTCTCTCCTCACCTTGCCCGTCTTGGATCGCTTCAGAATCCTCCTGCATGGAGACATGTCCCCGGCGCAGTTTAGGCACCCGGCTCTCCCTTTCTACCAGCGCTGTGGTCGGAATGGGAGGAATGCTGCAGTTGTTTCGAACGTGTCATGCAAGTCGTGGCTAATTGAGTAACCAGACACTGGGCTGAAGAGTGATGGCCTAATCTTTTGGAGCAACAGTGTCAAAGCTTCGCCAGCTTCACTGTGCCTCCCTGTCTGTCTGCTCCCCACTGCCTTACGTTATAAACACACACACACACACACACACACACACGTTATTTACTAACGCGCACCAACGACGACGCCAACGACGTCACACAACACCAGGAAAAACCAACACATTATAGATGGGAAATACATTTCTCTCAATACATACAAGAAAAGAAAACACAACAACAATGTGACAGTTACAATGTCGTCGTCCCCGTCCCCCCGTCCCCCCCCCCGTCCCCCCGTCCCCCCCGTCCCCCCCCCCCATCCCGCCCCCCCCTCGTTTGGCAAACAAAACAAAAAAAAAAAGCAAGCATGGGGTGCTGACAGCTAGGAAAACTGCTTACAATACAGATTTACGAAAAGATCTACCCCAGGCAAAAAAGTAAAAATATCACTGGCTTGCTTAGCTGGTCTTTCAGATGTCTTACCCTTCCTTCTTAAACAAACCCCCCCACCCTCACCCCCCACCCCCGACACACCGACAACCGCCTCTCTCTCTCTCTCTCTCTCTCTTTCCTCCACGCTATGGCTGGATTTCTGCACCGGCCTGCGAGTTTGGTGCCAAATGCAACCCAAGAACTTTTTCAGGGGGGAAAAAAAAAGAAAGAAAATGAAGAGAATTTGCTTATCATAACACATGAGCAAAAGGAAGTCTTGTTTAGCTTTCTACAGCTGAATCCATGTAACAAATACTTACTCTGACCGGCTTCACCACACACACACACACACACACACACACACACACACACAGAGACTTTTCCCGAAGCAAAAGGTCATCCTGGGATTTGTGTTAAACATCTTTCCACATTTGAATTTGATTGAGAAGGCGTAGTTTAATATCAAATATTTGAATTCTATGTATTTTGGACGCACGAGGAACTCCCACTCGTGCAAGCGCCACCCTGGAACACTTGTGCAGTGCCTCTCAGCGTATCCCGCCGTCTCCGTGCACGATCAATCCACTCATGAACTCCTCAAGTGCATCTATTTGAGTGTACATTTGAAAGAAGGGGGGGGAAAAAAAAAAGGAAAAATAAAAAGGAGGGAGTGAGTGAGAGCGATTGTACATCAGACAGAAAAACTAAACCCTGGAGATGAGCGCACTGTGGCTGGGCGAATTATTTTACATAATAAATGCTCCGTATTCAGCCTCATAATTGATAGGCGAAGTCTGGCAAGGCAGCGACGGGAGCAGATCCGGGCTTCGGGGAACTGTCACTCGGCGGAGGAGGGATAACGATTGTCACCTGACAACTGGCTTATTTCATTTGAACATTACTGCTAACATTAGCGATTACAAAGCCGCGCTGACTTAGCAGCCACGTAATTGTTGTAAGAGTAGAAGCAGGGTGTTTTGTTGTTGTTTTTTTTAGGTTGTGTAACATATATCGGTACGGCAATGCATGTAAAGTGATAAGTAAGAGGCATGGACATATATATATATATATGTATATATATATACACACACACACACACACATATATACAGTATATATTCTCTTTCGCCTCTGATGTATCAAATCTCATATCAAATACATATATGGTCTCTTGTATGTAGATTTATTTTATATAAGACTTATAAGATTTATATATGACTTTACACATCGAGCGCGTCCGACTCGGCCTCTGTGTGTTGTAACTGCGATATTCATGACCTGCTAAGCTTTAATGGATATATCTTTATATAAATGTGTTGAATGTGGTTACAGAAGTCACGTGATTAAATCCAGCCCTTGTATATGGCAAAAGAAAGTCAGTGGCTTGTAAACAGCTTTAAATACCAGATCTGGAATTGTGAAGAAAGATACACTTTACATAGGGTTTTTAAAGAAACACACAGAAAGAGAGAAAGAGAGAGAGAGAGAGAACATCCTTCTGTATATTTCAGAAGCT
Organism: Kryptopterus vitreolus; assembly: GCA_030449085.1. Lineage (NCBI taxonomy): Eukaryota > Metazoa > Chordata > Actinopteri > Siluriformes > Siluridae > Kryptopterus > Kryptopterus vitreolus. The sequence goes on along the minus strand of JACRUU010000025.1, from coordinate 11,064,820 downwards.
GTAGGCAAACACCTCAATAATTCATGGTGTAGAGATTGATTTTTTTTCCTTTGGCGAGAGGCAGCAGATGTGGAGGGGGTTGGAAGGGGTGGAGTTTGGTGTGTGTGTGTATGTGTGTGTGTGTGTGTGGGGGGGGGGGGGGGGGTATGACGGTTGGTGCTAAAGAGTGCAGGATGATGACGGGGAGTACAACAATGGGGCTTGAGAAATCATTATCTTGCCCACTTTATTGTGTGAACCGTTTCAAAATGTACCCCAAAATCACACACGTGTGTAAACGGCTAATATGTGCTCGTAGAACAATCCGAAGTGATCTCGCGTCCCCGGAAACAAACGCAAAGAATGGTGGAGGATTAAAGAACAAAAAGAAGGGGAAGACTCAGGACACTCGGAGGAGGAAGGGGAAAGGTCATGGTGGAGGTATTACCCAAATGACCATGTTTTCAAAATGTGTGTGTGTGTGTGTGTGTGTGTGTGTGTGTACGAGTTTAAATAGTGCCATGAATGTTGATGTTACATTGGATATGGGAGTAAGGACTTTTAATATGGCAATGGGGGGGGGGGGGGGGTCAAGGAAGTGAAATAAAGGAGAGTATGGTGATAAATAAATAAATAAAACGTATATACTTTCATATTGTTGGATGAGGTACACACAGTACTAGTGTTGTTGTTTTGTTTTGTTTTGTCATGGATGTAGTGTTTGTGTTGTGACATCATGTTTTCAGGACACGAGGACGTTTCTGTCTTTTATGTCTTTTTAAGCATCTTTTGAAACTTTGGAAAAACACCTGCACAAAGTGGGTGCCTGGAAAAAAGAGAGAGAGAGAGAGCGAGAGAGAAAGAGAGAGAGAGAGAGAGACAGAGGAAGTCGGCGTACGCGTCTGTCCGGTCAGATCAGCCGTGTGCCCCTGTGATATGATGGCGTAGGGGGGTGTGTGTGTGTTGGGGGGGGGAGGGCATTGAGCATGAAAGACATCCTTTTGTCATTGCGCCTCCTCACTAATAATTCATCCCTTCAGAGTGGATGTGGAAGTGTATCGACATGTACTTTCCTTCACCTGTCTTCTCTCTCGGGCGGGACGCGAAATCGACGGAGGCCTTTTTCACGTGGGCGCGAACGCCGACCTAATTATAGCCACAAACAATACATCCGTGACAATAAAAACAACAAGAAAAAGAAAAACACAAGCACTGAACCCAGGCAGAGTTCGAATTAAAGCTCTCTCACGTCTCCACTCGGCCGGTAAAAGAGACGCAAATAATCCTCATAATAACCTACAGGCTTAGACACGCCACGCTGCCTCTTTATTTATTTATTTTCCCCACTTTCCCAGTACACGATATACACACAATATGTTAGTAGACTCTATAACTGATATTGAAGGCTCTCACACACGTCACAATCCTCGCGACAAGGATTAAACGACACCCGAAAAGCAGACAGACGCTGAGAGGAGGAGAGAGCGGCGTGTTTATGGCCGTTGTTGTTGTTGTTGTTGTTGTTGTTGTGTACATCGGTGTCTCTCTCGCCTGCTAATCGGCTCCCTGATAATTTATTATTTAAATGATATTAGGGGACGGCGTGCAGTCAAGCGGAAGTGCTACAAAACTGTGGCATATTGATTTTAACAGCGTGCCGTCTCGTGTGATTTGTGGCGGCGGCGGCGGCGGCTGTCGGGCGAGTGACGAGTCTCGGGATCACAGCGATGGGACGCCTGAGCGCCACATGCTAATGTGCACTTTAAACATTTAGCAGTAGGAGGTGGTGTAATTGCTTTGACGGCAGACCAACAGAAAGAGGGAGAACCTTTCTCTTCTCTTCTCTTCTCTTCTGCAGATAAAAAGAACCCTGTCGGCAGAGGAACCGGTTTACGCGTGACGGCGTGACGGAGTTTAATTACAAAATAAACGTGAATGTAAAGTCGATTACAAATAGGGTTCCGTCTGAACAATGGCATGTAAAACCAGAGCATTGGCTGTCAAATAGTGGACGGTGACATGATGCCTTAGGTTGGGGGTTTGCGTGTGACCCCGGGGGGAATATGCTTTTTTGCCGTACTGGAATAAAGTATAATCGCACATCCAATACAGCGGGTGGCGCTCTCAGTCTCGGAGATGAAAAACAGTAGCAAGCTAGTAGCCATATAACCCTGACTGGTGTCCTACTGAAGCTAAGCAGGGTTGAGACCCGGTTAGTACCTGGATGGAAGACCTCCTGGGAAAACTAGGTTGCTGCTGGACGAGATGTTAGTGAGGGCAGATATACAGCTTATACTGTGATCTGTGTGGGCCCAAGCACCTCACTACATTAATGAGGGACACTATACTGTCAAAAAAAAGCATCGTCTTTCGGATGAGACGTTAAAAAACAAAAAAAACCGAGGCTTCATCCTTCGGTCTCCTTTCCACCAGTATGATGGTGTGTGTGTGTGTGTGTGTGTGTGTGTGTGTGTGTGTGTGTGTGTGTGTGGGGGTTCTGGTGAACTATAGCTGCCTTCGCATTGTCCAGGTGGATGCTGTCCACTGGTGGTGGAGGTGGAGGAGGAGGAGGAGGAGGAGATCCCCTTCTCATAATGTAAAGCGCTTTGAGCGTCTAGAAAAGCTCTATATAAATATAATGAATGATTATTATTATTATTATTATTATTATTATTATTATTATTAATAAGCATTTACCAACAACAAACCACCCCCCCCCACCTTGTAAGAGTTTAAATAGTGTTTAGAGTTCATGTAAGAACATGTAGAGGTTTATATTGGATATGGGAGGAAGACTTTTATTATTGCGAGGGGGAGAACAAGGAAGCGAAATAAAGGAGAGTGTGGTGAAAATAAATAAATAAATAAATAAATACATAAATTACATCAAAATACATACTTTTTTTGGTTAAACCTTTCATATTGTTTGGAAATTTCTAACTGTCTTGGGTTCAGTACTAGTGGTTTTTTCATACCGATTGGCCCCACGACACCAAACCAACCCCACCCACACACCCACCCACCCATTCAACACCACCCACCCCATCCACAACACCCACCCCACAACCACACCAACCCTACCCCCAACCACCACCAAACACCACCCACCCACCCCACCCACACAACGTCCCACCCAGCCACCAACCCCACCAACTTCACCCACCCACCAACACCACCAACCACACCAACCACACCAACCCACCCAACACAAACCCAAACCCCCCACCTACCCCTCCCCACCCACAACACACCCACACCAACACCGCCGACACCACCCACACCTCCACCCCACCAACACCAACCACCCCACCCCACCCCAACCACACCATCCACCGTAACCCAACCAACAACACCACCCACACACCAACCACCAACCCGCCACCCCACACCACCAACCACAACCCCACCCAACCCACCCCAACCCCACCCACCACCCCCACCACCTAACCACCAACCCACCCCCACCAACCCATCCCCAAACCACCACCCACCCATCACCCACACCTCCCACCAACACCACCCACCACCCACCACACCACCAACCCACCCCAACCACCCAACCCCACCAAACACCACCACCCACACCAACCCACCCCACCAACCCCACCACCCCCACCCCCACCCACCCGACAACAATCTGTTTAATATGAAGTGTAATTTAGAAAAATAAAACCTACTTTAAAAATATAACCTCTTTCGAGGAATTTTTCCTCGGAATTTTAACTTAAAGCGCCACCTAGTGGACAAATGAAATTAACTCAAAAAAGTAATCAGTTACTTTTATAAAGTCATTGAAAAGTTAAACTGCTTATTACGTTTTAAATTAGGGACATTTATAATCTATTACGTTTCCAAAGTAAACTTCGCAAGGAGCGCTTGCTTCAATACAGTGTTGAATTCGCATTGCTGATGCCCACAGGAAGGAACGTTTTCACAGTCGCGTTGCTACAATGAAGATGCCATCACCTTTTCATTAGCGTTTTCGTTAACTGCTAGTTCCAGGCTGTTTGGAGTTAGCGTCGTTAGCCGGAAGTGCCGCAGATATTAGTACAGCATATTAGTACAGCTTTCTATTGGGTTACAGCAAAATAAAGGTGAGGGGGGGGCATTCTTCCTTCATAAAATGAGAGGTGAGCTTTATTAAATTAGCCTCCAAAGCTCATGGAGTAAACGGCTGCAAATGAGTGTAGTCTGGGTTTGCGTGCCTCCGAGCACAAATCTACCGAAATGATTACATGCCCTGGCCCGGCAACGCAGTCGCATTTTAATAATCTCACTTTCTCACTTTCATTAAATTAAAACAGGGATTATGTGTCACTTTGGTACAATTAAAGACGAAAAAAAGATGAACATATCAGAGCAATAATACGCTTTAAGTAATCCCTGTAGCAACCGGAATGATTATAGCAGATATAATAAACAGCTTGATAATTGCCAGTGTTACAGCACGCTCAGTCGGATAGTTTTGGATCTATAATACAAGCAATCATTAAGATGAAATTCCGGAGAATGCAAATGGGACAAAAAAAAACAACAACAAAAAAAACCCTGTGCAATAAAAGAGTATGAAGAGTGTCTCGGTTTGACTGATTATAGAACAAGACTAAAGGAAAGAAATAGCGGTTTGGAATGTGACAATCATCTTGAGTTTATTGCGTAATATAAGCACAGACGGGATTAGATGACTTCAGGAAGGAACAGTCATACAGGATGTCCCGCCCTATGAGCTGGGAATTTGTTGGACCCGTAATACCGCATGCGAGAATTTGATCATGTTGCCATATTAAATATATACACACATTTTATCAGCCGACTTCAAATGTAAAATATAGTAAAAAAAAAAAAAAAAAAAATATATATATATATATATATAATATATATATATAATATATATATATATATATATATATATAAGAACAACAATATTCTGGACTCTATCTATCTTTTATCTATCTATCTATCTATCTATCTATCTTTAATAATAGTCATAGGTTGATTGATTGAGCGCTCACAAAATAGCAGTGTGTGTTTGTGTAACATATATTTCCATACATCAATAATCCTTTCAAATTCCATTCATTCATTCATTCATTCATCTTCTACCTCAGGTATCTCAGGAGTCTATGGGCATTAAGACAGGATGGAATGCCAACTCATCACACACACACATTCATACACTAGGGACAATTTTCCAAGGTGCCAATCAACCTACCGTGCATGTTTTTGGACCGGGGGAGGAAACCGGAGAACCCGGAGAAAAACCCCCCTTAGACACAGGGAGAACATGCACAAACTCCACACACACATGGCCGAGACGGGACTCGAACCCGGACCCTGGCGGTGTGAGGCGAACGCGCTAACCACTAAACCACCGGGCTCCTTGACTTTCATATTCAAGTTGGAAAATCTGGCGTTTAAGTGTTAAACCCGAGCTTCTGAGATTATAGTAAGAAATGCATCGAAATACATTTTTTTTTACTCTTTTTTTTTGTATAAAATTGCTTTTTGGGCAATATGTAGTAAATAACAAATCTCTTTATTCGAAAATTTGAAGTGCTCTCTCGTCATTTCTTTCTTTCCTTTTTAATATATTTGCGTATATCCCCGATCTGCTTTAAATGGGAAATAAGTCGACATTTTCCTCCAAATGATCATAATTGAGGGGAAAATCCATAATCTTAAGGGTATTAATAGAGCATGTCTTGTCACACAAGCAGTGTTGTTTAAAGGGCTTCTCTAATCCATATTAATGGCACTTGAAGAATGGAGTTAACCTGAATGAGCCATCCCTCTCACCTCTCAATTAAAAGCTCTTACACACACACACACACACACACACGTACATGAACACTGGAGCAGCGCTTCATCTCTATTAGCCAGGAGGCATTAACTGGACTCTTTCATTATCCAATCAGGCGGAGGGTTTTTTTTTTTTTTTTTTTTTGCATCTTTTTCCTCCCGATTTCCTTTCTGTTCCTTTCTTGTGGCTGTATAAATAGCTCGGGAAGGATGAAGTCATTCCTCAAGCCGCACTGGCAGTCGCTTTCATTATTTACACTATTTACTCGGGGAGGGCTGAGTCACGGCGCACCGTGAGATTTATCCGCCTGTGAAATGGGTCCCGCCATGTAGATCATCCTCCGAACAAAAGCGACATGCCCGCTTGTTGCACTGCACCACTAATTCGGTTCATGAAGTGTGTAATACAGACTTTTCCGACAATGGAGGGCCTGCAGGGGAGTGAGGGGGAGGGGACTGGGGGCTGGGTAGGGGAGGGGGTTTCATTTGTCTCTAGCTTTATTAAACTAATATATAACAATCTTCCACGCGCTCACACACACAGCACACAGCCAGAGAGACCCAGAGCAAAGCCTGAGGAGAGAGAGAAGGATAGAGAGAGAGTAGAGAGAGAGAGAGAGAGAGAGAAAGACAGAGACGGAGAGAAACAGCCAGACTGAACTGGCAGATTGCTGTGTAGTAAGAAGCCTGAGGCACTCTGTAGGTTCACCAGCAAAACTGAGCAACCAAATGACATGCTGGAGTTTGACCCCCAGGACTAACATTCGCTCCCGGTTTAGCATCAAATAACCTATAACACATATATACATGTAACAACCTGTAACGCATATATACATGTAACAACCTGTAACGCATATATACATGTAACAACCTATAACGCATATATACATGTAACAACCTATAACACATATATACATGTAACAACCTGTAACGCATATATACATGTAACAACCGATAACACATATATACATGTAACAACCGATAACGCATATATACATGTAACAACCGTACACACACACACACACACACACACACACACACACACACACACACACACACACACACACACACACACACACCCACCACACACCACACACCACACACACACATATATATATATATATATATATATATATATAAACATACCTATAACACACACACACACAATATAGAGAGAGAAACAAAAACACACACACACAACACACACACACACAGAGGATGATGAGAGAGAGAGAGAGAGAGAGAGAGAGAGATATATAACAACCTATCACACACACACCA
>JACRUU010000025.1:11035261-11052761 GCA_030449085.1 Kryptopterus vitreolus | reverse complement strand
CCCCCCCCAATGTGGGCAAAAAAATAAATAAATAAATAAAAAACAAATAATGTGGATAAAACTTATGGGAATTTGCTGAGACATGCCGGATCGGACGGCACATTCATGCTCCGCGTGTGTTCTAACTGCACAAGTCCTTGACTAAATATTAGAGTAAGCATTTTCCGCAGGACGTGTATGCTGTATTTCCAGCGTGACGTGCGCCTGCGACGTGCGCCTGCGACGTGCGCCTGCGACGCGCCCGTCATTCATCCTCTTTAGCGTTTGTAATAGATGCATTTGGTTCGGTGTAAAAGTTCACGCCGATCTGCACGTGTGCCTCGGTTTTTATATCTTGACGGGGGGAAAATCTGACTGTGTGAGAAAACGCCATCAGGTTTTATTTCACAAATAAATAAATAAATAAATAATCTTTCTTCAGGTTATTGAGGATAAGGGTAGGCCTGGGTACGAATGTGAGCTGTATTAATTAGATGAACTTATAATAACCTCAGTGGAAGGTCCTCACAAGGAGAGAAGACAAGTGCACGTGTGTGTGTGTGTGTGTGTGTGTGTGTGTGTGTGTGTGTGTGTTTTGGGGTAACTGAAACAGAAGGGGACTACAGTTAATTAGAGCAGTTACAGTGTTTGGAAACAAGCGTACGGCCGCATGCTGATGAAGTGCTTGGAAGTCATTAGCCGTGATAAGTAAAGGTCTATTCGAGAGCGAGGGAGAAAAGAGAGCGAGAGAGAAAGAAAACAGAATAATAAGAGAGAGGATAATGGGCGTGAATGTGAGACAAATGGGGTAAATGTGAAAAGGCAGGAGAGACATTGAGCCACACACACACGGTGCGTCGCTAGAATCACTGTGCAGGAATGAATGTATACACACACACACACACACACACACAATATTAAAATGTATTGAAAATGGTATATGGCAGAATTTCCGTGGCAACTTGTCAAGCCACAAAGGAAAGACCACTCAAAAAGCCGCATGGACGCGTTCAGCATAGCATAGCATAGCATAGCATAGCATAGCATAGCATAGCCTTTATTTGTCACATACACATTACAGCACAGTGAAATTCTTTCTTTGCATATCCCAGTTTGTTTGGAAGCTGGGGTCAGAGCAGAGAGTCACCCATGATACAGCGCCCCCTGGAACCTTGTTCAAGGACCCATGGGTTGCAGCTTGGCGATACCGGGGTTCAGTAACCCAGCGCCTTAAAACACATAAACTACACCCTTCCATTTCCCCACAGTAAAGGAAACACTGGCGGCCACAAAACACTTTTGATATTTAAAATGAATATAATTTTTTTTTTGCCTTTATGCTACATTTAAACTAAACTATAATGTCTTGCATTTAATGAAGAACTGCGGAGAAAACAAAATTATATACCTGCATGCAATGAAAAAAAACATTTATATAGATATATATATATATATATATATATATATATATATATATATATCTATTATTTTTTTTTTTTTTTTTTTTAAACACATTGAGGTCACTCACTTGCAAGTAACATATCCATGTCTATTTCTTTGTCTATTTTCTCCGAATTTAAATTTAGCAGCAAAATAAAAATGCCGTTAATTCCATATCCTTTCTTTCCTGGCGCGTGCAGTCAGCTGCTGTGACGTATATTAATATATTATATATTGTATATTATTATATATAATATTTTTTTTTCATTATATATTTTTTTTAAATTAACAGGGGAACAGGTCGAGCACAATAAGAAATATGGAAGAAAAACGGAAATGTAACCAGGAAATATAGGAAATTACTCATCCAGACTCCTTTTCTCTCCCACACGCAGAGCGAGAGATCCTACGTTACACGCCCACATGTATGTACACGCCCTATGACCTCTCTGTATGTACATGTATGTACACGCCTTATTATCTCTGTATGTACATGTGCATGTACACGCCCTATGACCTCTCTGTATGTACATGTATGTGACACACACGCCCTATGACCTCTCTGTATGTACATGTATGTACACACCTTATTATCTCTGTATGTACATGCATGTACACGCCCTATGACCATGCCCTATCTCTGTATGTACATGTATGTACACGCCCTATGACCTCTCTGTATGTACATGCATGTACACGCCCTATGACCTCTCTGTATGTACATGTATGTACACGCCCTATGACCTCTCTGTATGTACATGTATGTACACGCCTTATTATCTCTGTATGTACATGCATGTACACGCCCTATGACCTCTCTGTATGTACATGTATGTACACGCCCTATGACCTCTCTGTATGTACATGCATGTACACGCCCTATGACCTCTCTGTATGTACATGCATGTACACGCCTGTATGTACCTGTATACACATAGCCAAAACACGCCTATTACCTCTCTGTATGTACATGTATGTACACGCCTTATTATCTCTGTATGTACATGCATGTACACGCCCTATGACCTCTCTGTATGTACATGTATGTACACGCCCTATGACCTCTCTGTATGTATCATGTATGTACTGTATGTACATGTATGTACACGCCCTATGACTCCCTCCTTATTATCTCTGTATGTACATGCCTTATTATCTCTGTATGTACATGTACACGCCCTATGTATCTCTGTATGTACATGTATGTACACGCGCCTTATTATCTCTGTATGTACATGTATGTACACGCCCTATGACCTCTGTATGTCATGTATGTACCAGCTCCTATGTACTGTATGTATGTACACGCCCTATTACCTCTCTGTATGTACATGTATGTACACGCCCTATTATCTCTGTATGTACATGTATGTACACGCCCTATGACCTCTCTGTATGTACATGTATGTACATGCCCTATTATCTCTGTATGTACATGTATGTACACGCCCTATGACCTCTCTGTATGTACATGCATGTACACGCCTTATTATCTCTGTATGTACATGTATGTACACGCCCTATTATCTCTGTATGTACATGTATGTACACGCCCTATGACCTCTCTGTATGTACATGTATGTACACGCCACTATGACCTTATTATCTCTGTATGTACATGTATGTACACGCCCTATGACCTCTCTGTATGTACATGTATGTACACGCCCTATTATCTCTGTATGTACATGTATGTACACGCCCTATGACCTCTCTGTGGCCTAAGACAAAAGGCAAAAGGGGTTTTTGTGGACCATTTCTACACCCCAACCTCCAAATACACATTATCCACTCCACGCCCTCTTTTCCTAAATAACCAAACAGCCAGTGATCTGCTGGATTCCTCCTGGAGAAACACACTTCATTCACATGTTTAGTACAGAAGGAATTAAAGCCACAAACAGGAATTCCTGAAACAGCCATGACTTCCCGCCAATTCTCAGCTACTATTATAGAAAGCAAAAAAGCACCATAATAATACACAGATAGATGAGAACTGAGTGTAATCGCCATGTAATCTGTTTTCTTTTTTTTCTTTTTCCAACTTTTCTACACCGGAAGAGACACAAGGCTACTGTTCTCCCAACATATCTCATATTTCTCTTTCCTACCCCAAAAAACATGAGCAGATTTTACTTTTCTGCAGGGGATTGTAATGTAAATCTATACCAAACTCTACAAAAGAGTATTTATTTAAACGGAAAGGTCATTTAAAGAATATCTGTATCTTTAACCAGTAGAATAAATTGTATATAAATATATATGATATTATATTGAATTAAAAAATTAAACACAATAAAAGTATATGTTACAAAAATAAAAAAAATAATTAAATAAAAAAACATCTATCTATCAAATATCTATCTATCTATCTATCTATCTATCTATCTATCTATCTATCTATCTATCTATATATATATATATATATATATATATATATATATATATATATATAAATATATATATATACAGAGTTGGGGAGTCCAAACGATTTTACTTACAACAATAGAAGTATATTTTACACACACACACACACACACACACACACAACACACACACACACACAATATATATATATCTATCTATCTATCTATCTATCTATCTACCTATCTATCTATCTATCTATCTATCTATCTATCTATCTATCTATACATACATACACATACATACACACATACACACACACATATATATATATATATATATATATATATATATATATATATATACAGAGTTTAATTACACAATATAAGTATATTTTAACACACACACACAAAATCATCTAAATATCTATCTATCTATCTATCTATCTATCTATCTATCTATCTAGCATCTATCTATCTATCTATCTATATCTATCTATCTATATACAGAGTTGGGGAGTAAGGAAACGATTTAATTACACAGTATAAGTATATTTTTACACACACACACAACACACACACACACACACACACACACACTAAAATATATCTATCTATCTATCTATCTATCTATATCTATCTATCTATATATATATATATATATATATATATATATATATATATATATATATATATATAGATATCTATATATATACACAGAGTTGGGGAGTAACGATTTTTAATTACACAGTATAAGTATATTTTACACACACACACAACACACACACAAACACACACAAATATATCTATCTATCTATATCTATCTATCTATCTATCTATCTATCTATCTATCTATATATATATATATATATATATATATATATATATATATACTATACAACAGAGTCTGGGAGTAACTAGTTACACATGTGTGGTATTATAGCGTGATTTTTATTACAAAATAAAAGTAACAGTTATTGTTACTGTGAGTTACTGTGGAAAAAAAAAAGCGCAATTAAATTTCCGTTCCTTTTGAAAATGTTAAAGATTACAAATCCCGAAGAGTGGATCTGCATTGTTTCCAAAATATTAACAATGACACGTGCGGTCCAATTTATCTCATGTTTTCACGGCGGGGCCGAAATATTGCAAACGCGTGTGGAAGTCTGTAGCTCATCGCGACGGAAAAGACGCGATCGGGAATCGGAGGCACGGTATTCCGAACCCGGAACGTCGCGCCTGGACGTGTGCGGTTACGTGAACGCTCCTCGTATACAAAGAAAGCCTGTTTAAAAATCCCTGCTAGTCATTAGGATTTTTCTGGCTGCCTCACCGAGGCCGTCCTGGGCCTCGTAATGGTGTGATTTTCACTCAAGTCACAAGTGTCTGTCACTCCAGCCTAGCAATAATTAGTCCCATCCTCGGCACAATCTCTCCGACTAATTAGCAAATTATGTTGAAAATAGCATCCCGCTAATTAATGGTTATTAATGCGTTTTCTGAAGTCGCTGCTTTAATTAGCGAAGAATCGGAGCAAAGCGTTTCAGTGTTGGCAGAAGCTCCTCGCCTTCTCCCTGCAACAGCAACCCCCACCATGTTTTTAACCATCCGTGTAATATGTATTGTATCATTAAAAACATTCTGCCCTCTTGCACACACACACACACACACACACACACACACACACACACACACAAAATCACCAATCAAATCACCCATCACTGTCGTTCCACTGTCAAATGGCCAAAAAGCACATTAGAGGGAATAATCAACGAGAGCGGTGGATTATTGAATAACACAAACAATTGAAGCTGGATCATTTGCCTGATTGAATGAAAAAAAAAAAACATTTATTTTGCTTTCCTGAAAGAGTCACAAATTGGACACACATGGCAAATTGCAATCAACATGACACACTCGCCTTCCGCTGCTTATGCCCCCCCCCCCCCTTAAAACCCGCCCACTTTTTTCAGTCTCACACTGTCCCCCTCACAATCCATCATCACTCGCATTCTGCCCCCCCCCCCCTTAACCCGCCCACTTTTTTCTCCGTGCCTCAGTCCGTTTTCACCCCTTTACTGTTTACTTTACCCCCCTTCCCCCTCCACCGTTCCTCGCTTACCGTAGCATCAAAGTCAAACGTTGCGGGAGTCTTAATGAAGTGACAGTAATGAGCCTCGATGAAAGTGACAACTCAGCGCTCCAGTGTGCTCGGAAATATGTTTAGCCTACAGTGTCGTCAGCAGCGAGGCCGCACTGCACCTTTCCTCGACGCCTTGAACACCTCCTCCCGACCCTTTTCACCGCCTTACGTCCGGCCTACGCTGCTGCGCGCAGGACAACCCTGAGATGTGCAAACATTTCAAGCATGCGCTCTTAATCTGAAGGACTATCGTCTTGACGACACGCTTAATCTTTATTCTCGCCTGTTTTTAAACGCTGAGTAAGAAACTAAAACTCTGCTCCCCAAAATTTACCCAGGGTTCAATAGTGTTTCATCGTGGACCAAGATGCAAGTCTACTGGCTGTAATAGAAAGGTGTCAGGACATTCATTCATTCATTCATTCATTCATTCATCTTCTACCGCTTTATCCGATCTTCCCTCGGGTCACGGGGAGTCTGTGCCTATCTCAGGCGTATATGGGCATTAAGGCAGGATACACCCTGGATGGAATGCCAAGCCCATCGCAGGACACACACACACACACACACACACACACACACACATTCACACACACATTTATACACTAGGGACAATTTTCCTATGCGCCAATCAACCTACCGTGCATGTTTTTGGACCGGGAGGAAACCAGAGGACCCGGAGAAAAAACCCCTCCTGAGACACATGCACAAACTCCCACACACACACACACATGGCCGAGACGGGAATCGAACCCCCCGACCCTGGCGGTGTGAGGCGAACATGCTAACCACATTGACATTTGCAGCATTTGGCAGACGCCCTTATGCAAAGCGACTTACAACTGAGCAAGTGAGGGTTAAGGGCCTTGCTCAAGGGCCCACTAGTGGCATCTTTGTGGTGGTGGGGTTTGAACCTGTGATCTTCTGGTCCAGAGTCCAACACCTTAACCACTGGGCTACCACCTCCCACTAAACCACTAAACCACCATGCCCCTGTCAGGACATACAGCGCATGGTAACTTGCTGGGGGCTGCAGAGCCGCCGACCTCATAGTGTTTATGCATGTAGGATCTGGAAGGACTGTTTTCAGAGTCTGATCATCGCCAGGAGACGTCACAGAGAGATCCGTTAAAAAAACACGTGGTTTACTCAACCACGAGAGGGAAAACATCCCACGATGCATGAAGGTGGTGGTAGTAGCTCAGTGGTTAAGGCATTGGCGTTTGGACCATTGACATTTGACACATTTTGTAACATTTGGCTGACGCCCTTATCCAGAGCGACTTACATACAACTGAGCAATTGAGGGTTAAGGGCCTTGCTCAAGGACCCAATAGTGGCAGCTTGGTGGTGGTGGAGTTTGAACCCATGATCTTCCGGTCCAGAGTCCAACACCTTAACCACTGAGCTACACCCATGGACCAGAAGATCGGAAGATCGCAGGTTAAAAATCTCACCACCACTATTAGTGGGGCCCTTGTGCAAGGCCCTTAAACTTCAATTGTAAGTCGCTCTGGATAAAGGCATCTGTAAAAATGTAACACATGAAACCTTGAGTTAAATGGCTGCAACAACAGACATTCGAGTCAGGGGCATGGATCTGAAGCACACGTGTCAATGCCCGCGGAACGAATGTGGCGGGACGAAGGTGTAGGATTATATTAAAATAAGGCAATGCTGCTTTAAATGGTGCATGGACAATAAAAACAACTTTCATATAATAATAATAATAATAATAATGACTCATTCGTAACATTTATATAGCGCTTTTCTGGAAACTTTACATTATGAGAGGTCATGACACAGCGCCCCCTGGAACACAGAGGGTTAAGGGCCTTGCTCATGGACCCCAGGGTGGCAAGGGTGGCGATACCCATTAGTAGATAATGGTGGATGGTCAGAGGGCGAATTTGGTCGGCTCTACTCTTTCTCCAAAGGCATCATGGGATTTTTTAATGACCACAGAGAGCCTCGGTTTAACGTCTCGGTTGAAACACGGTGACACTGTAATGTCGTCCGTTACTATCCTGGGGTGCTTGGGCCCATATAGACCACAGAGTAAGCGCCCCCTGCTGGCCCTCACTAACATCTCGTCCAACCTAGTTTTCCCAGGTGGGTCAGGTACTCAACCCTGCTTAGCTTCAGTGGGGAACCGGACTTGGGTCTACATGGTGGTATGGCTCCTGGCGACGACTGGTATATTCACATCTGGCCCTTGGAGGGAAACCCCAATGCTGATGTGGCGCACGGTGACAATGAGGTTCC
This sequence comes from Kryptopterus vitreolus, assembly GCA_030449085.1. Classification (NCBI taxonomy): domain Eukaryota; kingdom Metazoa; phylum Chordata; class Actinopteri; order Siluriformes; family Siluridae; genus Kryptopterus; species Kryptopterus vitreolus. The sequence goes on along the minus strand of JACRUU010000025.1, from coordinate 11,044,571 downwards.
GATCTAAAGCTATCCTGGACACCTGAAAAAAATGACCTGATATCCTGTTCTTCTGCATAAAAATGAGCAAAAATATATCATTAGATAACGATAACGTGACTAATTTTTCCCCTGTCAGCACAGTGAATGTTCCACTTGTATCTACTGCTGGTGTGAATAGGAAAAAAAACAAACGACATCTTTTGGCTCCGGTTCGGTCCGGTTCTTTTAAATCACTGCGGTTTGTATGTAGGTTTTGGACGCGTTCCTTCTTTTCTGGGCGACTACTTTGGATTGCTAATGTACTGCTTAGTGCACTTCCTCCCTTCATCCTTGGTGAACTCTAGGGCGGCTCTTTGGGCGGATTCCAAGGTGTAAAATTCGCCGATCCGAGTTCACCTTTGGCGGCGGCTTTTCCGCTGTCCTAGAGCTCGCGCGGGATAGAGAGGCCACTTGTAAAGCCGCCTTCTGCTTCTACTTTGCAGGTGAATGCGTGCCAGCATGTTGTTATTGTTCAGTGGTCGGTGTGTAAGCTGTTTTTTTTTTCTCTACTAAGCCCCCTTGTGTGGCCCGAGAGAGTAAATAAATAAATAAATAAATAAATAAATAAAAATATAGCACTCATGGATTCTTCACTGGGCCAAGTAGCTGTGCTCAGTAGGGGAGCATGACTAACACTAATATACAGCAGCAGCTTAATACAGCTCGTAAAAAAAGTGGGAACATAGTTAACCAGGCTCCTAAAAGCACACACACACACACACACACATGCAACACACACACACACACACACACACACACAACACCACGGCACCACATGTACACTCTTGTAGCCCCGGTGCACAGAGCAGGAACCCTACAATAATTCACGGCCAATCTCCCGACAGCTCCTGCAGGGCCAAATCAGAGCACAGTGTCTAAACTTGGCATGACTCTCTCTCTCAAACACACAACACACACACACACACACACACACACACACTTGGCCTAAAGGACCTCAGGGCTAATCTTGCACACTCGAGTGGTACACCTGGTTGACGTTAAGAGGGTGCAGTTATAGTCAATTACTAAACCATATAAAATACTTGCCACCCGATCCGAGAGCGTAATTGGAAACAGCTTTGACGTGCCTGGGGTCAAAACACTGATAGTAGAGCTGTATTTTGAGACGCCCGTACCGCAGTATCTCACACACACACACACACACACACACACACACACACACACACACACACACACACACACACACACACACACACGCACGCACACTTCTATACAAACGACCAGTTCAGGACCTTGTCTGATGTATGCCGTCCCCGGGTCTGTGCTCGACAGAAGGACGCAGCAGGATGGAAGGACGCGTTCTCCTCTGCTCACCTCTGTCTTTCTTTGGCTCTGCCTTGACATGTCCAGTCATGTCACCTTTTCACCTTGTCCTTGTATGAATAGCCCATAACAAACGACTGTTCTTTTAAAAAAAAAAAAGAAAAAAAAAAAAAAAGAAAAAGAAAGAAAACGACCCCAAAACCAGGATTTACGCGTCATTATTATTATTATTTTCTTTATATTAGAAGTTACACACCGTGTGTGCGCGCGTGTGTGTGTGTGTGTGTGTGTGTGTGTGTGTGTGTGTGTGTGTGTGGAATGTGTGCATGTTTCTCCCCGTGTACATCATTGTAGAGTTTCATTCCATCTTCTAGCCTACCTTCTTCTCAAAATTATTTCTAAAACTCCGAAACTTTAATACCTAAATCCATCTTAACCTAAAAACCCGCTTAATCTAAGAAAAAACACTTTCAAATCTTCTAACTTTATCCGATTTTCCCTCGGGTCACGGGGAGTCTGTGTCTATCTCAGGCGTCTATGGGCATTAAGGCAGAATACACCCTGGATGGAATGCCAACCCATCACACACACACACACACACATTCACACATACATTCATACACTAGGGACAATTTTCCAAGGTGCCAATCAACCTACCGTGCATGTTTTTGGACCGGGGGAGGAAACCGGAGAACCCGGAGAAAAAACCCCTGAGACACGGGGAGAACATGCACAAACTCCACACACACATGGCCGAGACGGGAATCGAACCCGGACCCTGGCTGTGTGAGGCGAACCACTTTAGTGCTAACCACTAAACCACCGTGCCTCCTTCATTGTAAGATTTTTTTATTTGTTTATTAATTTATTTATCTTGTTGTTTTCCTTTTGTGTAATGAAATCGGACGTTTTACAGTATGACGGTGATGGTTGGAATAAGTGTGTACGCGTGTTACCTGGAGGGAGTGATGCAGGAGAGGTGGATGTTGGTAACTATGTTATTCAGAGAGGTCAGGGGGAGTCTATATTTGCTATGTGCTACTTCTCCGCTCTGTTTCCTGAACCCTTTTGCTCAAGGTCAGTGGATATCTGTGTGTGATGTGTGTGTGTGTGTGTGTGTGTGTGTGTTACTACTTTACAGGGCCTAGTAAATTCCTGTTTTGCCATGGTACCTCCTCCATCCACATCACTACTCTATACGCATTCCTGTACGTGTCAACTTACATTCCTGGTAAGGAAACACACCGATGATGCTTTTTTTTCCTTTCACCAAAAATAGAGAGATAGAAGTCAAGAAAGGGTATTATTATTCATTATTACCACAAATGTGTTTCAGTGTGTATAAGCATATTTCTGAGTATTAGTGTTCATTCATAGGAATGCATGAATTGCATGAATGTATTTGTGTGTGTGCTTTCTTAGGATGAACTATGCAACTATGCTATGGCTACTTATATATATATATATATATATATATATATATATATATATATATATATATATATATATATATATATATATATATATATGGTAGTCTGTCTATATGCTCCATTCTCTATGAACTATGCTATAGCTACCTATATATATATATATATATATATATATATATATATATATATATATATATATATATATATATATATATATATATATATATGAAAGGGTACGCGTAAAACATACATACAACTGAGAGGAAACTATAAAAGAAAGTTGCGTTCATTGTTGCATTTCATTAATTTGTTCGTCTTCTATCGCTTCTATCTCAGTGTCTTGTGGCATCAAGGCAGGACACACCCTGTACGGAACGGAACGCCAACCCATCACACACACACACACACACACACACACACACACACTCACACACCCTATTTTCCAACTTACCATCACAAACTCCACCCACACATGACGGAGACGGGATTCGAACCCACAACCCTGGAGGTGTGAGGCGAACGTGAACCTGTATTGTTGCATTTTAACGGAGAAATTAATTCGTAACCAACCCCCACCCCCCACCCCCCCCCCCACCCTCCCCCTCCCCCCCCCTTTCCGCTCATACACGCTCTTCTGCTGCGTGGAAACAACTGACAACGGGACCTAATATTTTTCTCTGTTCTATAACTGTCCGTTATGAGAGGAGATTTATATCGAAATCCCTTCTTTCCTTCATTTATAGACAGAGGCAGACTGTCTTCACTGCGGACCACAGCAGGTCCGACCCTAGAGTCATGAAACTTGAAACAGGAAGTAATCTTATGTCCCGTTAAGTCCTGTTATTCAACTCCGGGAGTGGATCACTTTCATTTACTTTCTAAATAAACCTCATCCCATTGCACTCAGTTTTCAGAGGTTAGTTGTCGCCGGGTTGTTGTTGTTTTTCTTTCGATAAAAAGAAAGCATTTCTACAAGTTCTGATGTCACAACTGCGACATCATCGCAGGTTAAGAGAGCTAATAGATGTACAGTAACGTATAACGAATCCTGCACCTGTGTTCTACTTCCTACAAGCCTAATGGAAGAAAGTGGGACAATAATAGGACTATAGATAGGATGTGTGTGTGTGTGTGTGTGTGTGTGTGTGTGGGTGGAGGCTCGGTAGTCAGAGGTCACTTCTTTGTGTGTCTATCAGGTATTTGAAGACTACCAGGTTGACTGACAGCTGACATTACTCCTTCATCCTCCAATCCCACACTCCGACCTTCTTTCATGGCCGGATGGACATCGGGGCGATGGTTATCCGAGCAGGAAAAAAAAATACAAATAAAAAAAATGTCACAGTCCAGACAGTGTCCAAAGAGCTATCCGTCCACCATCAGCATCCCTCCATCTCAGCATCAACCTTTATGGAGAACAGGTTTCTCGTCGCTCGTTAAGAAGTGTAGGATACACGCATTTAAACGGGTTCCTATAAGATCATGCTGCTGAAATACGTCTCATAGACACATTAGGTTCGGTTATGCACACACACACACACACACACACACACACACACAAAGGGCCAGCAGACAAAAGCGTCTGGGTTCTTTGAGAATGAAGATGTCTACAGTAGGCAGAGATTAAGTGATTAGGCTCCAGTGACAGAGCAGAGGTGAGTGGCACTACAAAGGCTTTATCAGCAGCCGCCAACTCGGCCGTGTAGGCTTTCATCGCAGACACCAACCAGACCGTGATCGCTCATCTGTTATGCGTTCACTTGTTCATCTATTCCGTAATTAATTTGCCCGGGAAGTCACTCACTCACTCCTGTCACTAATTATTCCAGACATTCATTAGGATAATAAGATGGCTCACTGCTCCTGTCGTTCTGCTACGTAGATATGAAGAGTCCTGCCCGTATGACTCTGATACAATATAAAATGGTTCCGTGAAATGTTCAGCAGCGACTGGGAACCTGTAAGTAAATATGCGATTATAATTTGACTGGATGGATTTTCGTTATCGGAGTAATAAGATATGGAAGGTGTCGTTGTGCTGAGTCAAATTGGAAAGGTAATAAAAGGCGTGTAGTGCATTATTACGCCTCAACTCGTTCATCCAAACGGGACAAAACGCTTTTGAGATCATGAAAATGAGATAAACGAATGTCTGGTATATCTGCATTAATAATTACGTGACGCACATAATTATTAGTCATTATTGAGACAAATGTGTTTCAGTGTGTATAAGCATATTTCTGTGTATGTGCTTTTGTGTGTGTAGTGTGCTTGTGTTTGCTCATTCATAGGAATGCATGAAATATATATATATATATATATATATATATATATATATATATATTATAGAGCATATAGCATAGATATATATATATATATATATATATATATATATATATATTATATATATATATATATATGCTAGTCTATGCTATATGCTCTATGTCTATAATCTATACACACACATACATATATACATACATATGCAATATACATTCCTACTCATATGAATGTATATATATATATATATATATATATATATATATATATATATATATATATATATATATATATATATGCTACTCTATGATATATGCTATATGCTCTATACTCTATGCATACATACATATGCATTCCTACTCATATGAATATATATATATATATATATACATTCCTATGAGTGTAGTGGCCTCTCATTGTGTTTTGTGCGTTATACCTGCTACACCGATTGGATTTGGATTTAAACAAAAAAGCAAAACAATTTGTAATATTTGGACTTTTTTTCGGCGCCGGTGAACAACAGAACACATTGACTCCACGTGCAGGACACGGCTGCAACGCCACCACCAGGCATCCGAAAGCAACGCGTCCAGCCTGCAGGAAGTTGCATGAAGTTCCTTAAAGTAGCGCTGAGTGTAATGCAGGCTGGGTGGGCTGACCTTTCCACCGGCTCGAGTTCAAAAAGCCCACTGCTCTTGGCACTCCCTCTTACTCAGAGATAAGCACATAGGCAGGGCTACATATGTGCAGCTCATGCTTGACTGAATCACAAAATGACCAGCCAATTGCCTTCATTACTGTGGGTTGGGCTCCTGAACCTCCCCCACTCCCCGACACATAAACCCCACACCAGCCCTCCCACACCCACCCACCACGGCTTCCTTTTCTTGACCCGAGCCTTTCGCACTGCCGACCTCAAAAGCATTAGGCAAATTACTCCTTCTGTACTCAGCCGTGCCTCCACCAGGCCAGCTCATTAGCTGCAAAACCAATGGAAAGCAAATAATTACAAACCTTTTTTTTGCTTTTTTTTTTGCTTTTTTTTTCTCTCCGCAGTTCCAAGATGCCATGGAAAGGGGCGCAACCAGACGGCGGATTTCTGGGCCAAATAACTTATTTCGTTTTCTGGGCAGCAGAAATGAGGAGCTGCGCGAGTTAGCACAGGGTGCGGCAGTCTGGTGAGATTGGCATCGAGACTGGCATCAGAAGGCATTCTCCAGACTTCAAACGCCCCTCAGCATCAATTAAACACCACAAACGAGACGCCCACTGCCGAAGATCGCTGCGCTGATTACGCTGTAATGTCATGTAGGGAAAACTTTACAGTTGCACGTCTTTACGCTGCCGCCTGCACGACCGTGTCAACCTGGTTTGGACTGCAATTAAAAGGGAAGGAAGGGATGCATTATTGCCCCCCCCCCTTCCCGCCCCGACAATCTGAGCGAGCGGCGAAATAATCCTGTACGCTACATTTAGTGATGTTACAATGACAGATGGTGAGAGGTTAACTCATCTGAAGTGTCTCGGAGATCTCCTTCGCTCGTGTCCAACCAGCGATCCTGTTTGTGTTTGTTTTGGTTTGGTATGTGTTCAGTGTTTAACAGCATGTCCAACTGTGTTATTTATCTGTGATTTCTTGAGCCATGGACTGAACCCTGATTGTTTTACAGCATGAGCACCTGGAGGCAGGTGTTTTGGCAGGAAGACGTGCCTGAGAGGCAGAAGGTGGAGGGACAGTGAAGGTTCACTGCAGGGACAAACAACAGGCTGCTTCGCAGCGCCAGTGGCATCCTGTTTACCACAACAAGCTACCCCGCCATGCTATTGTTTGTATGCGAGCGCGCATCCCACGGGCTACGGGGACACATTCAACTATGAAATCATCTTCAGGAGGCTGACAAAAATGGACAGGATGCTTTTTACATTCATTCATTCATTCATCTTCTAAAAAAATCTTCTACCGCTATATACGATCTTCCCTCGGGTCACGGGGAGTCTGTGCCTATCTCAGGCGTCTATGGGCATTAAGGCACGATACACCCTGGATGGAATGCCAACCCATCTCTCACACACACACACACACTCACACATTCATACACTAGAGAGAATTTTCCAAGGTGCCATTCAACCTACCGTGCATGTTTTTGGACCGGGGGAGGAAACCGGAGAACCCGGAGAAAAACCCCAACAGGAATGGACCGGGGGAAGGAGGCGAAACCCCGTCTAACTAAGACCGTGCCCCAACTTTTTACAGTGCGAGGAAATCAATACAAAAACGAAAAACCGTATAAACGTACTTGTAATAATACTGAGACACGGGGGGGAGAACATGGGCACAAACTCCAGCAAGACCCTTAACGTCTTGCTGCTTTGCTGTAATTTGTTTATGTGTTTATGTGATAAATAAAGACTATTCTTCTTTTATAAATAAGGTCCACACTCTGAGTCAGACTGGAGGATTGATAGGAAAGCCTTGGGAATCGTTCTACATAGAACCTGGATGGGTTCCCCAGAGGGAACGCCAAAGAACCTTTTAAAGTGTAGTTCTCCCGCGCTGCTATACACGGAGCCTTAGAACATAGGAGAATTTAGAGAAAGGCGGAGAGAGGGAGAGGGAGAGAGGAGAGAGGGAGAGAGCGAGAGAGAGAGAGAGAGAGAGAAAACAAGTGAAGAGCAGGACTATATGGAGTGTGGAGTGTATTTTTTTAATCCTTTTGTGGTGTTCCTTCACCACTTTCAAATGTTGAGCATGAAAAATACATCAGTCCTTCACACACACACACACACACACACACACACGACACACACACACACACACACACACACACACACACACACACACACACACACACACACACACACACACACACACACATTCCACAAAGCCCAATTCATGGCTATGTCTAATTTATTTTGTGTGACTGTGGAGTCAGTTTTTTCTCTCTTTTTTTTGCGTTACCTACTTTGTCAGACCGATAACGCAATTTCGGAAAGTGAGGGATCAGTTCAGTGCCGCTCGCTAAAAAGAGATGAAGGGGAGGCGAGCGAAAGCTTTCATGTCGCCGCCTCACAAACAGGACATGAAAGCGCCGCCTCGTCACAAGAACCGTCCCGCCTTCTGAAGTCGCTGCTAATCAAAGATGCGCTTCTTCACTATACATCACAGCCTGAGATGTGTTTACATACCACACACACACACACACACACACACACACACAACATTTATGTAAAATGTAGGAAATAGTTTTAAGTGCATGATGAAATTAAATGACAGCCATTAAAATCCATTATATGTCGGCAATTAATTCTAGAGAATATTATGTAAACACACACACACACACACACACACACACACACACACACAGGTCTTGTGGCATGTTGCGGGCCAATAATTGATTGTGATAATGATGGAAGGGAGAATGGGAAATAAGGAAGCACTAGGAGATGAGCATGGGAAGCCGGAGCCCTCACACAGCCTTGTTATTCCGCCTTGGTCATTGGGACTCCAGGCACACGAGGATCCCTCCGGGATAGAGAGGGTTTATAGAGGAACACTGGAGGCGGCCTGTATGTGTTTTCCATCTCATTGTAACTTGCGGGTCTCAGCTCGGCTTCTGTAGCTTTATTATGGCATTTGGCGAACTTCCCTGACCCTTTATAAAGTCGCCTGTGACAGAGACAGACAGATAGAAAGACTTATGTCTTATGTTAAGGTCAAATATATATATATATATATATCCTTTATCATTCCTAACGTACATCTGTTTTCTTCATAAGGAGGAGGATGGGAGGGGCGGAGGGGGCGGGAGGGGGGCGGAGGGGCGGGGCATTATTAAAATCATTACTAGAGCTTGCATGTGCCCAATCCATGCCTTACGTATCCCACGGACTCTTTGTTTGTTTCCCCTCCGACAGTTAATCAAAAACAAAACTGTTATCAGAAACAATCATTAGGGATCAGTTTAACGGAAGCGATTACGGACGATTAGAAAGCTTCCTCCCCATTTGTCTAAGAAAAGCTCGCTAATGCAACCGACCTTTAGGGCTGTTCGACCGAGACCCTGCTGCAAAATAAATAAATAAATAAATACATAAATAAGCAGGGGCACGGTGGTTTAGTGGTTAGCACGTTCCGGGTTCGATTCCCGTCTCGGCCATGTGTGTGTGGAGTTTGTGCATGTTCTCGCCGTGCCTCAGGGGGTTTTTCTCCGGGTTCTCCGGTTTCCTCCCCCGGTCCAAAAACATGCACGGTAGGTTGATTGTCACCTTGGAAAATTGTCCCTAGTGTATGAATG
>JACRUU010000025.1:10997761-11025261 GCA_030449085.1 Kryptopterus vitreolus | reverse complement strand
TTCTCCGGGTTCCTTGCACAAAAAGGTTGATTGGCACCTTGGAAAATTGTCCCTAGTGTGTGAATGTGTGTGTGCCTTGTGATGGGTTGGTACCTCATACAGGGTGTGTCCTGCCTTAATGGCCAAAGAGGCTCCACATGACTCGAGAAAAAAGTCAGATAAAGTGGTAGAAGATGAATGAATGAATGAATGAATGAATGAATATTTCAGATGATCTTCTCCGGGTTCCTTCCACAAGAAGGTTGATTGGCACCTTGGAAAATTGTCCCTAGTGTGTGAATGTGTGTGTGTGTGTGTCCTGTGAAGGGTTGGTACCTCACACATACACGTGCATCCGGCCTTGATGCCCCAAGACGCCTGAGATAGGCACAGGCTCCCCGAGAGAGATAGAGAGAGAGAGAGTTGGGTTAAAGTGGTAGATGATGAATGAATGAATGAATTGATTAAAGGAGCACATTAGGAGCTTGTTTCCTAAAAGCACAGCGTATCATTATATGCAAAAGCGCGTTTTCTTACTCGTTTATTGCCGACGTAAAGTTCAAAAGTTGTTCTTTCACTTTTGTAAAGCTGTTTCCAACCACATCAAAGGTATAACGGCGTATTGCCTGTGTAGCGTGCAACAGAAGCGCCGCGCGACCTTACACTGCAACTTTAATCAGACACGCAAACACAAGTCGCTGTGACATATGTGTGTGTGTGTGTGTGTGTGTGTGTGTGTGTGCGAGCGCGTTAAAAGGCCTGCTTCAGCAAGACGGCCGCCGCGAGGACACTGATGAATGAAGGAGGCCTGCGGAGGAGTGTTAAAGCGGTGTTCTCGCAGCCAGCCGAGGAACAGAACCGCCCCAAACAAGCAACTTCTCTGGCACTGACCAATTACATCATTCCGGCCTGACAAACGACTGCGGCGTCCCGAATCCTGCGGCGAAGCAGCACGCCGAGAGGACCAGGGCGACCCGTAATGACTGATTCATCCTGCAGACCGTCCACTTCTGAACCGCTGCTCGGGAAAAAAAAAAAACGCCGCTCGACGCCGCTGACTTCTCTCGCTCGCATCAACTTTCCCTCCAACAACGTACACTAAGTGCAAGGCGGCGTTATTGGGTCAATTTGTTTGCTGTAATGTCATTGCGCACCATCACCCCCCCCCCTTTCCCCCCTTAACCCCCCGAACACCCCCCCCCTCCTCCACCTAAATAAATTGTGTTTCATTTCTTGAAGCGGTAATTTCCATCGCTCGTTAGAGAGCGCGGCAGCGGGCAGGCCTGCCGCTGCAGGGTCACTGGAGGCAGATCAGGAGGTAATGAGCACAGGAACTAAATATTACAACCACCATTTAGCATTCCCAGCGCCCGCCATTACACACACTTAACTAATACTGCCAGTTCTCGCAATTATCTCCTCCTCGCTCGCTTTTAACAGCGCCGAATAACACGCAAGCCATAAAAACCGGCCAAATGTGATGTACGATCGTTTGTTGAGAGATGTGTGTGTGTGTGTCTGTATAGAGGCGCGCGCATTATTGTTCCATTCAAACGCTACTAGCTAAAAGCTACATAGCTACATAGCTAAGCTAATTTTGCGTGTTTTGGTCGGGCCGAGGCACTGTGTAAGGTACTTACACTGAGTTAAGAGGGCAGAACGGGAAGGAGAGCGCAGTAGAATGCAGATTGCTGCTCACAAAGCAAAACTCATAAAGGTGAAGCATGGGATATGAGCTTTAAACAAAGCAGCCATTGAATTCCAATAGAGCCGCATTGCTCAAGTCATTTTTTTTTTTGCACAAGACTGAACAGTGTACACTGACACACACACACACACACACACACACACACACACACAGACACACGCATACACGGCGCCCACATTTATCAGTACAATTAAGTCGGAGCCATAGAGCTGGTCCTATTTAAAGTCCCCTACTGAGAGAGGAAAGCAGCAGCGGCCACACAGCTGGCGTATCTGTTTCCAATAGGAGCCCTCTGTTCTCCGGAGTGCTATCGATTGGCCACTGATGGCACAGCAGCCAGACACAAAACTAAACTAATTAAGGTGTGAGCTGGAACGCTGGCTCGGATGTGGGCCGAGCGCACATTCAATTATCATGCGGGGACAACAATGCGCTGACAAAAACACACACACACACACACACACACACACAGAGAGAGAGACAAGACTACACCTCCTAATTAAAGCTGTAGATGGACTACGCCTAACTTGAAAAGGAATGTCGGTGAATAAGAGACGCATGTATTTACCGCCACATATAAAGTGTATAGAAAAGTATATATAAAGCTTCATAACATGAAAATGCTGAGGACACACACACACACACACACACACGCACACACACGCACATACGCACACACAACACACACAGAAAAAAAATTACAATAGTTACAAAAAACAAACAAAAATAATTGGCACACACAGATAAACATAAAAAAAAAAAAAAGCGATGAGCTAATTAAACCATACATAAGATCGATCGCATGAATTCAGATCACTATCTATCTAATCTATGCGATAAGCTTCAATCTTCGATCTATAGGAAAAGCGATACATATAATAAAGCCATTATTAGCTACATCTACAAATATTAGGAGTAAACACCAACAATCTCAGCATCAGCATGCTATCGATCTATCTATTAACAGCGACATATCATCACTATCTATCTATCTATCTATCTATCTACGCTAATCTATCTATATCTATCTATCTATAATACCTACTACCACATACTATCATGTCTATCTACCATCTATCTATCTATCTATCTATCTATCTATCTATCTATCTATCTATCATCTATCTATCTATCTATCTAAATCGATCATCTACATCTATATCGAGCTATCTATCTATCTATCGATCTATCTATCTACCACGATCTATCTATCTATCTATCTATCTATCTATCTATATCTATCATCATCTATCTATCTATCTATCTATCTACCTACTACATATCCATCTATCTATCTATCTATCTATCTATCTATCTACTAACTACATATCTATCTATCTATCTATCTATCTATCTATCTATCGAGCTACTATCTATCTAATCTATCGATATAGCTATCTATCTATCTATCTATAGTCTATCTATCTATCTATCTATCTATCTATCTATCTATCTATCTATCTATCTATCTATCTACCTACATCTATCTATCTATCTATCTATCTATCTATCTATCTATATCTATATCTATCGTATCTATCTCTCTATATATCTATCTATCTATATCTATCTATTGTATCTATCTATCTATCTATCTATCTATGATCTATCCATTCATCTATCTATTCTATCTATCTATCTATCTATCTATCTATATCTATCTATCTATCTATCTATCTATCTATCTATCTATCTATCTATCTATCTATCTATCTATATCTATCTATTATAGCTATCATAGTCATCTATCTATCTATCTATCTATATCTATCTATCTATCTATCTATCTATCTATCTATCTATCTATCTATCTATCTATCTATCTATCTATCTATCTTATATGCTATCTATATCTATACTACTATCTATCTATCTATGGAGATTCCTTCACACACTCATCAACCCTTCCCTCCACAGACACACACACACACACACACACACACACACACACACACCACTCGAACAAATACACGTATTTGTTTTGATTTTCCACACACACACCACACACACACACACACACAAACAGACCATGTGTGTCCCCAGAACATGGACAGAAGCTGAATCGGTACCCTTCGGGCCGGGTTCATTCGGGGCCCCGTGCCCAAGGGCTTCATGGGAACTGTAGATCAAACACTTCTGTATAATCACAGCTTCAGTCACACCCACATATGATGTGTTTAGCGATGCAAACAAGTCCCCCAATCCTGTTCAAGCCCTCATTTATTTTCCATGTGTTCATACATACAACCACCCAAACAAAAACATGACAGAATGGAGAACGGTTTATTTTCTTTCGCGTTAAATGATGATTGGATCAATCTAAAGAAATGAACTAAAACAGTGCTGTAATGTAAAAGCAGAGCCATTTTATCCCCCCGGAGCGCTTCTCCATTGTGTTGAGACGATCTCTCACTCCTGGCTGAGCTTCGGGAGCATCTGCACAAGGTCAGTGGGCTACACGCCGACACTAATGGGAAGCAAATAGGAAACAGTGCTGGAATGTTGTTCTCCAGGGCTGGGCTGGAGCAAGAATGTTTACGGAGCGTAGAAGCACATCAACTTAATTAAAATAAATAAATAAATAAATAAATAAAGATATAGTACAAAGATGGCGATCTACCACATGATAAGCATTAAATTACTAAGAAATAAATTCCTGCAATAATCCGAGGATAAATAAGGGAAATCTTCCACCCGTTATTTTCTACGTAAATGTTGTCTTTAAACTACGGTGTAAACGACAGCTAGCGTGTACATGCGATATCAATACTACAGAGGAACTGCCAAACCTTTTCCATGCAGCAAGAACACTTTCAAAGCAACGGGAAAATAAATAAAATAACGCTATTTATTAATAACGGCTTTTTTTCGTTAACGTCGGATCAGAGGCTTGCGTGTTCGCGGCGCTTTTTTGATCGCGTTCTGTTTCGGACTGTAATTGTGTACGTATTGACGGCTTCTCTTTTAATGAGTTACTTAATCAGCCGCTGAGTGATCAACATTCCCAACAAATATGGTAAATAAGTGGGTGGGAAAACAAAAGACAAAAGGGAAATCGGAGCATTGTCGTTGACTAGGTATTCGTGTGTTTAGAAGCGATAAAAGTTGGCTTTCCCTTCTTTCTTTTCCTCCACTCAGTGTGCAAAGAGCAAATGGGAATAAACTAGCGAATGGTTTTATATTACAGGCCAGGAATAAAGCGATGTGTCGGAGTGAAATCCACTGCCGCAGCCAAACTCTCTTCCGCTTTACTTTCACTCTGACTCTCTTTACCAGGTCCTGGGGATGAGTGATATAAATGGTGCCATCCGTCAACATCTCTGTTAAGTGCAGTTCACCCCGTATTTCCCATCATGACTGTTTCTGACATCAGCTGTCACACCACACTCAGGTGCAATGCGCAGCTCGGAGCCTGACGAGCCGCTCCAACATACCATCACGGTGTGTTAGTCAGTGTGTACTGGGGGAGGTTGGATCGATGTGTGTCTGCTGATGTGAGGGAGGAGAGAGAGCGTTATACTGATTTCCAGACACCCTACACTCGTGTGCAGTAGTTATTATTATTATTATTATTAATATTATAGGGGACACGGTGGTTTAGTGGTTAGCACGTTCGCCTCACACCGCAAGGGTACGGGTTCGAGTCCCGTCTCGGCCATGTGTGTGTGTGTGGAGTTTGTGCATGTTCTCCACGTGCCTCAGGGGGTTTTTCTCCGGGTTCTCCGGTTTCCTCCCCCGGTCCAAAAACATGCACGGTAGGTTGATTGGCACCTTGAAAAATTGTCCTTGGTGTGTGAATTTGTGTGTGAATGTGTGTGTGTGTGTGTGTGTGTGTGTGATGGGTTGGCATTCCATCCAGGGTGTATCCTGCCTTAATGCCCATAGACGCCTGAGATAGACACAGACTCCCCGTGACCCGAGGGAAGATCGGATAAAGCGGTAGAAGATGAATGAATGTATTATTATTATTATTATTGTTGTTGTTGTTGTTGTTGTTGTTGTTGTTATTATTATTGTATTTAAGTGTATTATTGTATTTATTATTGTATTAAGTAGTTAGCTAGTAGTTTTTCTAGTACTAAATATATTTATAATGCTAAGTGAACTACACACACACACACACACACACACACACACACACAGATGTTTAGTTTCCATACACACACACACACACACACACACAGCACAGGTCTTCCTACTATTGTCACCGCTGAGATGGAGAACGGCGTTCAATATCCCGAGTGATTGTAGACATTTCCAGGACAAATTATAAAAAAGCAACAGCAGCAATCTACACAACACACACACACACACACACACACACACACACACACACACACACACACACACACACACAGTGACACGAGGGGTGGGAAACCCTGACCGCATGTAGTGTGTAGTGTATTTGGTGAGGAAATATGACGGACAGAAAAAACGTTGGGTTGCAAAACAAAAGGAAAAAAAAACAGGAGCGCTGTTAAACGTGTTTACTGCCCCAATGTTATTTCTTTAAGCAAACAGTTTGTGAGTGTTTGTGTTTCCCTTCAGGGGACGTCGTTTAAGGCCAATATTTCTCAGGTTAATCTCATACTTTAATTGTACAGTTACACAAAATGCCAAGGAATAATATTCTCTCCAAACTCATATAAGCAATCAGCATTTAACTTCCTAGTGGGTCGGTGGATGGCTGGATGGATGGAAGGATAGTTGGATTGATGGATGGTTGGTTGGATGTATAGGTGGATGGATTAATGGATAGATTGATGGATGGATAGATTGATTGATGGACGGATAGATGTATGGATGGAGTTATGGATGGAAGAAAGGATGAATTGATGGATAGAAAATGGATGGATGGAAGAATGGATGAATTGATGGATGGATGGATGGATGGATGGATGGATGGATGGATAGATGGATGGATGGATGGAAAAATGGATGGATGGAAGAATGGATGATTGGATTGATGGATGGATGGATGGATGGAGTTATGGATGGAAGAGAAAATGAATTGATGGATGGATTGATGGCTGGATGGATGGATGGATGGATGGATGATGGATGGAAAATTTGATGGATGGAAGAATGGATGGATGGATGGATGGATGGATGAAAGGATGGTTGGATGGATGGATAAATGGATGGATGGAGTTATGGAGTATGATGGATGATGGATGAGTTGGATGGATGGATATGGATGGATGGATGGAGTTAGGATGGATGGATGGATGGTGGAGGTTATGATAGGGATGGATGGATAAATGGATGGGAGTTGGATGGATGGAATGGATGGATGGATGGATGGATGGATGGATGGAGTTATGGATGGATGGATGGATGGATGGAGTTATGGATGGATGGATAAATGGATGGAGTTATGGATGGATGGATGGAGTGGAGTTGGATGGGATGGATGGATAATGGATGGATAATGGGATGGTGATGGGGATGGATGGAAATGGATGGAGTTATGGATGGATGGATGGATGGAGTTATGGATGGATGGAATTATGGATGGATGGATAGATGGATGGATGGATGGATGGATGGATGGAGTTATGGATGGATGGATAAATGGATGGATGGAGTTATGGATAAGAAGACGTGTGCTCTCTTGGCTCTTCTCCTGCTGACAGTGAGTGACTTGTTTGAGCTGTAATGAGACAGGAGACAGAACGCTGGAGGTCTCAGTCTCAGTCTCTTCCTCCACTTCAGTCCAACTTTCTTATGAATAACGTTTCTTAAAGCGTCTTATACAGTCTGTCACATTTATTCATCCATTCTACACGTGCACTGTACACTGCATGGACGCGCACCGCTCCAGATTTACATACTGTACATTACGCATTTTATTTTCTACCTGAACATTATCATTTGTTTTAAGGGTTCTGATCATACAATCATACACAGAATCATAATTAAAAAAGCCTTAAACTTTAAATGTGTCATAATGAGTGGATTTTTCATCGTGTATCATTTATGATTAAAGAAAAAAACATTAAGATTTTATAATATATAATATATAATGTTATAATGAGAATAATATAATATAATGTTAATATATAATATCAGAAGGGGATAATATAGAATATAATAATAATATAATATAATAAATATAATAGAAGGTTATAATATAGAAGATGAATAAATATCTAATATAAAATTATGATAAAACAATATAAAGGAAATATAATAAATCGGAAGATATATAATATAATAAGAAAGGAAGAGAATAAATATAAAAATCATTATAATATAAATATATAATGAAATATTTAAATAATATAATATAATATAAGATATGTCATATATATAATATAATATAATATAATATATATAAGATAGAATATAATATAATATATATATATATAATAAATATAATATGTAATATATAAGTATATAATATAATAATATAATATAGAATAAGATTAATATGATATATAATATATAATATAATATAAATATAATATATATATAATGTTATAATGTATAATATAATATAATATAATAATAAGAATATAATATAATATAATATATAATGTAATATAATATAAATAATATAATATAATAAATAAGTATCTAAGGTATATATATATAATATATATAATATAATATAATGTTATTAATATAATATAATATTAATATAATATATAATGTTAAATATAATATATATATAATATGTAATATATAATGTTATAATATAATATAATATAATATAATATATAATGTTATAATATAATATAATATAATATGTTATAATATAATATGTAATATAATGTTAATATAATATAATATAATATATAGTTTAATATATAATATATGTAATATATATAATATATAATACAATATAATACATATAATATGTATAGTGTTATAATGTTTTTTAATAATGATAAAAATGATAATTTTCTATAATAATGAATCTAGTAATAATAATATAATATTATATAATTAATATAATAATTAATGGATAAAATTTTGCGTCAAAAATGCAAATGACGTTTTCAAATGAGATTGTAAATTGTAATAACTGTAATGATATGCATTAATTAATTAATTAATTCAAATAATTGTAAGAATTGTAATTAACATTGTACATGTTGTTTTTTTTTTCTTGCCGCAGCAGCAGCAGGATTGTAAAATGACATTTTTTTCCATTTCTTATTTCCCCCTCTTAAACCATCTGGTTATGGGCTAGAGGTGGGGGCCCCTGCTACACGGGGCCCTGTTGATCGCCGAGATGGATGGGTTCCTGTGGAAAGGGCCTGCGCCGCCCGGCAGCAAAGAACAACACCAGGGAGACTCCCAAACGCACGTCTTATACAAATGCAGCTGCGTTGTGCTTCACATGCACAGCCAGACTTCAGACCAGCCACAGACTTCAGACCAGCCCTTACACCACAAAGTCTATAACAGGATTTATATTTGGGGATGTTTGTTTGTTTGTTTTTTCTTACAGGAACTAAATTATACATGCAGCTCCTGATGGGGGTCGCTGGAAGTAAGGAGCCACATTTTTGGCTAATCTTATATGTTTTATAGCGAGGCCACAGCAAAGCGCAACACACACACACACACACACACACACACACACACACACACACACACAACACACACACACACATGCTTCCCCTCGCTGCATCTTTCTGTCGACATCGGCTTCAGTCAGAGGCGCTGTGTTTTGGGATCCCTCTCCTGACTTCCTGTAGGTGATGACAGAGCTGATGAGGTGACTGTTGGTTTTTGGGGGTGTTGGGTGGAGCAGATGGTGTGGGATGAGTGGGCAGGAATGTAGATGACTAATGAATGCTTAGACATTTTTAAGTAAGCTGTATTTCTCACTATGATTAGTTGGGGGGAGGGGGGGCAGCAGAAAAGCTGCAAAATAACACCAGGTGATAAAGACATGGTGCACATTTTTTGAAGGAGAACGAACGATAGGAAATTTGAGAAAATCTCACATCACACACACACACACACACACACACACTGCTTATATATTGATATATTGAGATTTGGCTCCGGGAGACAACAGTCCTGCAGCTTTGAAAGGTGACAAGACAAGTGGACCAAACACTTCCAATACGGTCATGCCCTGTGAAGTGGCCTAGTGTTGGAATAAAGTGCACTTCAAGAGCAATTCAGGGATGTGGGACAAGACCACTTGCACAGCATCACTATTATAATCTCTCTCTAGCGTCGGCGCGTAACTCGTCCCGCAGGTTTTTGTCCGATCGTCACGATTCAAACCTCATATCGCGCGGCCCGATGGTGTGAGGTGTGCTATTACTTTTAAAAGGAATCGCCCCGTGGAATTCCGAACCCGGGGCCAAGAAGCGGGAATTTTTTTCCCCATAGAAAATGAATGGGGTTGAATTTTCGTGCCTCACAGTTCGGCCCGTTAGCGTCCGACATGCACATATGGCAAATCCACTCGTAGGGGGTCCGGAGTGGATCACGATCATATACCTCCCGAACCCCACACCCATTCGGAATTTCGGGAAATCGGCGACATTCCGGCCCCATAGAGAATGAATGGGGAAATTTGACGCTCGGCTCGTGTTCGCCCGAAATGCATAGTTGACATATCAGCTCATAGATGAGATGGAGTAGGTCGTGAACATATGACTGCCGCATGGCATCACGTGGCCGCAAATGTGAAAAATCTGCTAAATTGCGAAACTCAGACACAGGGTCATGTGACATGTTTAAACGCTCGGCGCATAGACGGGAGTCGGACGCTGATAATTTGATGATGTTGCGTGCGTCACTGGCTCCGCCCCCTCCCCCAAAAAAACGTCCAAAACCTGTGTTTTTGGTGTCTAAACACTCGTTTCTCCGAACCAGATAGCAGTTCGAAGTCAATGATAAACAGTCTGTAAGGGGTCGCGCCCGGAGCTGCAGTTTACATCGGCAAGCATCACTCACATTTTCTTCATTAAATGTCCCATGTCTATTACTAATATTATTCAAATGTATCTAATAAACACAAATTTCAACCACGCTCAAAAAAAGAGAGATAAAAAAAAAATCCACTCCACTATTAACACCACTGCTGTCAAATTTATGTTATTTTTTTTCCCATGAAAATTCAGGTCACAAAAAAAGTTCCTGAAATTGTGAGGGAAATATATCACGCGTGCCATTTATGAATTTATTTACCCTGTGCATACCTGCATCCCCCCACACACCCAACAACCCCCCCACCCAAACCCGACTGTTTTTCGTCTCAGAAGTACTCTAAGCAAAACGCCACATAAATCCTGTGTCCTTTCATTTGGCTAATTATCATCCCACTACTCACGGCCGTCGAAATTATGATGCATTAGATAGGAAATAAGGCCGTTTATTTATGAGCTCTCATTTACAATTCAAAATTCTGATAGTAAATTCCACATAACGAAGGCGCTGTAACCAAACTCATTACTATCGGACAGCAAGAAAATAATAAAAAAAAAAGAAAAAAGGGGGGGGCAATAAATAAAATAAATAAATAAATAAATAAATAAGGCAATGCAATTCTCTATACATTTTTAAATAGTTCTCGTCTTTCAAAACTCTGTGACTTTGACCTCGATATTACAGGACACATGCTGCTGCTATATCTGCTCTGCTCTCGCTGGCATGGCCTAGTAATGTATAAAGCACAAGATCCACCAATGTGCTCTTTGAGTTCTGGGCTGGACGTCTGGCTCTGAATCTATCACGAGAACGGATGACTTTTTCCTTTTTAAATCGTAAAATCTTAGAACGCGGGTCAGGTAATTTAGTATTTTCTCCAGAAAATGGCCTCCTGCTCCACTTATAAGGACAATTAGTTATATATTTGCATTTTTTTTTAGGATTATGCTAAGTGTTTTTCTCGCCTATGGCCTCAAATGTAATCAGCAGACGTGGCGAGAGAAAGAAAATACTCAGGTCAGGAGACACTTTATTTTACTCGAGTTAAATGAAAGAAATACTGGCTCTGATATGGACTAAATAAAAAGTACCTGCTCTTAAATTAATACCATATTAATACCTTAAATTAATTATACTTTAAATTAATCAAGTGTTCAATTCGATAATCACCATGTGCGGGGACAAACGGCTCCGCTTTATGCAAATGCATGCAAACCCAACACATGAAGACAACAACAACAACAACAACAACAAAAAAAGAATAAATATTTCATAAAATATATAAATATATATATTTTATATTTAAAGAAATATTATAAAATTATTTTATTATTATTCTTTTATTAATCAATATATAAAAGAGTAGATATTTTAAGGTGTTTTAAATCGTTAGGACACCGAATTAAACCATGCGGACGGTTAACGAGGAAAAATAATCAGATAATAATCAGATAATAATCAGAAAATATAAAAATTAGACCATTTGAACTTTCTATTCATATATTTTTGATGTATGTGACGTATTCACTGAGATTCAGGGTGTTATATTTATGACAGAGACGTCTCTGTTTTCTTTATTCTATTTTTGATATTTTTACAGTTATTATAATAATAAAATAAATAAATATTTATATAAATCTTTGACATTCATAATTGACACATGAATACAAAACACAATTATCATTGTGTTACTTATTGATACGAAAAATCAGGACGCTGTCAGTCATGTTTACCTCAGAATTCATGTTAGCTTTGTAAGCTAGCCTAGCGTCTGCACTAGCCTAGCGTCTGTGGTGTGATAAACAGGAAAAAATAAAGACTTTTAATCATATATAATGGAAACTAAAGTCTGGTATAAAAATAAAAGAGGTTGAGAGTACAAATATTTGTGTAAACATGTAGTAAAAAGTAATAAATAAATAAATAAATAAGTAAATTAGCGCTACTGAGGGGGGAAAAAATCTACTTAAGTACATCATTGAAGTGTTTGTACTTTGTTACTTCCCACCTCTGATAATCACATTGTTCATTTGCACGCACACATACACACACACACACACACACACACACACACACACACACACACAGTTCATGGATCTGTTTGCCGCTGTAAACATTTCACTGCGATGGAATTCGTAATTTGATGATGTAGTAACGGAGAGGTCAGGGAACACGAGCCTCAATAAAGCGAGGGCCATGTTGTGCCATGAATGACATTAGCCTGTCGTCTCTCTCCTCCTCCTCCTTCTCGTCCTCCACCGTGACATTTCTTTCTCTCGTTCGCAGCCCTCATTACTAGCCTCATTTGTGAAAATTGCCATGCAAATGTAAATCTTGTGTATAATTTGTTTGCCTCTGAAATCCCAGCACAGTCTTAAAAAAGAACTCTGATGCTGTGTGTGTGTGTGTGTGTGTGTGTGTGTGTGTGTGTGTGTGTGTGTGAGTGATCAGTGATGGTCAGTAATGAGCAGTCAGAACCCCTTAAATATGGCCTGCCCCTGCCGTCACATCTCCTTCTCTGTGTGAGCCCATTAACAGCATGAAGCGTGGCACTAAATCAGCACGGATCACAGCTACAGCGTTCAGGAGGCTTCATTACACACACACACAAGCACATACATCCTTACACACATAACACCCAATGGCCATTGTCTGACCACGCTTCCCTCCAGACACACTCATCTGTCACAAGAGAGGAGAAGCTCAGATAAGGGGATGAGAGGGAATACGGGCATGAACGCCGGGCGCTTATTAATACATGCGAGTGGAGGGTCGATAAAAGTCTGGTGGGCCGCTATCACAGGCCCTTTACGGCTTAAGTGAGCCACTGTGAGCTAACAGTCATCAGTCAAAGAGCACAGTCTCTTTGTAACCGAAGCAGACCTGCTCTCGGAGTGGGGGGGGGGGGGGGGGCATCGTAGCTTTCAGGTAGACGTCCACCACTTCTTTTCCCATGTGCTCAACACTCTTGTCCTTTCTATCAACATACCAGTACACAAGGCACCTTTCACAGCGTGACCTTTGACCCCTCTTCCTGGACGCAGGCAGCCTAAAGCGTAAACAGATGAGCCGGACGCTTCATTACAGCCCAGAAACAAAAGAGCCAATCAGCAATCGGAAAGATGCGCCGCGTGTCACGGGAATCGCGCCGAGGACTGATATAGAGGAGGAGGTATATTATGTATCTGAGTCGATGAGTTTAAACCAGGCATGTCCAAAGTCCGGCCCCCGGGGGCCAAATGTGGCCCCTGTTCAAATTTTCCGGGGAGTCTGTGTCTATCTCAGGAGTCTCAGGGCATTAAGGCTAGATACACTCTGGATGGAATGCCAACCCATCACAGGACACACACACACACACACACACACATTCATACACTAGGGACAATTTTCCAATGTTTTTGGACCGGGGGGGAGGAAACCGCAGAACCCGGAGAAAAAACCCCCTGAGGCACGGGGGGAACATGCAAACTCCACACACACATGGCCGAGACGGGAATCGAACCCGGACCCTGGAGGTGTGAGGCGAACGTGATAACCACTAAACCGCCGTGCTCCTCTATATTCATCAATTAAGGCAAAATAAAATAACATTTTATCGTTTTTATCTGCCCTCGTTTTGTACTTCAGAAAAAGATCAATGTTAGTGTTTGTTTTCCTGTTTACAGGATTTGGATTTAGACGTTTACAGTTTGCCATTTAATAGTAAATAATATATAATGTTTCAATATATAAGTTTATACGGCCTTAAAATATGAAAGACAAAGTCATTATAGTAAAAACTGGTTTAGATTTGTTTGTTTTATGAGTGAAGAAATGAAAAGTCTGACATTTGCAATAAATAATTTGTTAATTTGTTAATTTTAATTCAAATTCAGTCATTTTAATATTAAAGGAATGTCAGACTGAATGTCATCGCTTTTAAATAAAGGAAGTGGCATAAAGATATTTTAAATTCCACCAAAGTTCTGACTTATAGATGGATAGATCCGGTTCTGCACATCCGGACATGTTTATTATTCATTCCCTGTATATTTGCCTGATTAACCCCCCCCTCACACACACACACACACACCACACACACAACACCTCATTCCCAACCTCCCCACCAACCCCCCCCACCCCCCCCCCCCTTTTCCCCCACCCACCCACCCACTGCAACCCTGCTATACGAAAGGTAACAGCACTTAAGGCTGTGAGCAATTATGGAAATTGGGGCCCGGCGTCTCCCCGTGAACCGACCCGAGCGCCAGCAGCTTGACGGCTAATCGATTTGCGCTCTCCTGAAAGCAGCCTCGCGACCTCCGACCTCTGTAAGCTTGGTGCCTGTCAGGTGACAAAAGGAGAGCTTTATTTGACCGAATTAGAAAATTGCACCCTTCCATTTCACCCTCTGTGTGTGTGGTGTGTGTGTGTGTGTGTGAGGGGGGGGGGACGGACGAAATCCTTCCTTTCTATAAAACAAAAAACGCATGGATCCAGTGCAGCGCAGGAGGAAAAGCATCACTCGTGCAAATGAAACATCTCATAAAACAGCTTTTCCCCGTCGCACTGCGAACGTACGCTTCGCTTTCGCCAACGGAGATCAAACTCCCACTTCTCGGAAATCAAGAGAGTTATGGGGTGGTAATGGGGTGGTAATACGAGCAGCTGTTCGGTGTAGGGGGAGGGGGGGGGGGGAGGGGGGGTGCTTTCTTCTTCTTCTCGTTTCGCCTAAAACAGAACATTCTCCTGGAAAGAGTCATACGAGATGATGCTGGCTTGAAATGCTCAGCCTTAAATCCTGACGTTTCCCGTTTTGTGAACATTTACGGTTCTGGGTGAAAAAAGGATTGCAACAAAGCGTGTAATAAGTGTGAAAACGAAAGCGAGGACGGACATCACACACTCTAAAACCAGTGGGTTTGGAAATTCGGATCGTCTTAATGAGAAAAACCTGTCAATATACAATATAAATCATTTATACGTGCGAAAAAACCTGTACATTTGCGGTATTAATTACGTCGATGTAGTAAAACAAATCTGTGTGTGTGTGTGTGTGTTGTCAGGGTTGCAGACAGGGCTGGGTGGAGGGGGAAGGTATAATAACAATGCAAGTCTCAGTGGGAGGCAGGGCTCCTCTTCCTGAGCGGAGCATGCTGGGAAATGTCCTGATAGCATGCACACACGTTCACTAACACATATGCGGGCGCACACACACACACACACACACACACACACACACACACACACACACACGCTCGCACACAAAGTGAAGCGTCCTACTGTAGGACATTTATGTGGCCCGTTCTCTTGCTTTGTTTCTTCCCTCTTCCCTCAGCAGTGTGTCCTAAATAGCTCATGGAGAACCTCTAGAGAACTGAGACATAATTCATCTGGGTCAGTGTGGCTTCCACAGTCGCTTTCTGCCAGCCAACAAACATGGATACAGGAACGAATGTAAAGAAGGCGTAGATTTATGAAAGAGAATATCTTATAAATATGCATGTATTTGCTTTCTCTCTCTCTCTCTCTCTCTCTCTCTCTCTCTCTCTCTCTCTCTTAAAACTAAAGCAGCTTTTTAGTGGTGTTTGTAAAAGCGTCACTATTATAATCTCTCTCGAGCTTCGGTCAAATATTCGACGTGTAACTCGTCCCGTAGGTTTTGTCCGATCCTCACGAATCATACCTCATATTGTACGGCCCGATGCTGTGAGATGTGTTATTACTTTTATACGGAATCGCCCCAAGGAATTCCGAACCCGCGGCCAAAAAGCGGGAATTTTTTTCCCATAGAAAATGAATGGGGCGAAAATTTTGTGCCTCACAGTTCGGGCCTGTGAGCGTCCGACATGCACATATGGCAAATCCACTCATAGAACGTCCGGAGTGGATCACGATCATATACCTCCCGAACCCCACATGTTCGGAATTTCGGGAAATCCGTGACATTCCGGCCCTATAGAGAATGAATGGGGGAATTTGACGTTCCGGTGTTCGGCCCGTGTTCGCCCGACATGCTCATTTGACATATCCACTCGTAGGTAAGATGGAGTAGGTCACGAACATATGACTGCCGCATGGCGTCACGTGGCCGCAAACATGAAAAATCTGCGACACATGGTCATGTGACATGTCTAAACGCTTGGCACATCGTCGGACACTGGATAATTTGATGATATTACGTGCGTCACTGGCCCCGCCCCCTCCCAAGAAAACACCGAAAATGGCCGTTTTTGGTGTCTAAACACTCGTCTCTCCGAACGCTAAATATTAAACGTAGCAGGCTTTAAGGGGTCGCACCCGAGGCTGCGGTTTGCATCAGAAAACATTACACACATTTTCTTCAGGATACGTCCCATGTCTAGTTTCACTTGTTGTTTAATTTCATATACTCTGCATAGATAGTGAGATGTGTGTGTGTGTGTGTGTGTGTGTGTGTGTGTGTGTGTGTGTGTGTGTGTGTGTGTGTGTGTGTGTGTGTGTGAGTCACAAATAGAAATAGTGAGTCAATAAGGGCTACAAAAGGAAAACCCTCTCGATGCTTGGACAAAGGAAGCGGGTGAGTATTTACTCGAAATTCCATCAGCGGCGAAGGATATCCATATATTTTCCATCCCTGCGCTTCTTTCCGCGCCATTCACTGGCCTGTAACCCGAGTCATTGATCTGTTTTTCCAGGGGCCACCGTCTCTCCGGCCTCTGGGAACATCTGTGTGTGATTGTGTTTGTATATAGTCGTGCACATATTGTGCGTTTCTGTACTGCGACATGATGAATAATAACACAAAGACTGGACATCACTTCACACAGGGTTCTGACGAGTGTAAATCACACATGATTTTTCACCTGGCATGGAAGAGTCTGCAATGCTGATATAGCTGACAGGGAGGAGTAGCGAGTGGAAGTGGAATCATGGGTTTGTGGACACCTGAGCAGAGGATATGTGTTATGAACATCTCATTGCACATGTTTGCTGCTTCACTATTGGGAAGATTGTTGTCGTGTGTGGAGATTTGTGCTCATTCAGTTACAAGGGCATTAGTTAAGTCAGGTCCTGATGTAGGGTAAGAAGGCATAGAGTGTCTTCTAATACATCCCAAACATGGGTCCAGGTCACGGATCACGTGTAGGGAAAAATCGAATTCTGCTGCCTCCAAAGATTGTGTGCCTCCAACGTTTTGTGGTAAAAAGTTTGAAAGGTGTCTCATCACTTTGGCCCATATTGTGTAGACAGACATATCCAGTGTGCTAGTCTTCATTCCTTATGACTGGTAGGTTCAGGATTTGGTGGATTTCATGTTATGGCACTTATACTATAAAAAAAATACCTATCAAGACACTTTAGAAAAGCATACTGAGGGATAAACCTATTCGGGACTCCTTTATGATGGTAAAAATGTTCATTATAATCTATTTATTTCGCTTTATGTCTATTCCAAAAAGTGTTGTCTTATATAGAATCTGTACTGCTTTGGATTTAGCCTCTGATAAAAGATGATATTTTCATGTTCCTGATTGGCTATAGTTATTCTTCAGCATATATATATATATATATATATATATATATATATATATATATTATATATATATATATATATATATATAATAATATATTTTTTTTTTTTTTTTTTTTGTTTGTGTGTGTGTGTGTGTGTGTGTGTGTGTTGTGTGTGTGACAAGAACTACATTTGTATGATAAAGACGTGGCAGGTTCCACACACGGTGCCCTGGAAATGATCAATATGAAAACACCATACCAATATTGTGATACATTCATTCATTCATTAATTCTTCTACCACTTTATCAGTCTTCTCTCTCGGGTGACGGGGAGCCTGGGCCTATCTCGGGCGTCTTTGGGGCATCATCAAGGCAGGACACACCCTGGATGGAATGCCAACCCATCGCAGGGAACACACACACACACACACACACACACACACACACAGTAGGGACAATTTCGCAAGGAGCCAATCAAACTACCGTGCATTTTTTTTAACCTTGGGAGGAAACCGGAGAATAAACCCCTGAGGCACTGAGATGGGTAAGAACATGCACAAACTCCACACACACATGGACCGTAGGCGGGAATCGAACCCCCGGACCCTGGAGGTGTGAGAGACGAACGTGCTGAATTCAATAAAACAAAATGTGATTTCGTAATAGACATAAAGCAGCTTTACAGAAATAAATACATTATAATTCAAATGTGTACCCTCATAAAGTAGTCCCTTATAGGTTTATGCTTCAAATGAAACCACAGGATGCTATACTAAAGTGTCATGATAGGTGCTATAACATGATTTTGCTATGAGAACACCTAATCCTGTCATAAGGAATAAAGACTAGGACACTGGACATGTCTCCTTGCCTCGTCTTATTAAAAAGGTTACAGTGCTTACACGCAGAGATTACACGCATTATAAAGACGCTTTCTTCAGCACCAAATTCCATTCAGGTTGTACCACCTTTGGATGTCACCACATACATATATATAATAAAAAATAGACATGGGACATTTCCTGAAGAAGATGTGTGTGATGCTTGCCGATGGAACCCGCGGCTTAGAACCCCTTAGAACCTGCTCCGCTTAATATTTAGCGTTGATATTCATTTTCTATGGTAAAAATTCATCGCAGGCCAAAAAAACTTATTTGCCCTTATTACCCATAATTCCCTGTGTTTTTTTGGACCGAGTGTCATATCAGGGCAATGTCCTTGCCGCCCCGGATGAGTCAAAATGTTCCCCATTCATCAATATAGGAATTCCTGGAATTCCGAGTGGGTCTGGGGTTCGAGAGTGCGATATGATTGCGATCTACTCCATCTCACCTACGAGTGGATATGTCAAATGTACATGTCGGGCGAACACGGGGCCGAATGTCGGAGCGTCAAATTTACCTATTCATTCTCTATGGGGTCTATGAAATTCCGAACGTGTGTAGGATTCGGGAGGTATATGATCGTGATCCACTCCGGACCCCTACGAGTGGATTTGCCATATGTGCATGTCGGACGCTCACAGGCCGAACTGTGAGGCACGGAAATTCAACCCCATTCATTTTCTATGGGGAAAAAAATCCCGCTTTTTGGCCTCGGGGTCGGAATTCCAGGAGGCGATTCCTTATAAAAGTAATAACACACCTCACACCATTGGGCCGCATGATATGAGGTATGATTCGTGAGGATCGGACAAAAACTGCGGGACGAGTTACACACCGAAAATTTGACCGAAGCGAGAGAGAGACTATAATAGTGATGCTTTTGCACACGTCACTAAAAAGCTGCAAAAAAAAAAAAAAAGCCCATTGTGCTGGGTCCAAAGCCCACTGACGTTTTAAAGTTATGTCAGAATGCATCTTCCTGTCAATCACACTTTACCCACGTTTCCCTAGGGGCCATTCCGGCCAGCCCGGGGATAAAAAAAAAAAAAAAAAGAAGACAGGAAAAAGAGAAAGAGCAAAAGAAAGAGCAGGAATAAAGCAGGCAGGCAGCTCGAGGCCAGCCCAGTGATGCCCGCCAACACCGCAGGGCTGCATGGCAATAGGAGCCATTCATTCACTCGAACCCCCAGAATCCCTTGCTAAAGCTGGTAAACGTACAGGACGTTTATCCCATTACTATATACAACAAGCAGAACAGTGACAGATGGTGTGTTAGCGCACACGTCATTGATCTCGCACTAATGATCGGTGTGAACGATAAGCTTCGGCGCGACGCTTCCTGGGCGACGGCGAACGAGCGGAATACGCTCAAACATAAAGGCTTCATCAAATATTAATAAGGATTTATGTAGCGTTCGCATGGCATGAATCAGAGCACACAATGCCACCTAATGCTGTGGATTATAGAAAGGACATAGCTGTAAGTGTTGTATGAATGGAGAGTGGCAGTGAAAGCGGAGACACAGACTGAAGTGAATGAGGTGGAAGGACATGAATATGAGCATGGACTCCCTCGAG
Organism: Kryptopterus vitreolus; assembly: GCA_030449085.1. NCBI lineage: Eukaryota > Metazoa > Chordata > Actinopteri > Siluriformes > Siluridae > Kryptopterus > Kryptopterus vitreolus. The sequence continues at coordinate 11,004,735 of JACRUU010000025.1, read as the reverse complement.
AAGGAAAAGTAACACACACACACACACACACACACACACACACACACACACACACACACACACACACACACACACACACACACACACACACACACTGAGATCCAACATTGAAAGGCATGTTCGTGTTCGGTGTTAAATACATATTTAAGTGCAGTCACTCACTGAATAGACTCACTTTTCTCTAATGGCACTAATGAAATGTACATAGACATGGAGACGCATGCGCACGCACAAGCACACATACTCAAACACACGCGTGCACACACACACACACACACACACACACGTGCACAGTTACACACTTATTTGGGTGGTCATGCACAGTAGTGTATTTATCCTGCAGAAGGAGTGCAGAGAGCGAAAAAGTATGAGGCTCTGGCATAAACCAGTCAGGTTTGTGTGTGTGTGTGTGTGTGTGTTTGTGTGTGTTTGTGTGTGTGTGTGATAAACATATAACTCGTATTTTAAAGGAATGTTCTACCTCTAGCTCTCTGACAAAGTGAAGAGCGTTTATAAGTATTCACCTGTGACACGGATAAATTTAGCACAAAGAGCAGAAGAGACAGATGGATGACTGAGGAAATGGCAGCAGAGTGCTGTGTGTGTGTGTGTGTGTGTGTGTGTGTGTGTGTGTGTGTGTGTGTGTGTGTGTGTGTGTGTGTGCATGTGTTTAGAGGAAAGGTGATCTTCATGCAGGAGGGGGCGGGGGGGAACAGACCAAAGGATGGAGAAGCTCAGCGGAAGAAGAGAGAAAGGCACATCTGTGCTAAACATGCCCTGGGGCAAGTCTGCTCTCTCCAGCACCAAGTAAACACACATGCACACACACACACACACACACACACACACACACACACACACACACACACACACACACACACACACACACACAGTTGAATCTACACAGAATATCCCAAAAGTCTAAATGTAGAATAAATAATGATTGACATACTGTAGTAGACATATATAAGTGTTACTCTCTCTCTCTCTCACTCTTTCTCTCTCACTATCTAAACACACACACACACACACACACACACACCACACACATACATATATACATATATATATGTGTGTGATATATATATATATATATATATATATATATATATATATATATATATATATATAGATATATATATATATATATATATACATATACATATATATATATCTATATATATATATATATATATATATATATATATATATATATATATATATATATATATATATATATATATATATATATATATATATAGATATATAGATAGATAGATAGATAGATAGATAGATAGATAGATAGATAGATAGATAGATAGATAGATAGATAGATAGATAGACAGACAGACAGACAGTCGGACAGACGGACAGATAGATAAATAGATAGATAGATAGATAGATAGATAGATAGATAGATAGATAGATAGATAGATAGATAGATAGATAGATAGATAGATAGATAGTAATAAGCATGACACTACAGGAGGTCTACCAGCTACTAAGTCTCTCTCTCTCACACACACACACACACACACACACACACAGACAGTGCGCGAGAGGGAGCAGGAGAAATACAGTCTCAGTAAGTCAGAAGTCTCAGTAATGTGTATACAGTAATAGATATCTGTTTATATAAAAACAAAATTAACCAGGGCAGCACAAGACTGCCAGTAAAACTGAATTAGCATCAAATGCAAATGAGCAGAGTGCTTAATGGTGGAACAGGTGCAGGCAGGGCCCCTAAATGAGATAAATGAATAAAACATCCGCGGGCCGGCCCGTGAAAACTGACACAAAGTCAATAACATGAATAATTCAGGAGGCAAGCGAGGCTGTGCGCCACTGACCTCTCACCACAGGAAGTGCATCCCAAACACAACAACAACAAAAAAAAACATAACAATAGACTCTGGATGTGGGGTTCCCTATCTGGATCCTATACACAGATTTACAAACATTTACAAACATTTACACACACACACACACACAACAGATAAATATATATATATAGGCCATATGATATATGGATCTGCCGCACTATTATTATTTCCCAACACAGTGTTGGGTTCACAAAGGGCAATTAAGAGTACACCGCTAACCTAATGAGCCATCTGTCACCACAAATAGCATGCAAACACACCTTTTCCCTGTTTTACCTGTCCACATTAATAGGACCCACATGTGGGTGCACATTAAAGCTAAAAATGTAATGCGTTTAAAAATAAAACGTGTGTATAAACAGAGGAGCAGTTACTCCTGAACTGAACAGGAAGTTGCTGTGAAGCTAACAGTAACATCACCTTCCCTGGGAGGAACACTTCCTGTCAGACATTCTTCACTCCTCACACACACACACACACACACACACTCATCAGGAAACAGTATTCATCAACTTCACTCAGCTCTAGAAAGCACACACACATGTGGAGCAAACACACACACACACACACACTTGCAGGTTTACGTGTATTATGAGGACACTTTTTTTTACGTGTATTATGAGGACCAGATTTTTTGGTGTTTTAGATGGACATCACTTTCCACTTGAGCAAGAGAGATGTGGAGGATGTCACACACACACACACTTGCAGGTTTACGTGTATTATGAGGACACTTTTTTTTTACATGTATTCATGAGGACCAGATTTTTTGGTGTATTAGATGGACATCACTTTCCACTTGAGCTAGAGAGGATGTGGAGGATGTCACACATACACACACATACACACAAACACACACACTTGCAGGTTTACGTGTTTTATGAGGACACTTTTTTTTTACGTGTATTATGAGGACCAGTTTTTTTGGTGTTTTAGATGGACATCACTTTCCACTTGAGCAAGAGAGGTGTGGAGGATGTCACACACACACACACACACACACATACACATCTAAACTCTAATAGAAACAATTGAGTTTAAATAATATGCAGCTTTGTGTCAGTACATGACACAAAACTAACAACATTGCCCCTGAGACAAAATACTTCTTAAAGCAGGATTTCAAAAACAAACAAACAAACAAACAAAAAACGTGTGTGAGTGTGTGGAGTAAAACAACTTTACCGTGTTTTTTTTACCCTGTCCACATTAATAGGACTGGTCAAGTCTGGGGAATAATAATAATATTCATTATATAATATTCATTATAACATGTTTTTGTACGTACAGCTACACAAAAGTCGGACAATAAAAACACACCTTTACAAAAACTGAGGTTTTAGAATAGTTTAAAAATAAAACGCAAACAACAGAATGCTTGTAAGAAAACGTTGTTAATTCCACAGATCGCGACTAAAATGTGTCTGTTTTATATCCGGCTCGTTCGTTTCCGCTCTTTTACACGTGTGAGTTGGTGAAGCGCTGAAAAGCAAGTAAAACTACACGCACACTTAAAAGCTACAACCCCTTTTACACTAATAAACACTTTAGACACTTTAATAAATGCTCGTTTTTAACCTGAAACATGGAAAGCACATTTCTCGCAACACTAATCTTATTTCGTCTGCTTAATAACCCTGATTCGATCACATTCTGTGGTAATACGTGTTTAACAGGACGCTCCAGCACAGGGAGTGAGAAAGCGTAGAAATGCAGCGGCGAATAGATAGATAAAGATCTGGAAACACACTGGAAAAGATCGACATCTTTTCCAGCGTCAAATCAATAAATAAAACTATTCTAAAAGCTCATTTTTTTTGTAAACGTGTGTATTTATTGTCCGACTTTTGTGTACGTACAAAAACAATATTATATGAATATTATTATACCCCAGATTAAACACTCTCCCACTAATAAAATGATGTACACTACGCCTGGGCTGTAATGTGTAGTTTAGGCCTCGGCCATGTGTGTGTGTGTGTGTGTGTGTGTGTGTGTGTGTGTGTGTGTGTGTGTGTGTGTGTGTGTGTGTGTGTGTGTGTGTGTGTGTGTTGTGCATGTTCTCCCCGTGCCTCAAGGGTTTTTCTCCGGTTTCTTCCCTGGTCCAAAAACATGCACGGTAGCTTGTTTGGCAACCAGGTGTGGAATGTGTGTGAGTGTGTGTGTGTGTGCCCTGCCATGTGTACAGGGGTTTGTGTGCCCCAAACCCAGTGTGTCCGGTGGTGTTGCCCTGTGAACTGTGTGGCCTGCCATATTTTTTGTAAACGTGTGATGTGTGTGTAGCTTTTTGTTTGCACCCCTTGAAGGAATGTGCAAGTGCCAGTGTGTGTGTGTGTGAGGTGTGTGTGAATGTGTGTGTGAATGTGTGTGTGTGTGTGTGAGGTCCCGTGCCAGGGTCCGTGTGCCAAAAAAAATTGCATTGGTAGAAGTGTGCAAATGTAGGTTTTGTGAATGTAGTAGAAGTTGGCATTTTCCATAGACAGGTGTATCCTGCCTCGATGCCCCAAAACGCCTGAGATAGAGAGGGTGAAGAGGGTGTGAATGTGTGTAGGTGTGCTGGTGTGTGTTTTGTGTGCCCCATGATTAGGAAACCCCCCAATACCATGCCTTAGATGGGTTACCAAAAATGAGATAAAAAAGCATAGTTGAGATAGTAGAAGTATTAGAAGAGGTTAGATAGGATTTAGTAGTAAAAAGCAATAGAAGATTTAGGAGAATGGAAAGCGGAAGAATGGAATAGAAGATGAATGAATGAAGGAATGAATAATAGTAGTAGCAAAAGGTAGAAATGAATGACTTTTTTGAATATATCATGTCCTGTATTGTGCCTCATTAAAAACTAAACTGAAATAAAATGAGCATATTTTAAAATTTGGACTGAAACAAGAGGTTCAAGTTATTCATTCATTCATTCATATTCTACCACTTTATCCGATCTTCCCTCGGGTCACGGGGAGTCTGTGTCTATCTCAGGCGTCTATGGGCGTTAAGGAAGGATAAACACCCTGGATGGAATGCCAAACCATCGCAGGACACACACACACACACACACACACATTCATACACTAGGGACAATTTTCCAAGGTGCCAATCAACCTACCGTGCATGTTTTTGGACCGGGTGAAGGGGAAGGAAGGGGGAAGGAAACCGGAGAACCCGGAGAGAAAAACCCCCCCCTGAGGCACGGGGGGGAGAACATGCACAAAGCTCCGCACACACATAGCTAGCTGAGACGGGAATCAAACCTTGACGGTGTGAGGCGAACGTGCTAACCACTAAACCACCATGCCCAGGTTCACGTTAATGTTTTCATTTAATGATGATAAAGTATTCAGGAATCGACTTGTTTGTGCTGTTTAAGCAGGTTAATCTCTAATATCGTACTTATCCACGAATGACTGAAACAAGCTACTACTTTTAAAATGTTGTTAGTCACTTTTTGTTTGTTTGTTTTTCAGAAAAGTTTGCTGCCCCTGTTTTTATTTTGTTCCGTTGAACGATGATGGGTTTCCACCGGTGTTAGAGATCATTCGTACCAGAACCAGCAGGTTCAGGACCAGTTTCTTCCCATCCACCATTACCCTACTGAACTCTACACTACACCTTTATATCAACATATAACTCCTGTACAGTTGTACATACATCATACATATTACATACAAGTACCTTTATATACTCCTTATACACTGTGTCTTACTACATCTTATTTATGTGTATCTGTATATATGCTGCTACATACCCTTACATACACGTATTATAATACATTGCACATTTCCTTTTCTCTTATCTGCAATACATTCCATTGTATTGTACATGCATTGGATATTTATTCTACATGCTCTGTACACACACACACACACACACACACACACACACACACACACACACACACACACACATATATATAAATGCTGCATTTCATTGCTGTACTATGCAATGACAATAACATTCTATCTATCTATCTATCTATCTATCTATCTATCTATCTATCTATCTATCTATCTATCTATCTATCTATCTATCTATCTATCTATCTGTCTTAGGAACGACTACCAATAGAAAGTGGAGCTAACGTTTAGAAGTTATGCAGATTTGCCAGAACCACTACATAAGTACGCAGTAGGTACTAGCCTGACATCATCTGTGCACTTTATCAGAACTAAGATTTAAAATCCCAATGCCCCCATGAAAACACACACACACACACACACACACACACACACAAACACACACACACATACACACACACAGTTGATTCCATTTCAAACCTATCTAATATGCATTCAGAGCCAAAAGTATGCTCACATATGGATCAAGAATAGCAGACACACACACACACACACACACACACACACACACACACACACACACACACACACACAAAGAAACAGAGGTTAAGTAAGACTCATACATATACAGAGGAGGATTGCATGACATGCACCTCTTTGGAATTCATCCAAGCAGATGATAGGATTGTTGACAGTGAACTGCATATTGTTAACCCTTTATTAACTAGAAAAGCCAGAGGTTGGCCTTTAGTATTCCTTCAGCAATGGCCTTAAATAAGTCGAAGACACACATATGCAGACACGCAGACTCTCCCTCTCTCTCTCTCTCTCTCTCTCTCTCTCTCTCTCTCTCATTGTTGCACATCACCTTTCAGCAGCTGTGACAGCCCTGTCTCCCAGCTTGAAGAGTTATGCACATAAAGCGCAGTCTAACATACAGTCATGGTACACACACACACAAACACACACACACACACACACACACACACACACACACACACACACACACACACACACACACACACACACACAGCCACTGCTGATTGATGCACTGTTTTCTTTCCTTTTTTTAAGTCCTTCTTCTTCTGTTTTCATCTCTTACACATTAACATCAGTAGCGACACAAATTTTAACATCCTCTCCGACTGTAGAAAACATGCTACAGCAAACCACACACACACACACACACACACACACACACACACACACACAGAGAGAGAGAGAGAGAGAGAGAGAGAGAGAGAGAGAGAGAGAGTGGGAAAGGGAGCTCTCTACACTCTTGCAGTCTTTAATTGCTTCACAA
>JACRUU010000025.1:10972761-10992761 GCA_030449085.1 Kryptopterus vitreolus | reverse complement strand
ACTCCGCCCCCACCCCCCCTTCCCTTCTGAGTGTACTCATGTCTTTAGTGCTGTTCTTTCAGAAGTGGGTCACACTCAGGTCCCCGTGGATCACCAGAGTAAAGCATGCTGGGAAAGGAGAAAAGGAAGGAGGGGAGATGGGGTATAGAATGATGTGACTTTCTATATCCCAATAATCCAATCATCAGCCAGAGCCCATGGGACGACATAATCAGAACCCCCCCCCCCCCCCCCCCCCCCCCCAGACAAAAACTATGCTAATTAGTCCAGGCGATGCTGCAGCTTTGTTTGGGGCTTTTTTTTTTTTTCTTCTTCTTCTTCTTCTTCTCCGCTCCGTCCCAGTGGACCCACCACGGCGTATCTTTAATCTTGAGTGTTTCCTCCTGCCACCGCATTTAAAGAAGTTAAATCTAAATTGCAGCACATAATTACCAGGATGTGGCCCTCGTTGATGCCATTAGGACCGACCCATCCCAAGACACGTAGTCAGATCTCTTACGCGCTACTATGGATCTCGTCTCGGCGTTGGCGCAACGGTTAAAAAAAAAAAAAAAAAACACAGAAAAGAAAAAGAGCCGGGATTGAAGCAAGCCCTCCTGAATCCGCCGGGGTCCTGTAAAGACGGCGCTGTTGCTTTTGAGCAATTGTTTCTTGTTTTGCCTGTCAGTGGTGTTAGATGGGAGAAGGCATCGAGCCTCTGTCCCGCGCGCACGGTGCCATATGGCTAATGGCAAACCTGTGCGGCAATTAACAGCCCTGATTAATGAAGAACAGCCTAATCACAGACTGGTAATTGTGCCTCTATTGCAGTGCAGCCTCAGCAGAGGGGCTCAGGAACAGACGGAGAAAGGAGAGAGAGAGAGAGAGAGAGAGAGAGAGAGAGAGAGAGAGAGAGAGTCTTTTTTTACATTTTGTGTTTTTTTTTTTTGGCTTATTATGAAAGATTGAGAGTGAGCGATAGAGAGACAAACGAGGAGATCTTTGTGCGTCTATTTGACACATGCTCGCTGGACCTTGCAGGCATGTGCCTGTTCCAATAGGGTCACAAGGCCCAGAATGTAACTAATCAAAGGAAGCAAAAAATGTGTGTGTGTGTGTGTGTGTGTGTGTGTGTGTGTGTGTGTGTGTGTGTGTGTGTTTGAAGAAGTGTATGGCTGTAAAACACAATAAAGAAACATATTTTCACAGTATAGTGTAGCAAAAATCCCCCAATAAATACATCAAGCACACACATATATATATATATAATACGACTCTATTCTTATTATTAATATTGTGAATTGGGAGAAAAGGAATGCAAGAAGGAAAGAGGGAAGCGATAAGGGAGAAAGAGAGGCCCCTGTTCCCTCACATACTTCACTGTCAAACTCAAAGTAACCTGCATTCATTAACAGAGGAATAACATGAAGATTCTCATTGAGTAATGAGTTTTTCCTTGTCCTAATTAACCAAGCATGAGTAGGATATTTTTAGGAAGGGGGGGGGGGGACTGTGCAAATGCTCCTCACTTCAGCCAAAAATAGATGAGAGCCTATCTCTACAACCTAGTTTTAAGTGCAACGAATTCATCTTTTGATTTTAATTAAAGGTGCATGCCTTTCTCTGCCTCTCTCCCCTCCCAGAGCAGAAAGTGGATGACCTGGATAGAGATGGAAAAGGGGCAAGAGAGAGAGAGAGACAGAGAGAGAGAGAGAGAGAAAGAGAGAGAGAGGGACGTGGACCAACATGGCATCTATAAACTTGCCTACGTATAATAAGGTGCATCGTCCGTTCATTTCTTTTTCTTTTTTTTTTCTTCCTTTACTCATTGCTCGTTTCACCGGAGGGCAAAAAGCAATTACCTTGGTGTGTGTGTGGTTTTTTTTTGTTTTTTTTTAAATGCATGTCGGTACTGACATGATCAAATCAGAACGTCTGAGATTGAAAGCTGCGTCTGACTTTATGGTAACTTGGGTCGACAATGCTGTGCCTGTTTTGCAGAAGGCTGTTTGGGGAAGTGGGAGTCTGATCTTCCTGATAAGACAGGCGTGGTCTTATCTGCAAAATGACTATAGAATGCTAGGTTTATGATAGTGAAAGTAAAATATGCAGATCGGTAGCGGTAAATGGATTTATGAACCGTTCATGAACAGCGATTAACGAACAATCAAAGAAACGAATCAAGGCGGCGCTTCGACTTCAAAGTAACAACGATGTAATTGTTCATTTTTTTAAATAGCAATTTAAAATGATAAAGAAAAAAAAAACTATTCCAAAAAATGACCTGGAGAGGAAATTTCGTTATTCTTTCCCAGTAACGGGAAGAGCGCAATTTAATCCCCAATGCACTAAACCAGTAGAACAATTAAATGGTCATTTTTATGGTGCATTATTATTATTATTATTATTATTATTATCATTTGTTACTAGCCGACAGCTTGATCACAAGCAAAACCAGCAAATAGAGGTAGTAATATTTATATGAGTTTTTGTAATAATAATACACAGCATTAAATATCAATACTTTTCAATGCAATCGCATCTGACATGAGTTTAATTTGTTTGCTGTTGTTTTCCCATGACACTAAGTGCGTCCTTACTAGCACATTTCTTGAGATAAAAATGATTATTATTATTAAAATTCGTAGAGTGAATTGTTCAAAATTAGCGTGAAGCGCCGCAGTACACATACGTGTGTAATAGTGAGAGTGAGCGGTGTGTATGTTTTACCTGCACATGATCTCGTGTGTTAACAGCACTCTGCACATCTCGGGATTCTTGTCTTGACCTTCATAAATAATGGGCTGCGTGGAGCGAGAAAGAAAACATTGTTAAGTGATTGCAGACAAGTCGCTTTTTACCACCTTTGGTATGAACGCTTGTAAATATGCAGAGAAATGATGACTAATGTCTGGGGTTAAGAGATTGAACAATGGGAAGAATTGCGCTTATATTGGCAGCGTTTCCCTGAAAACAAAACATTACATGAAACATCACACCGAGCACAAAACCACATATCTCTACACTCTCTCTCTCTCTCTCTTTCTCTCTCACACCCACACACTCTTCTACAAAGCTTAATGTGAACCTTATTCCATCTGGCAGAAAGCTTTCACCAAATGACCGCATGTGTCATGGGAATGAACCGGAGCATTCCAGCATCCCTGGCTTGGGACATGTTGTTCTGCCTGCTGTGTGCACAGAATTACAGCGGCCTCCCTTTATTACAACTAATCAATCCATCACAGTGGCACAGTGCATTGTGGGAAGGCTTGAGTTTTGGAACAGTATGGAGGGAGGTCCATTTCTGGCCTTGCCAGGTTCTCAGTGGGCCAATTAATGCCCACTTTACCACGCCTGTGGAAAATTGCTTCAGCACGCAGCAGGCCGGAGTGATGTCGGCTCACGCTAAGCATCCGGCTTTAAACCCAATTTCATTTCGAAATCGCTTAAAAAAAAACTTTTAAACGCTTAAAAAAAAAGAAAAAAAACGTCTTTTCAATCACAGGGGTTTGATCACAAACAAAACCAGCTCATTAGTCCATTAATGAAGGTAGTAATATTTATATTACATTCGTAATGCTGGGTTTCTTTTCTTATTTGCTCTTTGTAATAAAAGGCAAAATACTGCATTAAAGAAAATAGACATACTTTTCCATGCAATCGCATCTGCCACAAATTGTTTTATGTTGTGTGTCTTTAGTAAACACATTTGTTGGTAATACATCTGATCAAAGCTTGTGTTGCCAGTTTCACAATGGGGAAATAGTGATGGAATATCATGAAATTATTAAAATAAATAAATAAATACAAAGATTTTGGCCTAAATGATGGAACACCACACCCTGTTTGTGTGTGTGTGTGTGTGTGTGTGTGTGTGTGTGTGTGTGTGTGACAGATTGTTGCTTGAATATATCTAATTTCACCTGGAATGAAATTGCTGAGTGAAAGTGTATGGATGCGTATCTACTTGTGTATGTAAGTGTTACGTGTGTGTGTGTGTGTGTGTGTGTGTGTGTGTGTGTGTGTGTGTGTGTGTGTGTGTGTGTGTGTGTGTGTGTGTGTGTGTGTGTGTGTGTGCGTGTGGTGTGTGTGTGTGGTGAGCAGTTGGGCTGCCAGACTGGAGCATAGCAAGCCATCTGGCCAAGTCAACACTTCATCCAAAAAAACCTCAGCTTTGTTTCCACCCTTCCATTTCCACACAACATGTCCTTCACAGCCATGAATCACTTACCCTAGCCCAAACATACAAACACACACACACACACACACACACACAAACATGTGCATGCACAAGCAACAGCCGTTAACGAGAAATGTTTCCTGTCACAACTATACAAGCCTTTTTCAATTAGTTACAAAAATGGTTTCTTTGTATTTCGTATTTACACTGGAGGACTCTGCAGATCAGGAACATGCATTCGTTTGCTTTCTGCATTGTGGAAGGGTCAAGGTCCTTTAAAAGTACGATAGCATGCATCACTGTCTGAGCCCAAAGCACCGACCCTCAGGCTCTCCCCGAGACACAGTTCAGGCCGTACACATACAGACACGTCCTCTACCCTGTCACGTATTCACCTCATATTTAAGGTCTTCCATTTATCACACAAACCTGCATCTAACATAACACTGCCCAACGCACAGTGCTGATATAACACCCGCAATAATTACTCCATTGTTTTTTTTGTTTGTTTGTTTTTGGCCACAGGTCTCGCTCAGGACACCGAAACAATGACTGTGTAACCTTCTCAAATAAGACATCGCAAACATTCCTGAAATGTAGAAGTGGGAACTTTCTTATCAATACAGCTTTAAAAACAATACTGCATATTTATTTAATCCCGTTTTAAATTGATTTCGGTACATTTTTTCCCCCAAAACAATACAGAAATTAGCAGACGCCCTTATCCAGAGCGATTAGCCAAAATGCTAAATAGCAATACAGTACCTTTTTACACCAAACGATTTTCATTATGCAGTAGACTTGATGACTCTGGAGATTTTTAAATTGCATGTTAGACATATCAATGTTTTTTTTTTTTGTGACTACATGTCAGTCACAGGGAACACAGGAAATGGAAACTTTATTGACAATGCTACTTGTTTTTTAAAAAAATGCTACGTCAACATGCTAACACTTAGCAGCATCTGTTTATTTATTTATTTAATCCCTTACTGAAATGATTTTGCTACCTTTTTTTACCCAAAACATTTACACTTACAGAAATTAGAAGACACCCTTATCCAGAGCGATTAGCCAAAATGCTAAATAGCACACCAAACGTTTTTTTTTTTATTATGCTGTAGATTTGATGACTTTGGAGATGTTTAAAAATAATTTGTTAATCACTAATACGTTAGACGTATCAATGTTTTTTGGGGGGACTATGTCAAGCACAGGAAATGGAAGCTTTCTTGTAAATGCTGCTTTATTTTAAAAATGCTACGTCAACATGCTAACACTTAGCAGCATTCATTCATCTTCTACCGCTATATCCGATCTTCCCTCGGGTCACGGGGAGTCTGTGTCTATCTCAGGCGTCTATGGGCATTAAAGCAGGATACACCCTGGATGGAATGCCAACCCATCGCAGGACACACACACACAAACATTCATACACTAGGGACCAAGGTGCCAATCAACCTACCGTGCATGTTTTTGGACCGGGAGGAAACCGGAGAACCCGGAGAAAAACCTCCTGAGACACGGGGAGAACATGCACAAACTCCACACACACATGGCCGAGACGGGCATCGAACCCGGACCCTGGAGGTGTGAGGCGAACGTGATAACCACTAAACTACCGTACCCCTTATTTAGCAGCATCTGTTTATTTATTTATTTAATCCCTTATTGAACTGATTTTTGGTACATTTTCCCCAAAAAAGCAAATTGAACAGCGATACAGTACCTTTTCACACCAAACGTTTTTCACTATGCAGTAGATTTGATGACTTTGGAGATGTTTAAAAAAAAATGTGTTCTTAATCACTTGAATGTTAAACATATCAAGGGTTTTTTTTTGTATGTGACTACATGTCAAGCACAGGAGTTTTCAATTTCCTGCCATGAGTTTGACCGACTCCAAACAAGAGATTTGTGTAATTTTGCTGTACTTTGTGGATCCGATCCTAATGACATCACACTTCAAATCACTAATGAATGGAAACACGATGGTTGGAGTTTGGTCAGCGTCAGGAAAAGAGGACAAATATGTTTTTGAGAAACTTTGTCATAGTAAGAGCACTTTCGAATCCCCCACCTTACACATTTTCGCTTGGTCAGAGCACTGGAAACACACACACACACACACACACACACACACACACATATCCATGAGCAACAGGGGAGTTAGGGTTTACCTAGCAGCTCTAGCCCAGAGCTGTGTGAACAAAGAGCTCCTTAAGGAAGGCCGGGAAAGCATGAAACATGCATGCTTGTCGCCAAGCCTTCTGTGAAGCTTTCAGTAGCGCCTGACGCAGCTTTTAATACATATTTCATTTTTGCGCAAGCCTCGCTTCATGTCTCATTCACAGCCCGCCTCCAGTGCCTTGAAGTGACAACTATATCTGAGGCATGTAAACAATTCAGTAGGAATACATGAAAACACATTTCCCTCTTTGTTAGCGTCACCGGCAAACATGTCAGGCGCAGTGTGTGACTGCACGTGTGTGTGGGTGATTCGCCTTTGTTCTGTGGCTCAGCTGTTGTAAAAGAAAGCGACGCGGAGAGAAAGAGGGAAGAAGGAGAAGAAAAAAAAAACGGCGAGACCCCTTTTCCACCGTCTTTAGCAGAAATGTCTCCGGCTTAAGCATTGATCACAAACGTGACTTGTCAAACCTGACACCCTTTTCCCTGTTTCTCTTTCCGCTCCCACCAGCAGGCTGAGAGTGTGTTTGGGAGTCGGTATAAGACGTAGCCGAGCGTGTCAGCTAGAACAGCTTTACACAGGTTTATCATACTTTGCTGTGCCCGAGTTGCCATACTATCATTATTTTCCCTCCGTCATGTCACTCTTGCGCATGCAGTCCACACACACACACACACACACACACACACTCACTCCATTGGCAGCGAGTGATTCTCAGGAGGCAGCTCTCACCCAGCGCTAATGAGAAGTGCATGTCGAACAACTCCATAAACCTGCTCTGTAAGAGCACTGTGCTACTGGGATGAAGCCAGACTGCAAGAACCCACTGGTTCTGTAAACCAGTCTGTACCCAGTTATGGGCTTTTAATGAGATGTTTTAAACACATCGCAACGCCGAAGCCTTACCACAGTGCGGTTAGAGGACGGCTCGGAGAAATGAGTTCAGACACGGATTCAAGTTCCATCATAAGCCGAGTTTTTATGTCAAGGAAGAGGGAGGGAAAAAAAACCTGCACATTAATGTGGTGACCAATCCAAATGGGAACCAACACAGTTTTATGGAATGCACTATAGATGCTAAACAATTTGCACTTTACTGGCAACATTGTATATATAGTACTGTGCAAAAGTTTTATGCAGAAAAAATGCTGTAAACAAAGAATGCTTTCAAAAATGGTAGTCTTAATTATTTACTTTCATCAATGAATGAAGAAAAATGGAAATCAGATCAGTGTTTATGAAGGAACTCGGCTGGTTGTTTGTTCCATCTTGGAGAAGTAAACACAGATCTTCTGTGGATGTCGACGTTCTCACATCCTTCTGTCTCTTCATGTAAATCCCACACACACTCCATCATGTAGAGATCAGGACTCTGTGAGGGGGGGGGGGGGGGGGGGGGGGGGGTACCAACACTGCCACTACTTTTACTTCTTCTAAACGTTACTCACAACAAATATTGATTTGATTTATATTTTTCTTTTGTTCGCTCACTCACAAAAATAAACAATCATTATTTATATTTCTGAAAGCATTCTTTGTTTACGGCACTTTTTCACATCTGCGTAAAACTTTTGCACACTACTACTATATAAATATATATAAATATATAAATATATATATATATATATAATATATATATATATAATATATATATATAGTACTGTATATATAAACTGTACTGTAAATATATAGTATATATATATATATATATATATAATATATATATATATATATATATATATATATGTATATATATATAATATATATATATATATATATATATATATATATATTATCAAGTGCCTCCAGAAATTAATAAGAGAAGCTCTAATATATTCCTTTCCAAACTGCTCTGAAACTGCAATCTCTCTCTCTCTCCCTCCCTCCCTCTCTCTCTCTCTATCTGTCTCTCCCCTCTCTCCATCTCTCTCTCTCCCGCTCTCTCTCTCTTTCTCACTGTCTCTCCCTATCTCTCTCCATCGCTCTTAGTGACCAGCACATCATTAGCAGGTATTACGGTGGTCGCCTGAAACAGTCCTTAAATCATGCAAAGTAAAATATGTTCAAGTGGCACCAAAGAGGACGCTTTTTATTGAGGTTGTACCCTAAAGTGAGCAGCGGGTTTATATTCCAACCTCTGTTTTAACTCCTCCAGCGCAACACCCAGACTACTTACGCGCTTATAACTGCACATAACTGCCTCACTTGCACATGAAGACGCTGTAATGTTATCGCATTTCCTTTACAGCAAGACATTCAGGCTGTTAAATGTCTGCAGCTGGACCTGTTTCAATAATAGCAATTTGAGTGCAGGGTGAAGTAGGCATTCAACACGAACGGCCAGTTTTCTCATCCAGGATTCCATTTTTATACTTTAATCGCTATAACATCTGGTTATTACTCACTTATTCACTGTATAGTACTGGGCTAGTATATTTGAAGCATACGTACAGTGAAACGGATGTAAAATATTCATTCATTCATTCATTCATCTTCAACCGCTTTATCCGATCTTTCCTCGGGTCATGGGGAGTCTGTGCCTATCTCAGGCGTCTATGGGCATTAAGGCAGGATACACCCTGGTTGGAATGCCAACCCATCACAGGGCACACACACACTCACATTCACACACACATTCACACATTTTCTCCGAGAACCCGGAGAAAAAAACCTGAGGCACGGGGAGAACATGCACAAACTCCACACACACATGACCGAGACGGGAATCGAACCCGGACCCTGGCGGTGTGAGGCGAACGTGCTAACCACTAAACCACCGTGCCCGGATGTAAAATATATGAATGTAAGTTTAGAGGCGCTGTTAGGGGATGGGAGGTTAAAGGGTTAAGTAACATGCATATATAGTGATTTCTAATTTAATGATCAATGAGTGCATAAGAATGTCACTAAGATTTGTAACTGCAGGTTGCTCATTGTCAGCTGTGACACACACACACACACAGTGCTCACATATTGATTGCACATAATGTGCTAAACATTCAGACTGTTACTCTTTGGGTGTGTCAGGTCTAAACAGCACCAGCTAATTATCCGCGAGCTTCACACACCACAACTACAGCGACTCGACAAACACATACACACAAGGTGACACAGTTGTCTGCCTAAATGCAACTGCAGCGTTGTTCATGAGAAGTTGGTGGTACTTTTCTATTCTGGCTATTTTGGAAAAGACAAATGACATTTATAATGGACTTTATAATAAGACTTTACATTTATATTTATAACAGGTACAAAAAGCACTAGTTTTTGATAAGTGAGTACATTCGTTCATGCAATTAAATGCTGAATCTGCAACGGGGTAAATAAAGGGAAACCATACAAAAAGGTCATATATTGCAGACAATCCTGCAGAGATCCAATGGAAAGTAATCAAGTTGTGTGTGTGTGTGTGTGTGTGTGTGTTTTTTATATGTTGCATCATTCAGCTGTTAACACTTTAGGACCTCATTTTTTTGCTGCTCTGATTTATAGGGGAAAAATTGCACAAATTGTGCAATTCAAATACTTGTAGTATTTTATGATACATATACGGTGAGAAAAATAAATACATTATGTGATACCCATGAAGTCTTTTGGATTAGACATTCACTAGCGGAGTTCATGCAAAATGATCCAAAATGCAGCAAGTGTGAGCATTCTCCTCAGACTGTGGGGCATTACAAATCAAGCAGTGTGTCAGAGAGCTTTTGCCCTGCTTTGAAAACACACCTTTACAACATCCGTTATATTCAATGCTTTTTCAGAAAAAGGATGTCATATTTAGACATCAGTTCCACATTCCCCTAGGGCACACTAAACAACACAACCCCTGAACTCACTGTGGTGCAATCATCTCATATCTCCAGAAACACACACACACACACACACACACACACACACACACACACACACACACACACACATACGTCTTCAATCTTGAATGAATTCTATTTAACAGTTACTCTAAAACCCCTTTCTTAAAAATAATGCCTTACCTGTTTTGTCATGGAGTCGATCAATCGTACATAGAAATCTTGTTCCGTCCTTATTCCTGTATGTGAAAGAAACAAGTCTGTTAAGCAAAACCAAACACACACACACACACACACACACACACACACACAGACAGATTTCTATACACTACTAATAACATATACAATTACAAAAAAATCACATTGATTAGGTTAAAATCCTAACAGAGGGTTTCAGTGTCAGCAAAAAGTATTTCACTATAGAAACATATAATAGTACAATTACTAGTAAATTATGTGGAAAATTGTTTGTTCCATAGATTTGTTTTTTTTTTTATCTATTAGATAAAATTATCTATTATCTTTTTTATCTAAATGAGAATTAAAACTGTGTTCAAATCAGATCATGGATTATTAAAGGGAAAGTAAACGGCGGTTTACAGGTTCGAGATTACGGAGGTGAAGAGAAAGAGTCTTTTTTTTTAGCGGGGTACAGTTTAAAAGTATAAGGTGTCGCGGCAAACATCGACGCCAATAAATAAATAAACAAACAAATTAATAAATAAAATCACAATTACTAAACGGTTTCCTTGCTGGTTGATGGTTTGACATGTCATAGGCGAACATTGCAAATATACAAGATCCTGATGCTGTTTGTAAAACGTGATTTTGAGCGTTTAAGGTGACGATATGAAGTCATTTTTAATAACCGGGAGATTTGTCACGTGACTAATCTGATCGCTTTAATGCAACATATCAATATTCTATACAATTTATGCTTGGTAAAATAATAATAATAATATAATATTCTATACAATTTATGCTTGGTAATAATAATAATAATAATAATAATAATAATAATAATAATAATAATAATAATAATAAAATATAAAGTGACCTAGAAAAAAAATCAAAATGAATAACACTAGTACTATTATTACTGCTACTACTTATAGTAATAATAGTAATATAATAATAATAATAATAATAATAACAATAATAATAATAATAGCAATAATAATAAGAAGAAGAACGTTGTATTTGTTAATGCTTACCGTTACTGTAGAGAAGCTGCAATTTGTAATGAATCCCATTATTTGTCTTTTCACCAGTCGGTTCCTACACAAAAACACGTATATGATGTTTGTTTGTTTTTGTAAAGCAGCCGATTTCCTTATTCGTACAGCCGAACACTGAATTGTACACATATAAATACATGTAGACTGAAGTAAAACAAAACAACACACACACACACACACACACACACACACACACACACACACACAGAGGAGGTAAACTAAATCAGTTTTAAAGGCCTGCCAAGAAAATATTAGAATTTTACTACATCAACACTGGTGTAAATTATTCGGTGCCAGTTACTCAGCTGCAGCATTCACTTACTCAATTAGAACAAACTAGCACACAGACATTGTGTATTAAACATTAGTATTAAACGTGTATTAAACGAGTAACAGTTTATTTCATTTTCGTTTTAAATAAATCACTATATAGCCATAATACAATATAAATAAACCAACAAAAAACACAATTCAACGCACGATCCGGCTATTATTATTATTATTATTATTATTATTATTATTGTTATTATTATTATTAAAATTATTATTATTATTAGTATTATTTTATTATTATTTTTATTATTATTAATAATATTATTATTATTATTATTATTATTATATTTCTGTGTAATTATATAATATAATTTATCTATAATTTCAAAAGATGAATTAAAAACGCTCCTCCTAAGTCCTAAGAGTAAATCTACAGAGATCTAATAAGATATTTTGAATCGGTCTTTTGAGGTTTTTTTCCCTAATAAATCAATAATGACAAATAAAGTCACACTTCAGATCACCGAATAAATCTTAATAATAAATACTTGAATAGAAAACAATATCATAAGTGTTTACTGTAGAAAGGCGCTGTAATAAAGCCCAGTGTACTTTCATCCTCATATATGAGTTGTGCCTCTGTTTTTGCACCTTTAACGTCTTTGATGACTTACATGTTTGGGTAGTAATCCTTGTGTGCATTTATGCTAAGAAATAAATCTGTTTTATTTTAGAAAATGTATTTTGCAAATAAAAAACAAAACAAAAACAAAAAAAAAAGCAAAAAGCAGCAGGCCTTATATTTATTGCTGGGGGGGGGGGGGGAATAGCACTTGCCTTTTCTTTTTCGACAAATCCAACGAAAGAAGTGCGCTCGATCTCCACGGGTTGCCCCTGTCTATCATACAGAGCCAGGACAAAGTGGAAGAAGTTGGATTTGCGCAGGTTTGAGGGAGGCTGCTTTTCAAAGTGTGCTCGGGCCAAACCTACACCACTACACGGGTACAGAGAAGGAAAAAGAGAGAGAGAGAGAGAGAGAGAGAGAGAGAGAGAGAGAGAGAGAGAGAGAGAGAGAGAGACATAAGCGCTTATACAGCCTGTGGGGAAAAGGGGAACACGTGGCTCTATAAAGTGGACATTGTGCCCAATTTGCCCAATAAATATATTCGTGACGTATTTATTTAATGCATTTTGAAGTCTACCCACCGATGCAACAAGCGTTATAAATGTATGAAACATTAATTCATGTCAGTAATAGTTTGTTTGTATTCTTCCCATTTGAAATTTCTCTGTCAAATGATTAGTTGCATCTTGTGTTTTTTTTATTTTATTTTATTAATTTCAGTGTAAAAGTAGAAGTAGGATGTGCAGAAGAATTAAAGCGTTTAAATAGAGCTTGGATATTTTCGTGCTTTTTTTGCTGGAAAGTGTGTGCGCATGTAAATAGGACAGGAAATAAATCTTCTCAGCGAAATAATCAACAGTTGTGGGATATAATTTTTTACGGAAGATTGTTTGCATTTCAGTCCACACGTCACTGCAAAGCCGAAATGAACGCGTGGTTCAATACAATACTATAATCGAGAAAAATCCTTGTTTGTTTGTTTGTTTGTTTGTTTGTTTTTTGCTGCAGGGGAGGGGAAAAAAAGCCGCTGATCGGCTTCAGGGTGAAGATGTCAAACAAGTGCACAAGGCACTTTGGGATGACCCTGCGACGCAGAGATGTGCGACGGGGAAAGCCTGGCTCCGTAGCCCGGTCCGACTTCCTGCCTTGTCTTACCTCTGCGCGGCGGTGGTGGCGTCCAGTAGGCCGGCTCCCTGCATCCAAGAGCGCACCGCGTTCATGCCGCCGATCGGCTCCTCCTTCATACTACTCCCGCTCCTCTGGATGCTCTCCTGAATCCCAAACATGAACGCAGACTTTTGTTTTCCACCCCTTTCGATCTTACGGTCCTCTTTTTCTTTCTTCGTCGATCCGTAGGAAAGAAAGAAAAAAAGATACAAATGAAAAAAAAAAAAAAAAAAAAAGCTTAAAGATACAGAGATCTACGAGCGCGCAGGTGTCTCTGCGCTCGGCTCGATCGCTCCGTCTGTGCAAACAGAATGCGAGCGGAGAAAGCACGACAACGAGCGAGCTGTCAACATCCAAAAACACGTGGACCGGGAGCTCCCTGCAGCCTGAGGAGGGCACGGAACCGGACAGTTTCACTCCAAGAAACGAGCCGATCGCGCAGCAATGTTATTATCCAAAGTCTTTTTCCTCTCTTTCTTTATTTGGCGTTGTTGTGTCCTTGTTTTTTTGGTCCGTACTGTGCCTGTGTACAGTTTCAATATGAATGTGAAGATGAAGAAAAGGAAGAAGAAGAAGAGGACCCTTGTGGCGGTGGATCCTTAGTTCGCTTCAGCGGTTCCAAAAAAGTGATGTGCGTAAGAGCGCGCTTTCCGTGTGTGTGCGTGTGCGTGCCTGTGCGTGTGTGTGTGAAAGAGAGAGAGAGAGAGGTAGAGAGAGAGAGAGAGAGAGTAGAGAGAGAGAGAGAGAGAGAGAGAGAGAGAGAGAGAGGAGAGAGAGAGAGAGAGAGAGAGAGAGAGAGAGAGAGAGTCTTTCCCAAAGGAATCTGACTTCACTGTGCTCTGGGAACTCAAAGGGAAGAGGGAGTGACTGTATGCGCTCAGCCCTCCGCCCCACTTCTTACTGAGCCCGAGCTCGAACCCCACACCACACCACCGTCATCCATCCATCCAACCACCGAGTCTCGGGTTTATTCGCACTTCAGCCCCTGCGCGAAGCCGAAGAGCAAATCCGACAGAAGTCAGCATGGGCTGAAAGGCAGAAAGAAAAGAGGGAACACCAATGCGCAAGTGTGATTAAACAGCTTCCTCGCCATTTATTCACTTCATCTGAACGTCTTTCCTTAAAAAGTGTGAAATGATGCATTTTACGAATTGCAAACTAAATACCACGCTGAGATTTAATATATAAATATATAAGAGTTAAGTCTATAAATTCCTACGTTGGCAGAGCGTTAATATCAACATTCATTTTCCCGGTACTCAAATGGGACTTTAATAAACACGCGATAAACTGGTGATAACTATGGAGACTAAAGTACTGTCCTTAACAGCGTCCACTTCAGTTTAACATCACTCCATATCTCCAAAATGAAGGAGGATCTCTGAATTAGTGGTCCTCTAATGGACAAGTCATAAAATGTGATGCTCAGTAATCCAAAGCAACAGGTTGTGCACATTTCTGTGTAGCATCCACGTCTCCTGGTGTAACTGGGGCATGCCTGTAGTAATGTCAGTGTTAATATATAAAACACAACTACAGAGTTATTGTACAGGGGGGTTCCAATAAATCTGGATTGAATAGGATTCTGATTCAGGGACTAAAATAAATCACCAGCTACCAGGGTAATTATTTGGTTAACCAGTCGGTGTTACTGGGAATTCACCGGAGATCACTATATAAATCTGTGAAGGAGGAAATTCACGTCACACCAGCTGTGCCTGTTTATAACGTGTTACGCGGTTGTTTTACTACAAACTGGAATATTGATCACTCACTACGATGACCCCGCTATACATGTTATATTACTACTGTCTTATTATCCGACTTCAAATTAATTGTGTGATTTAAAATAAAGGTATATATAGTAAATAGTATATAGTATATATAGTATAAGTTAAAAAAAAGGGGGGGGGGTAGGGTACGTGCCGCTCAGGCGATGGGATTTCTCCATAGCAGTAAAAGAAACGATCACCAGTGGATCACTGCGGTTTCGATAGCGTCGATAAATCCAGACCAAAGTGTGTAAATGAAATTGAACGCACATGGTGAAAAAAAAAATAACACATGCATGAAGTGGAACTGCTTTTTATTTATTTATTTATTTATTTATTTATTTATTTATTTTACAATACCATTATCACTGTTTGCTTTACTGGTTTAAAACGGACAAGTGTAAATGCAAACAAACAAACAAACAAACAAACAAACAAACAAACAAACAAACAAACAAACAAATAAATAAATAAATAAATAAATAAATAAATAAATAAATATCGTCAGCTTCTGATCATTTAATGAAGTTTGCATCTAGATGTATTCTTGGGATAAACCCTCGCAACTGCTCGAAATGAAAAACAACAAACAAACAAAACAAACAAACAAACAAAAAAAAAAAATAAATAAATAAATAAATAAATAATCAGCAATTTAATGAAAAAACTTGCATTAGAACACGGGGTATGTTTTCTTGGGATAAACTGAATGCAGATGCTTACATTTTCACTAAGTGTTTCTTTTTTTTTTTTTTTTTTTTTTTTTGCATGATATACATTTATTTGTAATTGTTCTTTTCATTTATGTTGTTAGTATTTTGCGCGCCATGTCTGCCTTCACTGCATATTTCTTGTCTGTGAATCTTTCTTGACCAATAAAACCAGATTTTTTTTTATATAAACCAACAAACTATAAAGCTCGGCGGTTTTTGGCTCAGTTTAGGCCAATAATGTGTTATTCTCTCAGGCCCAAAGCTCATTTAGCTCGCCGTATATATAATATTCGCCGCGAGTGCTAATTACACACACCGAATGTACTGCACAAAAGACCTCTCAACCCGACTAATCCCCCCACGCTGCCTGCCTGCCTGCCTCTGTGTGTGTGTGTGTGTGTGTGTGTGTGTGTGTGTGTGTGTGTGTGTGTGAGTGTGAGAGAGACACAGAGAGAGAGACGCTTACATTTACGCGCCCGTCTCTTTTTTCTTTCTTTCGTTTCTTCTTTTCTTTTTTCTTTCTTTCTTTCTTTCTTTCTTTTCTTTATTTTCTTTCTTTCTTTCTCTCGTATTTTCTTTCTTTCTTTCTGTCTTTCTGTCTTTCTTTCTTTCTTTCTTTCTATTTTCTTTCTTTCTTTCTTTTCTTATCTTTCTTTCTTTCTTTCTCTCTCTTCTTCTTCTTTCTTTCTTTCTTCTTTCTTATTTTCTTTCTTTCTCTTCGTATCTTTCTTTCTTCTTCTTTCTTTCTTTCGTATTCTTCGTATTTTCTTTCTTTA
The DNA here is from genome assembly GCA_030449085.1 of Kryptopterus vitreolus. Lineage (NCBI taxonomy): Eukaryota > Metazoa > Chordata > Actinopteri > Siluriformes > Siluridae > Kryptopterus > Kryptopterus vitreolus. Next base: position 10,976,035 of record JACRUU010000025.1, on the reverse strand, counting down.
TTTCTTTCTTTCTTTCTTTCTTTCGTATTTTCTCTTTCTTTCTTTCTTTCTTTCTTTCGTATTTTCTTTCTTTCTTTCTCTCGTATTTTCTTTCTGTCTTTCTTTCTTTCTTTCTTTCTTTCTTTCTTTCTCTCGTATTTTCTTTCTTTCTTTCTTTCCCTGTAAAACTCTGACACACAGAAAGAAGCTACGTGATCTTTCAGTCTCATGCTATGAAACTTTATTTCGCAAAAGTCATTCAGCATACACCGTTAATTCGTCGTGTAAACAAACAAACAAATAAATAAAACAAGCGTGTTTTCGCTTTAATTAATGCACAAAACATTTTTAGTGAATGAGAATCCAGTGGAATTCCAGTTAGCGAAAACCCTGTACCTCAATCTATTGGTTTGTTATATGGTAACACCATATATTATTATTATTATTATTATTATTATTATTATTATTATTATTATTTATTATTATTATTTACCTCTAGGTCATTTCCGAGAATGTTCAACTGTCAAAAAAGGGGAGGAAAAAAAACCCGAGAGTTTAAGAAGGAAATGTACATATGAGGAACAATTATAGCGCACACACTGCCATCTTGTGGCAAATATCAGGAGCACAACATTAATTCAGTTAATGCTGCCATTAAACCCGTTAAATTGCCCAGTGTTTCCAAGTGTGAAAAAGCAAAACCAGTAGCACGTTGTCAATAGGTAATAATCAAAATCTGCGTGCTCCTGTATTGATTATTATTCACTACTAAAAGCAGCTGCAGCCTCATCATCGCATTTTATCATATACGCATCATATCATATACGCATTTTATCATATACATATCATATACGTATCATATACGCATTTTATCATATACATATCATATACGTATCATATACGCATTTTATCATATACATATCATATACGTATCATATCATATACGTATCATATACGCATTTTATCATATACGTATCATATCATATATGCATTTTATCATATACGCATTTTATCATATACATATCATATACGTATCATATACGCATTTTATCATATACATATCATATACGTATCATATCATATACGTATCATACGCATTTTATCATATACGCATTTTATCATATACGTATCATATCATATACGTATCATATACGCATTTTATTATATATGTATCATATCATATACATATCATATCATATACGTATCATATACGCATTTTATCATATACTTATCATATACAATGCGTATATGATAAGTATATGATAAAATGCGTATATGATACGTATATGATATGATACGTATATGATATGATACGTATATGATATATTATATACGGATCATATCATATACGTATCATATCATATACATATCATATACGCATTTTATCATATACGTATCATATACGCATTTTATCATATACATATCATATCATATACGCATTTTATCATATACGCATTTTATCATATACGTATCATATCATATACGTATCATATACGCATTTTATCATATACGCATTTTATTATATATGTATCATATCATATACGTATCATATACGCATTTTATCATATACATATCATATACGTATCATATACGCATTATTATCATATACATATATCATATACATATTTTATCATATACGCATTTTATCATATACTTATCATATACGCATTTTATTATATACGGATCATATCATATACGTATTTTATCATATACATATCATATACATATCATATACGCATTTTATCATATACGTATCATATACATATATGCATTTTATCATATACATATCATATCATATACGCATTTTATCATATACGCATTTTATCATATACGTATCATATCATATATGTATCATATACGCATTTTATCATATACGCATTTTATCATATACGTATCATATCATATACGTATCATATACGCATTTTATCATATACCTATCATATCATATATGCATTTTATCATATACATATCATATCATATACGCATTTTATCATATACGTATCATATCATATATGCATTTTATCACATACGCATTTTATCATATACATATCATATCATATACGTATCATATCATATACGCATTTTATCATATACGCATTTTATCATATACGTCTCATATCATATACGTATCATATACGCATTTTATTATATATGTATCATATCATATACATATCATATCATATACATATATCATATACGTATCATATACGCATTTTATTATATACGGATCATATCATATACGTATTTTATCATATACGCATTTTATCATATACGTATCATATATATGCATTTTATCATATACGTATCATATACGCATTTTATCATATACATATCATATATACGCATCATATCATATACGTATCATATACTCATTTTATCATATACGTATTTTTCTTGCTCCTTCAGTGGCCACTGAATTTGGAAGCAAATGCTGTGCATTTGTACCTGATGAAATCATTCATTGGCGTTATCCAATTAGCCAATCGTGTAGCAGCAATGCATAAAATCATGCATGTTTCCATGAAATACCAATAATAATAAAACCTTACTAATAAATCCTTAATAATAACACAACCTTAGACTGACTTTCAATACAACCCATACAAAAGTTTATGAATGACATTGCTATCAGGACGGGACAGGAAGATTAGTACAGGACAATGCCAGTGGACTTCAGGAGATCCAGGGCCCTCAACCAGTGCCTGTGACATGCAAGGACAGAGTCAGCTTCTCAGGAGGAGGCTGGAATTGTTTAACATCTGTAAAAAATCTGATGTAAATTCTCGATCAGGCCGTTGTGATGAACGCCCTGTTCTATGCGGCACTGTGCAGGGGAGGCAACATTAAGGGGATTGGAGAGGGACACCAGAAACAGGTGTAGAAAGGCCTCGTGTCAATCAAGCCACTGCAGGCACTGCACAGCATCAGCTCGAGGCAGAGGAACAGCTCCAGTGACATGTTACTGTCATTGCACTGTTCCATAGCCACACTGAGGAGGAGGAGGAGGAGGAGGAGGAGGGGGAGGAGTCTTCACTGACATTCTTTTACCTTCAGTTCATTCATTCATCTTCTATCGCTTTATCCGATCTTCCCTCGGGTCACGGGGAGCCTGTGCCTATCTCAGGCGTCTATGGGCATTAAGGCAGGGTACACCCTGGATGGAATGCCAACCCATCGCAGAGCAAAACCCTATATTGGTGTTGACCTTTAAATTGGTTCCATATTCTGATATATTGCACACATAGTTTAGAGACTGGGTAAAGGTAACTAGGACATCCAGACAATATTGTGCTTC
>JACRUU010000025.1:10965261-10970261 GCA_030449085.1 Kryptopterus vitreolus | reverse complement strand
AATGTTCTATGGTAAAAATTCATCACCGGGCCCAAAAAAACACATTCGCCCCGATTACCCATAATTCCCTGCGATTTTTCGGACCAAGTGTCGTATCAGTGCAATGTCCTACGGCTAACAGCGGAGCGTCAAAATGTTCCCCATTCATCTGTATATGTGGAAACGACACAGATTTCCTGGAATTCCAAGTGGGCCTGGGGTTCGGGAGTCATATGATCAACTACTGATATGACCGACTCCATCTCACCTACGAGTGGATATGTCAAATGTGCATGTCGGGCGAACACGGGCCGAACGGCGGAGCGTCAAATTTACCTATTCATTCTCTATAGGGCCGGAATGTCATGGATTTCCTGAAATTATGAGATTCGGGAGGTATATGATCGTGATCGGCTCCCGACCCCCTACGAGTGGATATGCCATGTGTGCATGTCGGACGCTCACAGGGCGAACTGTGAGGCACGAGATTTCAACCCCATTCATTTGCTATGGGAAAAAATGCCCGCCGATTCCTTAGAAAAGTAATAGCACACCTCACACCATCGGGCCGCATGATATGATGTATGATCCGTAATCCGTGATATGAGGTATGATCCGAGTTATGCGCCGAAAATTTGACCGACGCGAGAGGGATTATAATAGTGATGCTTTTGCACACGGCACTGAAAACTTTTCTTATTTTATACTTGAATACCGTAAATTCCGGACTATAAAGCACACCTGGATATAAGCCGCATCTGCTCTATTAAAAAAAAAACCCAAAAAAATTCATAAATAAGCCGCACCTGCATACAAGCCGCATCCGCTTTTGAATTGCCGCTTTAGAACCTTTCCTAACCTGTATTTTAACACGGTGTAACGGTGGACGCTGCACAGAGACGCGGAGATCCGGAATTCATACAAAACAGGATTTATTAGAATAAAGAACTCAGGAGACGCCGCTCATACGGAGCGGCCAGACAGGCTAGGGAGCCTTGCGCTCTGCGCGCCGTGGTACCGGGAGTACCGGAGACAAAGGTTAGGCATAAACATATATCGAGCGTCCGTGTCCGCGACACTAGGACACTAGGCGCGCGCGTGTGTGTGTGTGCGTGCGTGCGTGCGTGTGTGTGTGTGTGTGTGTGTGTGTGTGTGTCTGTGTGCGTGTGCGTGCGAGTGTGCACGCGCGCGCGCGTGTGTGTGTGTGTGTGTGTGTGTGTGTGTGTGTGTGTGTGTGGGTGTGTGGGGGGGGGGGGGGGGGGGAGAGCTTTTTTTTTTAGGGAAGTTGGAGAGAAAGCACTGAGCAGAGACTTTACTGATTAAAACGGGACAGAACCAAGAGAAAATAAGCGCTATTTACAGTATTTACCTTCATTTCTCCTGTGTGTGAAATCACGTCACCTTAACCTTGTAAAGATAGAGTTTGTCCTCCTTCTATCCGCTTCTACCCACTTATATCTGCTAAAGAGGAACTAGCGCATTCTTCTTCTTTGCATTTATTTTGTGTTAGTTTTGATTCTAATTCCGGTTAGAGCCCCTAGCGGTCGGGAAAAAATCTGCAGAATAGCCGCACTGTCTTATTAGCCGCATGGTTCAAAACCTAGGAAAAAAGTAGCGGCTTATAGTCCGAAATTTACGGTACTCAGCTGCCTTGAGATCAGTGGCTGGAAAACTTCCATCTTTCTTCCAAAGCCTAATTAGAGTTACATTAGAGTTCGATTTTCCAGCAAGGACGTTTCCTGTAGAAAATGTGAGTGATGCTCGCCGATGCAAACCGCAGCGAGACCCCTTACATCCTGGTCCGTTTAATATTTAGCGTTGACTTTGAAATGCTAGCTCGTTCGGATAGACGAGTGTTTAGACACCAAAAACGCCTGTTTGGGGCGTTTTTTAGGGAGGGGGCGGGGCCAGTGACGAACGTGACATCATCGAATTATCCAGCGGCCGACCACTGTCTATGTGCCGAGCGTTTAGACATGTCACATGACCCTGTGTCCGAGTTTCGCAGATTTTTCACGTTTGCGGCCACGTGACGCCATGCGGCAGTCATATGATCACGACCTACGAGTGGATGTGTCAAATGAGCGTCAAATCTCCCCATTCATTCCCTATGGGGCCGGAATGTCGCGGAATGTTCCCGAAATTCCAAACGGGTGTGGGGTTCGGGAGGTATTCATTTCCTATGGGGAAAAAAATAAATAAATAATCACACTTTTTGGCGATTCCTTATATTCCTTATAAAAGTAATGGCACACCTGACACCATCGGGCCGCACGATATGAGGTATGATCCGTGACAATCGGACAAAAACTACGGGACGAGTTAAAATTTGACCGAAGCGAGAGAGAGATTATAATAGTGATGCTTTTGCACACGTCACTAATAACGTACTTCAACTGATAAGACAACGGATAGGAACATTAATGAGTAAGGCGAGTATGCGCGAGGTCTTACCTGATAGCAGATGGAGCAGATGTCATTGTGCTGCTGCAGCTGCTGCTCGGAGGCTGTAGGGAGGCTCTTGATCTTGTTGACTGCGTCGCGCCGGAGTAAAAAGCTCTGCCAGCCCAGCTGAGCCCGCAACCATACGTTGTAGTAGGAGTGGACGAGTACAATGGTGGAGCCCATCACGGTCCATTCGCCAAACACTGTCTCGCAGACGCCATACGCCACCACGCACAGAGCCACGACAAACTCCAGCATCCGGTAGGTGCCGTTTACGTAGTAGATCACGTCGTCCATGTTCTCCATCGGCACTTTGCGCAGCTCCTCCACCATGAACAGTACATAGATCAGTAATGTCCCCAACACCTCGGGAAACACGGCAAAGGACACAATTATGTTTATGTTTACACACTTGTCATTAATGACGTCAGTTTTCCAAGCGATTTGTCTGAACGGCAGAGCAGCGTCTCTGTTGTGTAACTTTTCAGTGACTTTATAAAATAACCGATTACATTTTGAATGGGGGCACGGTGGTTTATCACGTTCGCTTTATCACGTGTGGAGTTTGTGCATGTTCTCCCCGTGCCTTCAGGGGTTTTTCTCCAGGTTCTCCGGTTTCCTCCCCGGTCCAAAAACATGCACGGTAGGTTGATTGGCACCTTGGAAAATTGTCCCTAGTGTATGAATGTGTGTGTGTGTGTGTGTGTGTGTCCTGTGATGGGTTGGCATTCCATCCAGGGTGTATCCTGCCTTAATGCCCATAGATGCCTGAGATAGACACAGACTCCCCGTGACCCGAGGGAAGATCGGATAAAAGAGGTAGAAGATGAACGAATTACTTTTTCAGTACTTTCATTTGTCCACTAGGGGGCACTTAATGACATTCATTCATTCATCTACCGCTTTTCCGATCTTCCCTCGAGTCACGGGGAGTCTGTCTGGATTCTGGATGGAATGCCAACCCATCGCAGGACACACACACACACACACACACACACACACACACACACACACACTCACATTCATACACTAGGGACAATTTTCCAAGGTGCCAATCAACCTACCGTGCATGTTTTTGGACCGGGGGAGGAAACCGGAGAACCCGGAGAAAAACCCCCTGAGGCACGGGGAGAACATGCACAAACTCCACACACACATGACCGAGACGGGAATCGAACCCGGACCCTGGCGGTGTGAGGCGAACGTGCTAACCACTAAACCAGCGTGCCCCTATTCATCTCAGTTTATTACATCAACAAATTGTAACAGGCCGTTCTTCGCACAACATTCATATAAAATGTGAGTTTATAAGATTGCGGGTGAGAATCTCCGCAAAAAATATATATAAAAAAATAAAAATAATAAATTCTACATACATATAAATAAATAAATAAATAAATATTCAGCCGTGTCTCGGGATTTCACCAAACGTTTGTTGCGCTGCATCAGCTGTGGGTCGTGAGTTTTGTTGTGGCGCATATTTTTACACCCATTAATTACCATGTTTACACGCGAGAGCGCCGTCTACCTGCAGGGATGTAAGAATGCTGGAGGAGATGATGATGAGAAGCCAGAAATCCATGTGGAAGAACTGACAGATCATGTAGGACATGTAGGCTGGAAATACGAGCAGAAACAGGCACAGGCTGACGGCACGAAAGTGCTTCCACAAGCTCCTGCAAACACAAATAACAACAAACAATAATAATTCATTCATTCATTCATTCATTCATCTTCTACCGCTTTATCCGATCTTCCCTCGGGTCACGGGGAGCCTGTGTCTATCTCAGGCATCTATGGGCATTAAGGCAGGATACACCCTGGATGGAATGCCAACCCATCGCAGGGCACACACACACATTCACACACACATTCATACACTAGGGACAATTTTCAAAGGTGCCAATCAACCTACCGTGCATGTTTTTGGACCGGGGGAGGAAACCGGAGAACCCGGAGAAAAACCCCCTGAGACACGGGGAGAACATGCACAAACTCCACACACACATGACCGAGACGGGAATCGAACCCGGATCCTGGCGGTGTGAGGCGAACGTGCTAACCACTACGCCACCGTGCCCCACCAATAATAATAATAAAATAATAATAATAATAATAATTCCAAAGTACTCCAAATAGAGTGAAAGGCAGCCATTAGATAACAAAAATGGTTGATATAAACATTTTGGTGCATTCAGTTTTAAAGTGAAAACGTAATTACAAACTAAAGATGATACTTAATGGAAAAAAACAACAACACTGGATAAAATGGACCCTCAAAATTTGACATCTGGTTTTTATATTTCACATTTTATTTAGTGACGTGTGCAAAAGCATCACTATTATAATCTCTCTCTCGCTTCGTTCAAATTTTCGGTGCGTAACTCGTCCCGCAGCTTTTGTCCGATAGTCACGAATCGTACCTCATATCGTGCGGCCCTGATGGCTGTGAGGTGTGCTGTATACTTTTATAAGGAATCGCCCCGTGGAATTCCAAACCCGGGGCCAAAAAGCGGAATTTTTTTCCCATAGAAAATGAATGGGTCCAAAATTTCGTGCCTCACAGTTCGGCCTGT
>JACRUU010000025.1:10957761-10962761 GCA_030449085.1 Kryptopterus vitreolus | reverse complement strand
TATTTTTGTTTCTTGTACTTCAACACAGTCTAAACTAACCTCTCGTCTTATACCATAAACCCTTATTCGTCACAGAATGATCGAATGCTATCTTATCTAAACGTATTATCTTATTTACATATTATAATATAATAATAATAATAATAATATAATAGCCTTTTATTTATCACATAAACATTACAGCACAGTAAAATTCTTTTCTTCACATATCCCAGCTTGATGTTGGTAGTTTGGGGTCAGAGCGCAGGGTCAGCCATGATACGGCGCCCCCTGGAGCACAGAGGGTTAAGGGTCTTGCTCAAGGACCCAAGGGCGGCAGCTTGGCCATACCGGGGCTCGAACCCGGATCTTCCGATCAGCAGCCCAGCGCCTTAGACCACTGAGCCTACACCCCCTCCCCCAGTAAATTAGCAGTAAATATTATGTCTGATCTATGTATATTCTGCAAAACTAACGTCTCCTATAAATACATTGATGCCTCTGTTCAATATTTAAAACAATCATTTATATGAAAGAGAAGGGATTTAGTGTGTAAAGTCTGATGCTCCCTGACCTGTGCCAGCTCCCTGTATGCCGTCTTGGCCAGGTTGAACGGCACTAGGAGGTTCGAGGCGAGGAAGTAGATGACCTCCAGTCCTGTGAAAATCATTGCAAAGCGATTTACGAACACAATAGTCTCCAGCGGAACGAGACACAATCTGGCCACCAGGGGGAGTAAGTGGGCTGAAAAGAGCCAGATCCGTTTGGTCTGCATGACGCATGAGCAGAGAGTACACACCACCAGCTGACCTGCACAAAAGAAACAAAGCATGTCTATATATATATATATATATATATATATATAAATGACTATGTTTACTAAATGTATACATTATTATTTTATTGATCTTCATAAAAAACAGCAAGTGTAAATACATTTATTTGACATTTCCCTTCCAAATGGGTTGGATTATTACTGAGACTATTTTCCCCCCAGTTGACTCTCCGCGCCTGTGTTCAGTCCGAAGCCCCATATATGTGTGTGTATGTATGTATGTATACTTTATATATATATATATAATATATATAGATATTAGATCTATATATATATATATATATATATATATCTATAGTTATTATGTATATATATATATATATCATTTAACACGGGGAAGCTGTGCCTATCTCAGGCGTCTATGGGCATTAAGGCAGGATACAGCCTGGATGGAATGCCAACCCATCGCAGGGCACACACACTCACACACACACACATTCATACACTAGGGACAATTTTACAAGGTGCCAATCAACCTACCGTGCATGTTTTTGGACCGGGGAGGAAACCGGAGAACCAGGAGAAAAACCCCCCTGAGGCACGGGAAGAACATGCAAACTCCACACACACATGGTCGAGACGGGAATCGAACCCGGACCCTGGCGGTGTGAGGTGTTTGGCGAACGAGCTAACCACTAAGCCACCGTGCCTTGCTATATATATATATAGTTTTATATATATATATAGTTATATTTAGTTTATGTACCTGTCCTGTGGCGTGACTATGTAATGTCTGTCTTGTCGCACTTGTTGTTTGTTGGCTCTATGTCGTCCCGTGTATGTAGCTCTTGTTTGTCTATCGTGCCTTTATGTTGTTTTATGTAGCACCGTAGTCTTGGAGGAACGTTGTTTCGTTTTAATGTATATTGCATCAGCTGTATGTGTTAAAATGACAATAAAGCTCACTTGACTTGACTTGACTATATAAATATAAAAGTAATCCTGGCAATGTCTGTCTCCATGTTAACGGAAAGAAAACGTCTGAGGAAGCTTCTTACAGATCAGGGCTGTAGTGAAGCGGTTCATAGACAGAGGCTCCAGGTAGAGTGGGCCCTCGTACCCAGACTCCAGCTCCCCACGTACATAGTCCCTGAAAGCAAGAACACAATACATACCACACATTAAGGCCCTGAAACAGAGAACATAAAAGCAGCCAAAACACCATTAAAGCGTCACCTCTTTTATAGACACATGACTTATACGAGGACATTTTTGCTGACTGTATTTCTGGGACTGTACAAGCTCGGCTTATGAAAGTTCAACTACTGTGCTTTTTATTCCGACTCCCTGACCAGCAGCAACATTCTTTCTCTCTCGTAAGACACACTCACGGCAAGCTACATTAAGCTCTGTATGGAGCGGCGGGGAATTTACTCGAGGCAGACTCTATAATCTGTGTTATGGCTTTGTGTCACACTTGGGCCGGCCGTTAAAGGAACAAGGACATGGTAACATAAAAAAAAAAAAAAAACCCAGACCATTTGCTTTTAACAACAAATAATGGAAAACCAGTCTCTATTACATTTAGCCGACGCCCTTATCCAGAGCGACTTACAACTGAGCAACTGAGGGTTAAGGGCCTTGCTCAAGGGCCAGCTAATGGTAGCTTGGTGGCAGTGGGATTTGAACATGTGATCTTCCGATCGTCTGGTCCAAAGGTCAATGCCTTAACCATTGAACTATATAAGATACACATGTCTGTTTATATGAGGTCACATTTGCTATGGATGTAGAGCCCATCTAGAAGATATATGACACAGGAATGTCCAAACAAACAAACAAGTCACAAACAAGGATACACCCTGGATGGAATGCCAACCCATCACAGGACACACACACACACACACACACACACACACACACACACACACACACACACACACACACAAGGAACAATTTTCCAAGGTGCCAATCAAACTACCGTGCGTGTTTTTGGACCGGGAGGAAACCGGAGAACCCGGAGAAAAACCCCCTGAGGCTCATTATCAATCTGGCCTGCTTTGTGTTGTGGTCCAGCAGGAGGAAAACCAGAAAAGTCCCGGTATATAATGAATAAAGCTTTGCAGTAATTTTAAGAAGATAATAATAAAGGAAGTAAATACGTACGCATGCCACCTTACATAATGAGTGACTTTAATTGTATATATCTGGTGCTATAATGTCCTGTGATGGGTTGGCATTTCATCCAGGGTGTATCCTGCCTTAATGCCCATAGACGCCTGAGATAGGCACAGCCTCCCCGTGACCCGAGGGAAGATCGGATTAAGCGGTAGAAAATGAATGAATGAATGGTGCTATAATACACTGCGCATAAATCCATAACACAGACAATCCTTTCCTTTTATATGCCAAGTGTGGCCAAAGTTTGCATTTTGCAAATCCATGTTTCCATGGTTGTCACCTTGTAGCACACAATTTGACTAAGAGTCTATGGAGATCCTGAACAAGGCAATGGTTTCAGCCAGGGGTGTACAAACTTTTCACAAAGAGGGCCAGGGAAGGGAAAATATGTGCGAGTGTTCAGCGACATTCCTTGGACTATTAACATTAAACGCGAAGGAATTGATTAATGAAATTGTTTTACTGGCATATTTTCAACACAAATACGTCTAAACAATTCATTCATCTTCTACCACTATATCCGATCTTCCCTCGGGTCACGGGGAGTCTGTGTCTATCTCCGGGCATTAAGGCAGGATACACCCTGGATGGAATGCCAACCCATCACAGGGCACACAAGCACATTCATACACTAGGGACAATTTTCCAAGGTGCCAATCAACCTACCGTGCATGTTTTCGGACCGGGGGAGGAAACCGGAGAACCCGGAGAAAAACCCCCTGAGGCACGGGGAGAACATGCACAAACTCCACACACACATGGCCGAGACGGAATCGAACCCGGACCCTGGCGGTGTGAGGCGAACGTGCTAACCACTAAACCACCGTATTACGGTTGTATGACAGAGGCTGGCGGGCCGGTGGAAACTTTTTGGGCCGGGCTTTTTGGGACATGCCTGATTTAAGCCGTTAAAGTTTAAACGGCGGCGTAGATGTAAAAGACGTACGGGAGCTCTTACATACATTTAGTAATGACGCGTGCACGTCCTGGGAGCTTACCTTGAAATCTGGTGTCCGGCAAAAAGCAGAACAGCGGTGACAACGTACAGGTACAGCTGAACCAAATGTTGACGAGGCAAGGTCAGCAGCACCAGACTCAGAATGTAGCCTGAGAGAGAGCTATGTTAGAAAACGTGGTAAGCGTACAATCCCTAACGTACAAGCTCACACACGAGCTTTTGTCGGTTGGACAGGTAGCGCAGCAACACTAGCTAGGCAAAGCAACCTATTCAATATGACTGTGGGGACAAAAGGAGGACACAAAAGGTCATTTGTTATACACATGCAAATGCGTCTTCAGTCGTTCAGATTTGTTCAGGGCAAATCGGATCTAGTCGAGTAAAAACAGTATAAATGCATGTTTTACGGAGCAAACAAAAGCCTTGTGTCAAAACAAACCTTTTCAAAAGTTAGCGTCCCAACACACGTTTGAACAATCTTACTCCCAGGACTTTTCTGTACGTCGCTCTGGATAAGGACGTAAATTTTAAATGTAAAAAAAAAAAAAAGTGCATTTTCCTTCCACTTCACAGTTTATGCGATACTTTGCGTTGGTCTATAGGTGCGTTTCCATTACGAAGTTGTGTAAAACTTTTTCCGAAATGTCGTTAAAAAAAAAACTTGAGAAATAACGGTGTTTACGTTAAGCCAGGAATGGCCGACTAGTACGAGGCTAAGAGACACTTTTTTTTTCTGTGTTACTGCAAAGAGCCACATTATACACATGTGTACACATGAACATCATCCCGTTCCCATTGACGCACGTTATGTGAAAGCTCCTAAAGAGCCGCATGAGGCTCGGGAGCCACGGATTGGCCAGGCCAGCGTTAATGTGACTAAAACTCTCGCGGTGCCACTCAAAAAAGTGGGCAGGCCTTACTTATAGCGCAGCCAATCGCACGTATATCACATGACCTGGAAATGCGAGAAGAAAAAAAAAACCTTTCCATTACAGTTTTGTGAATTATTAAAAAAAAACAACAAAAAAAAAAGTTTTGCGAATTCGTCACATTTCTATTAGACTGTTATTTACATTCCATTTTGAAGGGTGATGGAAACGCACTTTA
>JACRUU010000025.1:10940261-10955261 GCA_030449085.1 Kryptopterus vitreolus | reverse complement strand
TAGAGTTCTCCTGCTCCTCTGCTATTGTTTACTGATTAAAATGTTCAAGTGTACACATGACTGCTCTTTGTATTTATGAAATTACTTAATAAGCATTTAAGCTTTTACACCGCTATTATTTATATGCAGTGCAGTCAAAAAGTCCCTCCGCAGTGGTGTATAGAACAGGGGCGCAGTTTTTAACACCATTTTTTATACATATTTATCTTTGTGGAAAATTTCAAGCAGCTTTTCTGGAAACAGGAATACCACATCGATATTCCGTGCAATATTTAATAAACAAACACGAGTGCAATTAATAATAAATGTAATTAAACGAGTAGAGTCCTATGACTTACGATACAAGGACACTGTGGAGGAACTTTTTGAACGCACTGTATTTGTATCGTGATGTAGCATGGCCATTAAATACACTAAATGGGTTTACACACGTATGCAATTTCAGCAAGAAAATGTGGATTTTTCTAAAAAGAAAAACAAATTACTTGTTCATTTTAAGAGATCTTTCTTAATAAAGAAAACGTCCATCTGATTATTGGATTAAACAATGGAATAGTCATTAGAATACTCGATTGCTAAAATAATGGAGCCCTAACGCAAATATATTTAAACACTGAATTCACAATATAGATTCTGATTTTATAAAATGCATGAAGGATTCTTGAGATTGGACTCACCTACATAATGCAGGTAGAGGGCTAGGTACTTGTACTGGAAGAGGGGGTTGTTATTCATACTGCTCCTCTGGATCTTCTGGAAGAAGGAGCTGACGTCCCAGCGATAAAGCACCTCCAGCAGCATGATACTGGGAACCCGCAGGCCCACATTCAGCACGGCCTCTAGGCGCTCCTTTACTGCCATTGCACACCTGGCTTTCACACTAAACACACAGCGGACACACTCACGTTAACCACTGAACAGCCACATGCACACGGCAAAGGGAAGGGAGTGGGGTTAAGATTGCTACGAATTGTCATAACACTTAATAGACAAGTAGCACAAACACAATCACATGCATAGTGGATCCTCTGAAGGCAAGCAGTGATGTGCTTATTAGATACCGTTATATGGGGGGAAAAAACAATATACATAGGTAAAGGAGGCATTTTAATAGTCACAAGAACCCCAGGATTGCTTTTCTGAGACATTTTGATGAGTAAAACATAAAATAAAACATGAATTATCATAAGGGAGGGGGCGGAGCTCGGTGGTCTAAGGCGCTGGGCTGCTGATTGGAAGATCCGGGTTCGAGCCCCGGTATTGCCAAGTTGCCGCCCTTGGGTCCTTGAGCAACACCCTTAACCCTCTGTGCTCCGGGGGGGGCGCTGCATCATGGCTGACCCTGCGCTCTGACCCCAACTACCAACAACAAGCTGGGATATGTGATGTTTATGTGATGTTTATGTGGCTGTAATGTTTATGTGATAAATAAAGTCTATTCTATTCTTCTATCATTCATTCATTCATTCATCTTCTACCGCTTTATCCGATCGTCCCTCGGGTCACGGGGAGTCTGTGTCTATCTCAGGCGTCTGTCTGGGCATTAAGGCAGGATACACCCATTAATGGAATGTCAACCCATACACCCTGGAAATGTCACCCACATCACAGGCACACACACACACATCACAGGGCCACACCACACACACACACACACACACACTAGGGACAATTTTCCAAGGTGCCAATCAACCTGCCGTGCATGTTTTTGGGACGGGGGAGGAAACCGGAGAACCCGGAGAAAAACCCCCTGAGGGATGGAGAGAACATGCACAAACTCCACACACACATGGCCGAGACGCCAATCGAACCCGGACCCTGGCGGTGTGAGACGAACGTGCTAACCACTAAACCACCGTGCCCGGTAATTTTAATTTATTTATGTTAATTTATTTCTTCATTTAAATATTATGTATGCAAGTTGCCTCTGTTGTTGTTTTTTTGCGGGTGTTTTACGCCGTCATGTTTATCCCTCAGCGGGACTTTGTCTTGTTGAAGCCCGTCTGAAGTTGAAGCCTGAGCCATTTCCATACGACTGATGAAACCGCGCCCGTCTTGGAAACCAGATGTTCGGATTCGTCACAGCGCGCTGCTCTGCAAAAATCCCTCTTTCGAGTTTTGGATACAGAGGGGAAAATGTGTCCGCTATTTTTGCCTTGTTTTTTCTCGTGTTTTCGGCCACCGATGTCATGTTTACGTCGCAGCGACACACAACAACGGATTCGTTTGAAATACTGGAATAAAATAGTCGCGCTGCTTCTTTTAGACGAATTTCACAGCGGGATTTGGCTTGATAATGTTGACGAATCTCCCAGCTTTACTTTAAATGCTGTTCAATTGGTAAACAAGTCAGAATTTTGCAGTTAAAAGCCGCTTTAGGGGATTGTTTACATCGTGCCAGCTGATTTACAAAATACGTTTTAAGCTGTTTGCAAAGTCTAAGCCTAAGTGCGAGTGCCCAAATTAGCGTTTGATTACGAGGTCGGACGACATCCGAATTCAAAGGGGCAGTGTGTAAGGTAGATTTGTTATAATACAACTCGTCCCCATTTTATTAGCCTCTATCTGGTCTTTCTCTGTGGTGTAGGGCTGAACACGAACTGAAAAGCATGGAGGAAAGCACTAAGCTCCAAAATAAAGCGCACTTCTGCCCAACTGAAGTGTGTCCAAGACCAATGTGGATGAAGCAGAATGTTTTATGGACAAGGAAATCCAAGCTGGAATGTTCCGTTCTTAATAAATAGTCGCAGTAGCAGTTTCATCGTGTGCTGCTTTGCTGCATCGGGTCTCGAGTGTCTTGCAAATCATATAGATTCCGGAATGACAATATTCAAATTTTAAATAAGAACAGGAAGAGCACCGTTTTGTCCATTTATCACCCTGTAGCCTAAGACTGGTTACCCACTGAAGCTAAGCAGGGATGAGTCCTGGTTAATACCTGGATGGGAGACCACCTGGGAATACTTGGTACCTACTGGTGGAGGTGTTAGTGTGGCCAGCAGGGGGCGCTTACCATGTGGTCTGTGTGGGTCCTAACACCCCAGTATAGTAACGGGGGACACTATAGTGTCAAAAAGCACCGTCTTTCAGGTGAGACGTTAAAGCGAGACTCTCTGTGGTCATTAAAAATCCCAGGATGTCTTTGCAGTTGTAATCAGATCCGTTTCCGTAATGGAAATCACCACGTGGGTCTAAAACACCTCCAGAAATACAGGATCAAACTTACATCATGCTAAAACGTATGTAACGATGTGAAAGTTTCATGTCGCGATTATAGTGAGCAAAGTTATCACGGTGATCAATATAATCACGGTTTTGCTCAGATAAGATGAAAATGTAAAAAAAAAAAAAAAAAAAAAAAAAAAAAAAAAAAAGAACCGATACACACACTGAAAACAATTTAAAGCACTTTTTAAATCATGAATTAATATAAAATGAAGCCGTGAAAGATTTTTTTTTTCCTAGCGCATATAAAAAAAACATCAAATGCGCAAATAAAAACAACACAAGTAAACTAATGTGCATGGAACAACAATACAATAGTATGTAAATAAATCAATTCACAGAAATTATTGTAAATCTGCAGGAAAACAAACAAACATGCCAAAAAATACAAATGTTATAAAATGATTTTCGTAGGAGAAAAGTAATATTATATTATTAAACCCACTATGTAGGTTTAAATGTTAAGTTCTGTTGACATGGGATGCCGCTGCTCCATTTTTTTATAATATAGTCCCGGATTCTTATCGTATTATATTGTATTACAGTTTCAGCCTTATGTCATGTCTTAGTAAACATGCAGCAGTCCAGAGCCAAGGCCATAAACAGGCTTGTAAAACCAAAAATAGTAGCTCATTTCATTCATTCATTCATTCATCTTCTACCGCTTTATTTTCTTCCTCGGGTCACGGGGAGTCTGTGCCTATCTCAGGCGTCTATGGGCATTAAGGCAGGATACACCCTGGATGGAATGCCAACACATTACAGGGCACACACACACACACTCACACATTCATACACTAGGGACAATTTTTCCAAGGTGCCAATCAACCTACCGTGTATGTTTTGGGACCGGGGGAGGAAACCGGAGAACCCGGAGAAAAACCCCCTGAGGCACGGGGAGAACATGCACAAACTCCACACACACATGGCCGAGACGGGAATCGAACCCGGACCCTGGCGGTGTGAGGCGAACGTGCTAAACACTAAACCACCGTGCGGTAGCACATTTAAAATGGACAATAATGAATAAAGCTGATAAACACTTCTGTGGTAGGGAACCAGTCTGCATGCAGTCCACACCTTTCACTAACGGAAAACGTTTAGCACACCATAAAACCAACAAAGACGAGCCAATTTGTTTTAGCAGTTTGAATATTGTAATGGACACAAACGGGGCAGATACAGGAAGCTTTTTCAGATGCTGGAAGACTTCAGTACCTCAGATTTGAAGTATAGAAAGTGTTGATAGAATTAAAAACAGAGCACGCTTTGCAGTCGTAAACATGAGCATGTTTATTTGCCTTTTCACCAAAACGTGCTCTATGGTGTCTAAACTTTTACACTGTTTATACCTGGCGTTATAGCATGGCACCGATTCGGTCTGGTGACGTTTTGTGGTTCATCATCATAGATCTGATTTCATCAGATAGCTAGTTAGCTTCATCCTAAACAGTTAGCATTAGCATGGAAGCCATATCTTTAAAAAGCAGGGAGTAAAAACAGCAAAAAGACTGAAGCTGGTTATAGCTTCGTATCCCCGCAAATCCCAAAACGTACAGAATAGTGAGTTTTTAACATGCTACACTACACGAAGCAGAGCAGTGTGAGGAAAGAGAAGAAACTAAACTCTGACTAGCTCATCATTTTACAGATGCAAAGCACCAATGCCCAAAAGACACGACATCCGCCGTGTCCTTCAAAAGGTGAAACAGCGTCAGGTGTTCTTCTGAAAAAGAAGAAACGTAACTTCTCCTCATGATATGTTATCATTCATTCATCCATTCATTCATTCATTCATCTTCTAGCGCTTTATCCGATCTTCCCTCGGGTCACGGGGAGTCTGTGCCTATCTCAGGCGTCTATGGGCATTAAGGCAGGATACACCCTGGATGGAATGCCAACCCATCACAGGACACACACACACACATTCACAATCACACACACACTCACACACTCACACACTAGGGACAATTTTCCAAGGTGCCAATCAACCTACCGTGCATGTTTTTGGACCGGGGGAGGAAACCGGAGAACCCGGAGAAAAACCCCCCGAGGCACGGGGAGAACATGCACAAACTCCACACACACACATGGCCGAGACGGGAATCGAACCCGGACCCTGGCGGTGTGAGGCGAACGTGCTAACCACTAAACCACCGTGCCTCCTTGTTATTATTGATATCTGATATTATTATTATATGCACAAATCTTAGTAGTGATGTTGAAATGTATATTTAGGATATAAAATGAAGCCGTGAAAGGTATAAGTTTTCCTAGCGCTTATAAAAACGTCAAATGTACACAAAAACAACACAAATAAACCAATGTGCATGTAACAACAATACAATCATATGTAAATAAATCAATTCACAGCAATGATTGTAAATCTGCAGGAAGACAAACAAATTCACTGAAAATGTGCCGAATATTGCAAACAAACATGTAAAAAAAATGTTATAAAATGATTTTTGTGGGAGAAAAGTAATATTATATTATTAAACCCACTATGTAGGTTTAAATGTTACGTTCTGTTGACATTGGATGCCGCTGCTCCATTTTCTTATAATATAATCTCAGATAATGGGGCACGGTGGCGTAGTGGTTAGCACGTTCGCCTCACACCGCCAGGATCCGGGTTCGATTCCCGTCTCGGTCATGTGTGTGCGGAGTTTGTGCATGTTCTCCCCGTGCCTCAGGGGTTTTTTCTCCGGGTTCTCCGATTTCCTCCCCCCGGTCCAAAAACATGCACGGTAGGTTGATTGGCACCTTGGAAAATTGTCCCTTGTGTGTGTGTGTGTGTGTGCGCGCGCCCTGATGGGTTGGCGTTCCATCCAGGGTGTATCCTGCCTTAATGCCCATAGACACCTGAGATAGGCACAGGCTCCCCGTGACCCGAGGGAAGATCGGATAAAGCGGTAGAAAATGAATGAATGAATGAATAATCTCAGATACTTTCTTCTTAATATAGTGTTACGGTTTTACACAAGTCTTAGTAAACATGCAGCAGTCCAGAGCAAGCAGACAAACCGGCTTATAAAACCATCTGTTAAACAACCCAATGATTTTAAGTGTAAACAAAAAGATGCTCAAAAATATGACTTTAGTTATCTTATTTAAATCGGATTTTCTCAATGCGGTAGTAAATAAGAGACAGAAACTCATGAGGCAGGTCTTCCTCCGTATATTTATCACCGGTTTAAAAAGACTACCTGATCTACGCGCCACTGAGGAGGGATCCCTCTGATCCGTACACGGCACACGCGTGGAGGAATCGTTACAGCCCTACTGGCATTACAGGGCGGTTACTATCGATTATTTTAGCAATTGACTATTCTAACGATTATTCCATCCATTAATCGCATAAGAAATACTTTTTCTTTTTTAAAAGAACAATCCTAAATAAGTGACAGAAAATATAATTATTTCATAATTTATTTCATTCATTCTTTAATTATTTAAGAATAATTTAAGGTCTCTTCAAGTGAACAAGTACTTTCTTTTTACATTTTGCAGAAAAATCTGCATTTTATGATATTGTATTATAGTATTGTAGTAGAGGGGCACGGTGGTTTAGTGGTTAGTACGTTCGCCTCACACCGCCAGGATCCGGGTTCGATTCCCGTCTCGGTCATGTGTGTGTGGAGTTTGCATGTTCTCCCCGTGCGTCAGGGGGGTTTTTTTCTCTCCGGGTTCTCCGGTTCCTTTTCCTCCTCCCCCGGAAAAAGGTCCAAAAACATACAATGGTAGGTTGATTGGCACCTTGGAGAATTTTCCCTAGTGTATGAATGTGTGTGTGTGTGTGTGTGTGTGTGTGCCCTGCGATGGGTTGGCATTCCATCCAGGGTGTATACTGCCTTAATGCCCATAGATGCCTGAGATAGACACAGACTCCCCGTGACCCGAGGGAAGATCGGATAAAGCGGTAGAAAATGAATGAATGAATGAATGAATGAATGAATGAAAAGTATTGTAGTATACGGCTAAACGCAAAATTTCAGAGAGTGAAATTTCATTTCTTGAAAAGTGTGCATTTCAAGTCATCTAAGGCACACGAGCATTTTATATTAAACTATTAAACTCAACGCAACACAAAACTTTAACCTGTAAGTTACGCAAAGCTGAACATGTGGCGTGGAGGTTCCACAGTGCTGCAGGAGCACATGAACAGAAAACACACTGGTGTCCCGGATGGATGAAGGCGAAACATCAGCACGATAAGCAAAAACTAAATCATTCATTCATTCATTCATCTTCTAGCGCTTTATCCGATCTTCCCTCGGGTCACGGGGAGTCTGTGCCTATCTCAGGCGTCTATGGGTATTAAGGCAGGATACACCCTGGATGGAATGCCAACCCATCAGGGACACACACACACACAAATGATATATTTTAATTAAAGTGTTACATTCATACACTAGGGACAATTTTTTCCAAGGTGCCAATCAACCTACCGTGCATGTTTTTGGACCGGGGGAGGAAACCGGAGAACCCATGTTAATTGAAGGTGGAGAAAAACCCCCTGAGGCACGGGGAGAACATGCACAAACTCCACACACACATGGCCTGAGACGGGAATCGAACCCGGACACTGGCGGTGTGAGGAGAACGTGCTAACCACTCAAAAACTAAATCCTCATACGCAAATGATATATTTTAATTAAAGTGTTATCGTGTAAACGTTTCATTTGTTAACTTTGGGACAGTTGCATTAGATCTGCTCTGTCGTGACTAGTGAGCGTCAGGTTGCACAACAATCCCCTCGCTCCCAGCATTCAATTATACACGTGCAAACAAACTATAAATCTTAAAGCAGTATAATAGCAGTAAACGGCTACCTTTAAGTCATTGTTGTTTATGCATGCATATGCTTTTGTACAACAATACATATGATATGATTTTGCCTGATTCATTAATTATCAAAATAATACGTTAATTAAAACCCTACAAGAAATAATTAGCGTTAAATTAACTTCCACACTAATAGGAAATAGAAAACAAAATAACATTACTCCCATAGATTATGCATCTAAATCCAACATTTGATAAAAGTATCCAGAATGTTTACATACAGTAAAAAAAGCATATACACATACATACACACACACACACACACACACACACACACACACACACACACACACACACACACACACACACACCACACTCTGTGTACGTCGCCTTCAGCTAACGGGATTTTGACATCGGTTAACGTCGTTTCCTTCAGTTACCGTCAAGATTGCCTGGAGCGCCATCTAGAGGAACGCGCCAACTACTTCCCCGATCATGACCGGAGACAAATGGGATAATTCAGTTCGGTTAACGTCGTATTCAGTCAAAGTCACTTTCTGAGCAATGAATTAACGATGTACCACTGTACATAAATAAATTATATATAATATATATATATATAAATGTACTTCGTAATATTTTTCCCTCACAATATTCCCTGCGCATACTCCGACAATGAGACAATGCATAAAATTATTAAAATGTTTTCAGTGTATTTTTTAACATTTTCATCTCATTTCAACAAAACAGTGATAATATTGATAATCGTGATAGCTTTGGTCACTATTATTGTGATATGAAATTCTCATACCCTTAACACACACACACACACACATCTCATGTTTTTCCCCCGGAACACCTCGCACATACATTCCAAATATGTGGAAAAACATGTCCGCACATACATGTCCAAATATGTCCGATATGTGGAAATCTTTTCATTAATAAACCATTATTAACATAAAGTTACTTTTCCTTACAATTTGAACCCCAGCTGACAGCACTGACATTTCATCTAATGACTGCATGACCACTGCTTCTGCATTCACACATAGTCATGTGTCCCGGTCCTCTGCGTTATGTCTGCCTGCGTCATACCAACAATATGTGGATTGTTTACCTACAAAATAATACACAGCCTTCTTACAAACAGGTACGTCACTACAAGGACCCTTTTTTCACTAAAATTACATATACACCGTTCAAACACAATGAAAATTATTAATATATAGTAAAAAAAAAAAAATGTACGGTGGACAAGAATTGGAGACGTCTATCTCCTCTGATACGGGGTACAGAATGGAAGAATTGTTTACACAATAACGATGAGAAAACGAGCCTGTTGTCCGGCTAGAGAAGTAGAAAATGAGAATTAAAGGTCTTTCTCAAGGCATTCGTGAATTTCCCTCCATTTCAAATCTCGTCGGCGATTCCCCCACTTCCCTTAAAGGACTCGTGGAAGGTTTGAATAGCTGAGTAACATTACAGAAGTGTAGTGTACACAAAACACTGTAACAGTGCGAGGAGTCTTGATTAACCCCCGGGAAGGGTTTCGAACCTTCCGTCATCAGTTGGGTCCGTTCCATGTCATAAGAAGATGTTAAAACAACACGGCTGGTGTTATAAAGCTTTACAGCAAGAGTAGTATTGCTCTTTACATTACCTGGGCTTTATAGTCACAAAATGCCAATGAACTCAAGTAACCTTGCACTCATTAAACATTCATGAGGTTCAACTGTCCAATTATATTGCTGCATCTGGAGCAGAATACGCCTGTTGCAGTATTTTTTTTTTTTAAACAAACAAACAAACAAACAATGTGTACATTATGGCACAGAATAAATATATGGCGTACACGCAATGCAAACGCTTTGTGTTTTGTACTTACACCTACATGTAAGTAATACTGACAATAGAACAACAAGCGTATTGCAATAGAATGGTGTTATTAGGCTCGGGCTATACTGCAGTTATAACGGGGATAAGTCGTATTATACAGAGATGCTCAAATGAACTCTAGTAACCTAGTCGTGTAACAAAGCTAAGCATGGGAGCATTGCTAGTCCCTGCTGAACCAAGCGTTTTCTCTCTCTCTCTCTCTCTCTCTCTTTTTTGCACAAGCAAAAATAATAATAATACTAATAATAATAATAGTGCACTTACAGAATCAGTGACCAGTACAAGCTCCTACGATTCGCGGTGTTTTTCCGGTCGGATGTCAGCCATGCTTGGAGGACAGGACAGCGCGTAAAGGACTCAGAAAAGCGACACCCATAGCGAATAAAGACACGAAGACCTCGATTCTATTCGCTTTATCCCGCAGCCATTACACACAGCGGTAGAGGAAATAGGGGCGCTACTGCGCATGCGCACTAACTCGAAAGGGTGTGTGTGTGTGTGTGTGTGTGTGTGAGCTAGAGATCTTATAAGCTGTGCATCCACTGCACAATAAATAAAATGGAAACAAATCTGCACTTTTAACTTTCCTCTTGTCTTTAATCAGCTATAATATACCAATTATTTATCACATGGTTTTCTTTTGCTTACACATGAAATATTTTTGGGGCCTTTCTTTTGACAACATACTTTAAAAAAAAAAAGGTAAAATGAAGGTCAAAAAAAAAAAAAAAAAAAAAAAAAAAAATATATATATATATATATATATATATATATATATATATATATATATATATATATATATATAATTGTTGTAATTAAGGGGGGGCACCATGGATTAGTGGTTAGTACATTCGCCTCACACGTCCAGGGTCTGGGGTTCGAGTCCCATCTCCGCCATGTGTGTGTGTGTGTGTGTGTGTGTGTGTGTGTGTGTGTGTGTGTGTGTGTGTGGAGTTTGCATGTTCTCCCCGTGCCTCAGGGTGGTTTTTCTCCGGGTTCTCCGGTTTCCCCCGGGCCAAAAAAAAACATGCATGGTAGGTTGATTGGCACCTTGGAAAATTGTCCCTAGTGTATGGATGTGTGTGTGTGTGTGTGTGTGTGTGTGTGTGTGTGCCCTGTGATGGGTTGGCATTCCATCCAGGGTGTATCCTGCCTTAATGCCCATAGACACCTGAGATAGACACAGACTCCCCGTGTATGGATGTGTGTGTGTGTGTGTGTGTGACTCCCCGTGACCCGAGGGAAGATCAGATAAAGCGGTAGAAGATGAATGA
Organism: Kryptopterus vitreolus; assembly: GCA_030449085.1. Taxonomy (NCBI): domain Eukaryota; kingdom Metazoa; phylum Chordata; class Actinopteri; order Siluriformes; family Siluridae; genus Kryptopterus; species Kryptopterus vitreolus. Next base: position 10,944,075 of record JACRUU010000025.1, on the reverse strand, counting down.
ATGAATGAATGAAAATCCCAGTTCCACATTCTGTCTTTCTGATAATGGCACTGTCTCTAAACCATACAGGTCTCACCACAGTCATATACACTTTCCCTTTCACTCTTGCAGATACTTGTCCATCACCACTGCAAACAAGATAGGGCTTAGAGTCGATCCTTGCTGCTATCCTACCCGCTTGAACCAGTCTGTCGTTGCATAACACATGGCTACCTCTTCCTAGCTTCCACTAATATTTGCCATACGCTCATGGTGTGATCTTTACTCCCCTGAAGTTACTGCAAGTCTCCCTTATCCATACCATACCAGCGCACTCCTTCTCCAGGAAGCTTCTCACCTCCCAAAATCATGTTAAATAATCTGCCAACTATTCCAAACATCTCCACGCTTCCTTTCCACTCTTCCACCATCTACATGTCATTTTCATTCATCAAAATGCTCCTCTAAATACTCTAAATACACCTTCTCAAAACACTTTCCTCACTACACATTTCCATCTGCATTCCTCACTGCTCAGTCCCTCTGGTACAAATTCCTTTCAAATGTAATTCAAATTGTGGGGCACGGTGGCTTAGTGGTTAGCACGTTCGCCTCACACTGCCAGGATCCGGGTTCGATTCCCGTCTCGGCCATGTGTGTGTGGAGTTTGCTTGTTCTCCCCGTGCCTCAGGGGGTTTTTCTCCGGGTTCTACGGGTTCCTCCCCCGGTCTAAAAACATGCACGGTAGGTTGATTGGCACCTTGGAAAATTGTCCCTAGAATATGAATGTTTTTTTTAGAATAGCCTTTATTTGTCACATATACATTACAGCACAGTGAAATTCTTTTCTTCGCATATCCCAGCTTGTTGATGTTGGTAGTTTGGGGTCAGAGCGCAGGGTCAGCCATGATACGGCGCCCCCTGGAGCACAGAGGGTTAAGGGTCTTGCTCAAGAACCCAAGGGCGGCAGCTTGGCCATACCGGGGCTCGAACCCGGATATTCCGATCAGCAACCCAGCGCCTTAGACCACTGAGCTACCCCCTCCCTGAATATGTGTGTGTGTGTGTGTGTGTGTGTGTGTGTGTGTGTGTGTGTGTGTGTGTGTGTGTGTGTGTGTGTGTGTGTGTGTGTGTGTGTGTGTGTGTGTGTGTGTGTGTGTGTGTGTGTGTGTGTGTGTGTGTGTGTGTGTGTGTGTGTGTGTGTGTGTGTGTGTGTGTGTGTGCCCTGCGATGGGTTGGCATTCCGTCCAGGGTGTATCCTGCCTTAATGCCCATAGACGCCTGAGATAGACACAGACTCCCCGTGACTCGAGAAGATCGGATATATATGAATGAATGAATGAATGAATGTAATTCAAATTTTATTGGTCATTCACATACATACATTTTCTTCTTCCTTAGTGTTGTAAGAAAAGCATGATGAGGACAACGACGAACGTATTGAAGACATTGTGTACTCTCCTTGGCTTTGAAGTGTAAATACGATATAGCCTTTAAATGTAAATTAGATGTAGGAAAAGGTCCATATGGTCGGGTGATACTAAGAGACCGGAGGTCAGCAGATGGCTATCAGTAGCGTTTACACCTTTGCTGACTCTATCCCCCCCGAGGCAAGTCGGGCTGAGGTATTGTTCAAATGATAATCATGGCCTCGGATACCTTTTGGTTAGAGATAATCTTTATTGACTCACATATGCCTTTTCATTTGCATTTGCCTCGTCTCCTTATATACTCCTGCCTACTTTTCTTATCTTTCTGCCAATCCCAATTCTGTTCCTCTTTCTCAAGCCTCTTTCTCGTTATGCCAACACCACCACCACAATGTTTCTTTTTCTTCCTTCCCCTTTCCAGATGACACGCCAAGTACTTTGTCGTTATCTCCCTTATCACTTCAGCAGTAGTTGCCCAAACTAACATCTATTCTCATAGACTTCCCTGCTGTCTCTGTAGGCATCTTCCCTTCTCCTCCTCCTCCTCCTCCTCCTTCTCTTCCTTTTGTCTAGCCCAATTTCGACCGTGTGTACATGTTATCAAGCCAAAATCACCACGGCATGTCAACTTTTGATCGTTTGGGAAGTTTATTTGGTCATTGTGATTTAAAAAGAGTATACACAGCTGTGTGACAGCCAAGAAATCATAATCATAAGGAGGGGGTGTAGCAGTGGTTTAAGGTGCTGAACTACTGATCGGAAGGTCGGGGGTTCGAGCCCCGGTATCGCCAAGCTGCCACCCTTGGGTCCTTGAGCAAGGCCCTTAACACTCTGTGCTCCAGGGGGCGCCGTATCATGGCTGACCCTGTGCTGGTGTCGTTGGCTGCAACCAATCCATTCCATATTTGATTTGGCATGTATTATGCTGGATGCCTTTAGTACCGCAACCCTCCCAGGTTATCCAGGCTCAGGACTGGCACTATGAGTGCACTGGCTTGTGCAATCCTAATGGCTGGGTTTCCTTTTGCCAAAATAAGAACATTCCCACACCTACTAGAAACCAGTGTGGCAGGAGGAAAATCTGCATACTAACCTGCTTATAAATATTTGCATGTTTTTTTATGTCTTATGGTTATTAGTTTACCACTTTGTATGGAGTAATTGTGCATGCTTTTTAAAGTAATGCTTTGGTAATATAACAGAGAGACTGAGAGAATTTCAATAAAGCTTTAATTGCTATTTTCATATACAGTTGAGGGGCACGGTGGTTTAGTGGTTAGCACGTTCGCCTCACACCTCCAGGGTCCGGGTTCGATTCCCGTCTCGGCCATGTGTGTGTGGAGTTTGTGCATGTTCTCCCCGTGTCTCAGGAGGTTTTTCTCCGGGTTCTCCGGTTTCCTCCCCCGGTCCAAAAACATGCACGTTAGGTTGATTGGCACCTTGGAAAATTGTCCCCAGTGTATGAATGTGTGTGTTGTGCATGTGTGTGTGCCCTGTGATGGGTTGGCATTCCATCCAGGGTGTATCCTGCCTTAATGCCCATAGACGCCTGAGAAAGACACAGACTCCCCGTGACCCGAGGGAAGATCAGATAAAGCGCTAGAAGATGAATGAATATACAGTTGTGCTCATAAGTTTACATACCCTGGCAGAATTTATGATTTTGTGGCTATTTTTCAGAGACGATGAGTGATCACCAAAACATTTCTTTTCCTCATGGTTGGCTGAAGCCATTTATTGTCAAACACCTGTGTTTACTCTTTTTAAATCATAATGACGACAGAAACTACGAACTCAAAAGTTTACATACCGCAGTTCTCAGAACTGCAAAAGTTGTGGCTGACTCTCTTTATCTTCTCAGACGAGTAAATCCGCCCATTCTTCTTGGCAAAAAAAAGCCTCCACTTCCTGTAAATTCTTGGTCTGTCTTGCATGAACTGCACTTTTGAGATCTCTCCAGAGCGGCTCAATGATATCAGAGTCAGGAGGCTGAGATGGCCGCTCCAGAACCTTCGCTTTATTCTAGGGCTGCAACAATTAGTCATCGATGTGAAATTTCATTGTCGACACATCGTATTAGGTTTAGTGGTTGGGAGTTCAATCCCTGCCTCTGCCATGTGTGTGTGTGTGTGTGGAGTTTGTGCATCTTCTCCCCGTGCCTCATGGGGGTTTTTCTCTGGGTTCTCCGGTTTCCACCCGGTCCCAAAACATGCACAGTAGGTTGATTGGCAACTTGGAAAATTGTCCCTAGTGTATGAATGTGTGTGAATGTGAGTGTGTGATGGGTCGGCATTCCATACACGGTGTGTCCTGCCTTGATGCTCCAAGATGCCTGAGGCTCAAAGCGACGCGAGTGTAGATCGGATATAAAGTGGTAGAAGATGAATGAATGAATGAACGAATGA
>JACRUU010000025.1:10925261-10935261 GCA_030449085.1 Kryptopterus vitreolus | reverse complement strand
CATTTGTCTCAGGTCATGATCGAGGAGGTAATTAGCGCGTTCCTCTAGATGGCGCTCCAGGCGAACGCGGCGGAAAATGAAGGAAGCGACATTAACAGGCGGGAAAAAATTCCAGACGAAACAGCCGACGTTAGCTGAAGGCGACGTACACCGAGAGCGACGCCCACCGAGGTACCACTGTACTGGGAAACTTTTACCGTATATTTATCATAGTGATCGCTTAAATACGGCCCGGGGTTTGATAAGAATGTCATGCATCACTGCATCTATTTTGTCCGTCTCCATCGTTCCTGTGAGTTTAGCGCACTTGACCTCAATCATTGTGGTGGTTTCCGGGGCGCTTTATTTATTTTCATTCATTCATTCATTCATTCATTCTCTGTAATGAATATGATTTTAAAATGTAATGAAGTATAATATAAAATATATTATATATAATATCAAAAAACCATACTTGAGTAAAAGTACATATTTGAAAACCTACTGTAAAAAGTACACAAAAATCAAACGACTCAATTACTGCAACGCGAGTAAATGTCGTTCGTTATTATCCACCTCTGGCAAATAGGAAATCATTACCTATATCTGAGATGCGAAACTGCAGGTAATAGGTCTCGATGACGTAACTGCTTCTGAAATAAATGGTCAGATTGATGCGATCAGTCTCCTCAGCGTAGGGACAGTATGCATGATCTTGGCATGTGATGCTGCCGGCACTGGAGTTCAGACTGCAGCTAATGTTTCCTACAGTGTCAGAGCTGTAATGGAAATAAATATATGTCACACAGTGTTCATCCTTAAAAACCGTACCCAAATATGATACGATGACTTCATCCAAATCAGTGAATTCACTCAGAAATCACATTGACTTGAATTCAGGATTCTCAGCCCGTCTGATCGTCTTTAGCGCTATAATATTCGAATCCGAAAGCTTCGGATGATGATAAATATCACATTGTCTGTGTACGACATTAAAGGCGCAAAATAAACTTGCCGTGTTACTTTAAGAAATTCCACTTCTCCAACTCTTCTTTCATCCCACGTCCAAAAACACCGAAAGAAGCCTTTGTAGTTGTTTGTTGAACAGTGGATATAACCTTAACAAAATAGAGAAAATGATCATTCTTTTATTCATCTTCTAGCGCTTTATCCGACTTCTTTCTCGGGTCACGTGGAGTCTGTGTCTATCAGGTGTCTATGGGCATTGAGGCAGGATACACCCTGGATGGAATGCCAATCCATCACAGGACACACACACACACACACACATTCATACACTAGGGACAATTTTCCAAGGTGCCAATCAACCTACCGTGCATGTTTTTAGACCGGGGGAGGAAACCGGAGAACCCGGAGAAAAACCCCTGAGGCACGGGGAGAACATGCACAAACTCCACACACACACATGGCCGAGATGGGACTCGAACCCGGACCCTGGTGGTGTGAGGCGAACGTGCTAACCACTAATCCACCGTTCCCCCTTAGAAAATGATCAATGAAATGTTATTTTATTTGGGAAATTGCCCATTTAAAAAATTTGCCTGCATCATTCATTCGTCTTGTATCGCTTTATCCGCCTTTATTCTCGGGACGCTGGGAACCTGTGCCTCTCAGGAGTCTTCCACAGCCTGTATGGAATGCCAATCCATCGCAGGACACACACACATTCACACACTAGGGACAATTTTCAAAGGTGCCAATCAACCTACATGTTTTTGGACCGGGGGGAAACCGGAGAACCCGGAGAAAAACCCCCTGAGGCACGGGGAGAACATGCACAAACTCCACACACACATGCATGGCGGAGGCGGGAATCGAACCCGGACCCTGGAGGTGTGAGGCGAACGTGCTAACCACTAAACCACCGTGCCCCCTTAAATAGGTTCTAAAATACTTTAACGATTCAGAACAGTTCAGTAGTTTGGCTGTTCCATTGTAATATATTAACTCTACCTTTCTCAGGTGTGCCTTTAATTATCTTCCTGTATCTCCATTGGACCAGAACCAGAGTGTGGTTGAGGTAGTCGCCGTCTCTGCTGTAACAGGTGTATGTGCCTCCCTGTCTCTCCTCCACTACCACAAACACGTTATTTCCCCGCAGCGGGAGCTCGTCTCTGCTGTTTCTCATCCACATGATCTCCCGTCCCTCAAAAGACTCGCCACACACCAGTGGAACCAGCACCTTGCTGCCATATTTCTCCATATCTTCATCCACCACTAGTTCTGGTGTAAAATAATAATAATAATTGTAATAATTATAATAATAATAATACATTAATACTAATTAATAATTATAAATAATAATATTATTATTTAAAAAAATTAATAGAATTAATGAGTGAGGGGAAAATGATGGTTTCGTAATTATGGTAAAATATTTTATAATTGATTATAATGATAAGTAACAATATCAACACCAACCATTCGCTTTAAGAGTCCAATAACTTGCGGCCACTTTGAGGGACCCTCCTACAGCATGTGGGAAAACAACCACGACTCCAATCACAAGAAGAATCATCTGTTTATACAAAATGCGAATCATTAAACACAGAATGTTACTCCAATCACATTTTGTAGAATAGTTATATAACCACACATCTGTGTAGAACTGCAAAGCTGTTTTTATGCAGAATAATAAACATATTGTATGTCGTCGAGTAAATAACACACAACGCATGTATGTAATAAACATCAGTCATGTTACATCGAGTACAATAATTCCTCCATTCTACTCAGCTTGGTAACGTCCTTACATTGTGCATTATAGTTTGTATTTAAGCATTCTTTTTTTTTTCTAATGAAGAGTACGTATTGCATTAATGCTGACTAATGATAATGAGCTATTAAAGAAATCTGTCTATACTTACGTTTGTTTTCTTTATGGTGTAGATTAGCGACAGGCATCCGAGCATCCACTTTCTTTTTGTGCTACCTTTTAAACTAAAGCAGGTTTTTAAGTAAATCATAAATGTGAGAATTTCCCCACCCAGGAAAAGTCCAGGCCAGGCAGGTTAGGGGAACTAATGTGACTCCAAGGTCGTTCATACAGAAGGAATGCTTTAGAGAATGTAATTGTTCTCACTTCCACTACAACCACACAACACAAAGTCTTCCCAGTCTCGTGGGGCCCCCCCCGCCCCCCAGCCCCCCCCCCCCCCCTCTCACTTGTTTACATTAAAAAAGAGATTTATGGACAAATGTGATGACGGATCATTTTCTGGGTCTTTCAAATGAAATATGTCTAGAGTTAAATGTGATATTTTGCTATGTAGTTGCTAAATTTATATTTTGCGATATAGTCCATAATTAACCGTATTGTGTAACGTGTACAAGCGACTTCTACAAAGAAAATTAAATTGTTTTACTTACTGTAAATAATAAAATACATTTTAAATAATACAAATAATAAAATACATTTTAAATACTAAAAATAATGAAATAGATTTTTGGTAACAGCATGATTAAAGTTTAAAGATTAAATGAAAGATTAAAGATTTGTATTAAGTGCATAATCACACCAGTGAACACACTTGGGTGTAATCACAGGTCACTTTTCAGTAATATTGAACATTTTGAAAATTGGGCATTTACAAACGATATGTTATTGTAAAACTGCATTTTACCGGTTAAGTAATTTTTCAATAATGAATTCCTTTTACACATACATATATTATATTTTATTGCCTTGTGTTGTACGATTTTTAAAAGAGGGGAACCTTGTCTAACTTTCCTTTTCGCAAAATGACGTCAGGAAACGCAAGCTGACCCTTCACATTTAACAGATAAGTAGGTGAAAGGAAGGGGGCATTACACACGAACACATTACTGACCTATGACAAACACTCAAATGTCCCACTTGTACATAGGAATATATATATATATATATATATATATATATATATATATATATATATATATATATATAAATAAAATACAAATATATAATGAAAATGTCAATACAAAATGTACAAATAAATATGTAATGAAAATACACAATGCAAAATTATAATTGTTATTCTGTATTAATCTATTCTCTATATGTTGCTTCTTATCAAAAATCGGAAAAACTATAGTTTTAACAAAGAAAAAAGAATTATACATCCGACACATCGATTGATTGAAGAAGGGGCAGGTCTTCTTTAAAATTACTTTTAAAGTTACACAATGCTTATAAATCCTTCTGTTGGTGGGTAGCTGAATGTATTTATCTTTCAGATTTGGTTCTGTAGCCACATACCAACCCGATTCACTGCTGTCAATGCGCTCCAATGGCTCACTAGTTTTCATTCGTTGCTATAACTCTCTTTTCCTTTTGCCTTTTTTTTTTATCTTTTATTTATGTAATGTAAAACGAGAGAAGATGAATTTGAGACACCTTCAAACAAATTTCCCGCATAGAAATGCGGGAAGATTGTTTTTCTGTCAAATTCCAAATTGTCAGCTGAATTTGCAGTCATAGCACTACAACACAAGGGGAATATCAAGAGGTAATTCCAAATAAAAAAAAAAAAAACAGAAACTACAACAATGAAATCCCTGCCAAAAGGTGAAATCATAAATAAAAAAAAGTGAAAAAGCTGAAATTAAAGAACCGAACCCAAACATTGACCAACACTAGATGTCATTCCGTATGAGTCATTTACTCACTAAAGTCTTTACAGAATGAGGAACTGGTCAAAACATCAGCAGTTTTGGATTTAAAAATAAAACGGGTCTAATGTCAGCCATTAAAATGGTCAAGTGGTTCAGAAGCACAGTAATACAACACTGATGGACTTTATTCAGCGAAGTTGTTCGTTGTTTATGATTAGTATCTCATTAAATGGCATTAAAATATATCTTCATGCATGTTTTCTTTTAACAGAACACACAAGGCGAGAGATATTTGGTATAATCAAAATGTAGGCATAATTCCGTGATTTGGGTTTGACAAAAATGCACTGCATAATCATCTTGTGTACAAAACAATTTCTGTATGATTCTGTATTTTTGTGGTTAATGATACGTGTTGATACTTCACCCAATATTATGGGTGATAGACTTCACCGTCTATCTAGACAATATATTTTATATATCTCCTCCCACTCCATGGATGAACACGTCTAGCAGGTGCGTCTGGTCCTGGAGAGACTTCTCAAGAACGGGCTCTACGTGAAACCCGAGAAATGCGAGTTGTCACGCATTTGACAATGAACCGTGTCAAAACCTCCCACCACCTATTTCAAAGGTTCCTGGGCTTCGCCAATTTTTATTACCACTTCATCATGGGGTGTAGTTTGGTGGCGGGAACCCCTCCACTATCTGACGTCCTCTCCCTCTGTTTGGGGCCCTGACGATAAGGAGCTTAAGCGACGATTCACTGAGGCACTCGTCATCTTTCCCAACCCAGCTCAGCAGTTTATAGTCGCGGGCAATGCCTCCTAAATAGGGGTAGAGGCGGTGCGTTCCCAGGTCTGTCCAGAGGACAATTGATTACAACCTTGTGCCTTGTTCTCCCGATTCCCAAGCCTTTCGGAACGGTGGGGATGGAGCTGGCCTTGGAGGAATGGCCCCACTGGTTGGAGGGGATGGAGGTGCCTTTTCTAGTCAGGACAGATCACTGCAAAAACACAAACATGCTGCCAAGCATTCAGAGGAATAGGAGGAGGAGGAGGAGGAGGAACCATGTCCCGAGGCCATTCTTTCCTAATCTGTTTCTGTTCACACCCTCAGTCTTGGAAGCTACCCTGGTCAGCCTCGAATCTTTTGGTGGCCCTCTTTTGTAAAGGACACCCATGACTTTCACAGGCTGCCCCTGCTGCGCCGGACACAAGAACCCCCGGGGTCACTACCAATGTCTCCTTCGGCCCCTTCCTATCCCAAAATAGTGGTCCCCCCGTGGTCACGCCTTGCCAGGGACTTCATTACTGGATTACCCCCTCCAGTGGCAACACTTTCATCGTGACAGTCGATGACAAATTTTCTAAGATGGGCCATTTCATCCCCTACCCAAGCTGCCATCTTCCAAAGAAACAGCCATGTTGGTCCTCCAGCACATTCGCCTTCAAGGGGTTCCCAGAGATATAGTTTCAGACCATGGTCCCTAATTCTCTGCCCAGTTGTTAGAGTTTTGTTGACTTCTGGGCATCTCGACCCCCCCCCCTCCCCCCCAGACAGATTACACCCACAACACCCTTGCCACCCCTGCCACATTGCTTTCACCCTTCCAGGTGGTCCATGGGAATTTCTCTAACCAGGAACCCCGGTCCGTTCCCTCTGTAGCCTCCTTCTTCCAACGCTGCCATCACAGCTGGACGATCGGCCAAGCCCCCTCCTCAAGAATGCCCAATGACTTTGCCTGGGAGCCCACCGGAGGCAGCGCCTTGCCCCTCATTGCCAGTATGGCTCTCCACTTGGGACCTTCCCCTTAGGGCCACCTTTCATCGGCCCATTCCAAGTTTCCAAGGTCATTAAAAAACCCTTCGACTCCCCAGAGCTCTTGTGGTCCGTCCGACATTTAATGAACCTCTAGAGACATTAAGTCTGGGCCTGCTCCATAGTTCCCTCGCTCACATACTTCAGATCTTGGTTCCGCTCTGCCTGCACTCATGCTCTTCAGAGTTTGGCTCCTCTGTGAACTGGCTCAACGCGCTTTAGATCTTGGCTCCACTCTGCTCGCGCTCAGTACGCTTTGGGTCTCGGCTGAGTTCTGCTCCCACTCAAGCGCTCCGATTTCCGGCCTCGCTTCCTCCAACTCGGTTTCAAGGAGTCGAATCACGGAAATGGTTCACGGACTCGATTCATGGAATCAGCTTCCTTCGTGCTCTGAATTCAGGTCTGTTCTCATTGCTTCCAATACCGGCTTGGCATCTGCCTTTGGATCCTAAACTCTAACATACTGACAGGACATTAATACAAATCAACAATTAGTGTGAAATCCAGTAAGATTATTAAGATATTCATTAGTTAACTTGATGACCGCGGTGATGATCTTTACTCTATTACCTATATGGTAAAAAAGGAGGCAAAAGGAAAGGTTTTATAGAAGAAGTGAGGCTGGTCATTTAAGTTTAAGGAGAAATACCAGACACACCCAAAATGCTATTATACAGTTTAACTATCATACACATGATAGTTGTGCACAGTTTATGAATCCAATTGTGTTCAGAAAAAAATTTGTACATTAAAAATGAAACAAAGAAAAAAACCCCGAAATTAATATGAATTGATTTTGATAAATATGTATGCTTTTCAACCTACTTTAATTTTACTGAAATAGGACACTACAGAGCCTCAGATATTATTATGAATACATAGTAAACGCTGCATAAAGCTACTGTTATGAAAATGTACGCGCGCGCGCGGTCTTTAAAATCCCTTTGCTTTGTTATTAACATAGAACAGTCATGTTAAAACACAATTATTTCAATGCAGTTTGGTAAAATATAAAATCTTAACAAAATATGAAAAACAATTAATATAGTGTGTGTGTGTGTATGTATGTATGTATGTATGTGTGTGTGTGTGTGTATATATATATATATATATATATATAGATCTATATATATATATATATATATATATATATATAATAAATTTTTTTTTGTGTGTGTGGCAGAAGTGAATATATATATATATATATATATATATATATATATATATATATATATATATATATATATATATATATATATATATATATATATATATATATATATATATATATATATATTATTTTTTTGTGGCAGTGTTATTAAATTGACAGAAGTGTGTGTGTGTGTGGTGTGTGTGTGTGTGTATATATATATATATATATATATATATATATATATATATATATATATATAAATATAAATGAATTTTTAAATGATAAAAAAATGTTAATTTTAAATGAAATATTTCATATAAAGTTCACAGCAATAAAATGGCTCATGGTTATTTATAAAATCTATAAAACAGGCTTTGAGTGATGAACGCTACTAAAGACGATGAATGGCTCGCATTAACCAGCATGTGATGGTCACATGTGATGGGAAATAATAATAATAAAACTCTCGTTGACTGTCATTGGAATTCGTTCAGTCGGACTGCTGATACATTATTATGCATTATTGAGAGAATAACCGAGGAACAGAGTTTTTACCAATATCCCTGTTTTAATAAGCCAACACAAACTCCCCTTCAAACAAATCACACACACACACACACACACACACACACATGTGTGTATCCAAACGACTTGTCATCTGTTTCGCTTCCTGCTGACCCTCTCCTACACTCCTTATTCTGGTCATATCATCATCTTTTTTTTTTCTTTTCTCATGTTGTCTCAGACTTACCAAGTATGAAAATGTATTTTAAGGCCGGAACAGATAGAAAAGCATGTTTATTTTCTCTTTATAACTGTCCCATCCACATACAAAGGGCAATAATGAGGCGTACAATAACTCTAATACACGTTTCAGTAGGTAAAGGTTGTTGAACACGGGATCGCTTTGATACACAGCGACTTCTGATAAGGAAAAGACCCCAAAAACACCCTCATGCAACAGAGCTATCAAATGCCTGAAGCTTTTTCATTTATAAAGAGACTAAAAAAAAAGGTCTAAAAATTATGGCACAATATTCCTGAATATAAAATCTGTAAAAAATAAATAAATAAATCAGAGAATGTGTGTGTTCAAGAGTGAAAAATCAGTACTGGGTGTCTGTGATCATTGGGTTAAAAGACCGAAAACAGCCGAAGTGGAAAACTGTTCTATATCAGATAAATCAAAAATTGTTCATTACTTTTGGAAACCATAGGCACTGCATACTGAGGGTTAACGAGGAAGGGTACAATGTGCCGCCTTATCAGTGCTCGGTTCAAAAGCCTGTCTCTCTGAGTATCATATTTCAGTAAGACTGTGCTAACCAGCATACTGTTTCTATTACAACAGCATTTGGAAGAGTTCGGTGCTTAAATGGCCTTCATGCAGCCCAGACATTTCCAACTTTGTCATAATTTGTCTATTACAATCAAAAATAGGGAATTCCTCATAGATAAAATAGATTTTATTATTTGCATCAATAAAATGGAACCTGGATATTATTATCGAATACTTGCCGTTTCCGGTTACGTTTCATTGATGTACGTATAACACGATTTTTCAAAACGGATATAACTCCTTATAACGCACCGAAAAGCAACTCCATTGGCTCCATACCGCTATGATGTCATCACAGAGCATTATAAAGGATTGAGTGCTAATAGCCTAGCAGCCACAGTCAACAAGGCTCGAGCTGCCAGAGGGATTGAGTTGTGTTGCGAGGGTGTGGAAAAGATCGAGCTGGACCCAAAAAAAAAAAAAGCATTCGAATGAGTGGAAGAGAGCGTACGTAGAAGAAGTTTGACGTAAGGGAGGAGACTTCCACGGCTTATTAAAATAGACTCTTTTTTTTTTTCATGGAAGGAGACGGACTTGGACATCGTTTTCATGAAGGTGTGTGAATTACCAGTTGTTTTAGCCCTGATGGGTTTTTGTCGTTTTTCTTTCATTCTTTCTCTCACGCTCTTGCTCTCTCTCTATTTATTGCTGTCTTAGATTATGGGAAGCCAACAGCCCCCTGTCACTCTAAACTCTTTTGAACCGCTGAACAATAAGACCACCTCCGCTGTGTATACAGCGCTACAAACGGTGCTGCTCGGATCAGCTATGTCGCTACTGGTGCTGGCTATTGTCGTTGGGAACTTGCTAGTGATTACAGCCATTGTCCGGTTCCAGAGACTTCAGAATGTCACCAATTGCTTTATCATGTCCTTGGCCTGTGCTGATTTGGTAATGGGACTGGTGGTGGTACCCTTCGGGGCAGTCTATATCGTCCTCAACACATGGAACTTCGGAAGGTTCTGGTGCGAGTTCTGGACGGCCACCGATGTGCTTTGCGTAACGGCAAGCATCGAGACCCTGTGCGTCATTGCCATGGATCGCTACCTTGCCATCACCTCTCCATTTCGCTACCGTTCCATGCTGACCAAATG
>JACRUU010000025.1:10877761-10920261 GCA_030449085.1 Kryptopterus vitreolus | reverse complement strand
CTTCCACTCAGCGGCCCAGCACCTTAAACCACCCCTCCCTTAATAGAAAGACCATATAGAGTTACAGTTTGGTCTGATATTTCTCTTGTAGCTGCGTGCGGTCTGAGTACCAGAACCTCTGTCTTACCAGGATTAAGCCTTTAATAAACTTTTAAACCAATTTAAGGCAAACTTCAGCCTCTAAATTCTAAAAGCAAACAAAAGTTTTAAAACAAGGAACACAAAATACTTTTAAGCGTGCAGTAGAGACTTAAAATCCCTTTTTTTTTAAAGCTGTTTTAATTCCATGAGTAGCTGCGTGTATGTTTGTGTGCACGTGCGTAACCGGTCCATTAACGTGTGTTCAGTCATAGGTTCCACCCCGATCTTATTGGTTTAAATAAAGAGCTTCTTATATATTCTAACTGCGGCATAAAGATGAGCTGATAATCACAAAAATGCTTATTTCTAAAACCTTATTTGAACTTATCTTGCTTATGCCAATCATGTTATTTTAAAAATGAAATTAGAGCAGAAGCCCATCCACTAGGGAAAAGGTAGGGACAAACTAGGCACCGCAGTGTCTGCTAGCAGTCCCAATCCACAAGGGACTATATCGGGCCAAAATAGTAAACTATTCCCCTGACCTATGGTTAAAACAGCAAAGCATCAGAGCTGCAATGTGTTCAGACTGAAAATCCCAAAGACATATATGTTAAAAATCCCCTTTAAACATCTCGCTGTGTACTTTTTCCCATGTTAGATATCAAATGTCTCCTGTTTTTTTTTTTGTGTGTGTGTGTGTGTTAAAATACAGATCTAAAATATAAATATATTCATTTTTAGTAATCATTGGATCAGAAGTACTTATCCCGACGACATGCTGTGATCTACAGAGCATCCACAAAGTATTCAGTGCTTCACTTGTTCCACATTTTTGGATTACAGCTTTATTCCAAAATGGATTTCATTCATTATTTATTCTATTCTGTAAAATTGTTTCAAAAATACTAAAACCAAAAAAAAAATCACATGTAAGTATTCGGGGGGGGGGCACGGTGGTTTAGTGGTTAGTACTTTCGCCTCACACCTCCACGCTCGGGGTTCGATTCCCGTCTCGGCCACGTGTGTGTGGAGTTTGTGCATGTTCTCCCCGTGCTTCAGGTTTTTTTTTTCCGGGTTCTCCGGTTTCCTCCCCCGGTCCAAAAACATGCACGGTAGGTTGATTGGCACCTTGGAAAATTGTCCCTAGTGTATGAATGTGTGTGTGTGTGTGTGTGTGTGTGTCCTGTGATGGGTTGGCATTCCATCCAGGGTGTATCCTGCCTTAATACCCATAGACGCCTGAGATAGACACAGACTCCCCGTGACCCGAGGGAAGATGGTAGAAGATGAATGAATGAATGTAAGTATTCATAGCTTTTGTCATGATATTTAAAATTAAGCTCAGGTGCATTGTTTCCACCCATCATCCTTGAAATGTTTAGATGATGTAATTGGAGTCCACCTGCTGATTTGACATGCTTTGGAAAGTCACAGGTCCAAGAGTTACGAGTGCAGAACAGAAAGCAATTACGTGTAAGGAATGATCTGTGCATTTTGGAGGCAGGATTGTACAGAAAAATGCCCTTCCCCAGATGTTAGCACATCTGTATACTGTATACACACATCTGGGGAAGGGTACAGGTCCAGCATTGAAGGTCCTAATGAGGACAGTGGCCTTCTGCATCTGTCAAAGGCACCACCAGTAGTCTTCCTAATAATGAGCGATCCCGGGGAAGGGGGGGGGGGCTGGCGCTCCATATCCAACGTGATAGAGCATGAGTAGGATGAGACTTGCTGACTCCCCTCAGGTTTCTTGGTATGTCTTGAGCTGCATGGAAATGATTTTCTTCCTACTTGCAAGGTCACTCATGAAAGGTAACATGGCTAAGATCTAGATCTGACTCACCACTGGTGTCCCACATGGCTCAGTACTCGGTCCTCTTCTTTTCTCCCTCTATACTCACTCTCCTGGTGGAGACATCTCCTCACATGGATCTGATGAGCACTGCTATGCTCCTTCCCTCCATCAGATACCACAGGTTCTACTCGAATCTCAGCTTGCCTTTCAGACGTAGCTTCGTGGATGGACGTTCATCCAATGAACGTCAACCCGAACTGCTTGTGATCCCTGGTGATTCATCTCCAGGTTCAGATCTCAGCATAACAATTCACAAGTCTGTTCTCTCTCCTTACTAACGTGACTCGCTCTTGTCGACACCTTCTCTACAACGTCACAAGGATTTGAGCGTTTCTATCCACTGCTCAGGTGCTCGTCATTTCAAGACTGGACTCCTGTGAGACTGCTGGAAGGTTCTACCTCAGAACACTATTCGTCCACTGCAAATACTTTTCTGTGATATTAGAGGCCTATTTATATGGGCTTTTAATAAACTCTTCATGCGCGTAGTTATTTTATTTATTTATTTATTTATTTGACGTCCTTGCGGCCCAATATTTGAGAAACGCTGGTTTAAATGATCTCGCCCCTACTGGGAAACGTTACGGTATTTTCACCTCGCGCACATGTGACGAAAATACCGTATTGAACGCACGTTAAAAACAAACACAAACTTCGATATGAACGTGAAAGCCACGTGAAATCGGGTCAAGAGTCGCATGTTGGTCACTCCTGATCCAATAAACATCAGATCTACTCTACAATATATTACTTTCATTCATTTCATAACACTTAATGTTATAACCGTGTCACAAGGTGTGACATAATCGTGACACTGTGTGGTAGAGCGGCTTTACGGGTTCGCCTACTACCCAAACAATGGCAATACTCGCTCCGATGGTGTGTTGTTTATTTACAAGTGCAAAAGTCCAAGAATATTTACAAGTCCCAAGGACACAACAAAAAAAGAAAATACTAATGACAAAAAAAAAGGTCAAAAAACCCTATATATATATCCATCCATCCATCCATCCATCTTCCTCCGCTTATCCGGGACCGGGTCGCGGGGGCAGCAGTCTAAGCAGAGATGCCCGAGACTTCCCTCTCTCCAGCCACTTCCTCTAGCTCCCCCGGGGGGACGCCGAGGCGTTCCCAGGACAGTCGAGAGACATAGTCCCTCCAACGTGTTCTGGGTCTTCCCCGAGGCCTTTTCCCGGAGGGACATGCCCGAAACACCTCCCCTGGAAGGCGCCCAGGAGGCATCCGAAATAGATGCCCGAGCCACGCCAGCTGGCCCCTCTCAATGTGGAGGAGCAGCGGATCTACTCTGAGCTCCTCCCGAGTGACTGAACTTCTCACCCTATCTCTAAGGGAGCGCCCAGCCACCCTGCGAAGGAAGCTCATTTCGGCCGCCTGTATCCGGGATCTCGCCCTTTCGGTCATGACCCAAAGCTCATGGCCATAGGTGAGAGTAGGAACGTAGATCGACCAGTAAATTGAGAGCTTTGCCCTTTGGCTCAGCTCCCTCTTCACTATGACGGACCGGTACATCGACCGCATTACTGCAGAGGCTGCACCGATCCGCCTGTCGATCTCCCGTTCCATCCTCCCCTCACTCGTGAACAAGACCCCAAGATACTTGAACTCCTCCACCTGGGGAAGGAGCTCTCCACCAACCTGAAGTGGGCTAACCACCTTTTTGCGGCTAAGGACCATGGCCTCGGACTTGGAGGTGCTGATCTTCATCCCAGCTGCTTCACACTCGGCTGCAAACCTTCCCAGTGCATGCTGAAGGGTCTTGGCCTGATGGAGCCAACAGGACAACATCATCGGCAAAAAGCAGAGACGAGATCCTGTGGTCCCCAAACCAGACTCCCTCCAGCCCCTGGCTGCTCCTAGAAATTCTGTCCATAAAAATAATTGAACAGAACCGGTGACAAAGGGCAGCCTTGCCGGAGTCCAACATGCACCGGAAACAGGTCTGACTTACTGCCGGCAATGCGAACCAAACTCCTGCTCCGTGCATACAGAGATCGAGCCGCCCTCAACAGAGGGCCTCGGACCCCATACTCCCGGAGCACCCCCCACAGAGTGCAGCGAGGGACACGGTCGAATGCCTTCTCCAAATCCACAAAGCACATGTGGACCGGTTGGGCAAACTCCCATGATCCCTCCATCACCCTGTAGAGGGTATAGAGATGGTCCAGTGTTCCACGGCCAGGTCGAAAACCGCATTGTTCCTCCTGAATCCGGGGTTCGACTAAAGGCCGAATTCTCCTCTCCAGTACCCTGGCATAGACTTTCCCAGGAAGGCTGAGGAGTGTGATCCCCTATAGTTGGAGCACACCCTCCGGTCCCCTTTCTTAAAAAGAGGAACCACCACCCCGGTCTGCCAATCCAGAGGCACCGTCCCCAGCTGCCACGCGATGTTGCAGAGGCGTGTCAGCCAAGACAGCCCCACAACATCCAGAGACTTCAGGTACTCAGGGCGGATCTCATCCACCCCCGCTGCTCTGCCACCGAGAAGCTTCTCAACTACCTCGGTGACCTCAGCTTGGGTGATAGATGATGCCACCTCTGAGCCCATGGCCTCTGCTTCCTCATCGGAAGGCATGACTCCGGGGTTGAGGTGATCCTCAAAGTATTCCTTCCACCGTCCGATGATGTCCCCAGTTGAAGTCAACAGATCCCCACCTCCACTGTAGACAGTTTTGGCAGGGCACTGCTTCCCCCTTCTGATATGTCGGACGGTTTGCCAGAACTTCTTTGAGGCCGACCGATAGTCCCTCTCCATGGCCTCTCCGAACTCCTCCCATACCCGAGATTTTGCCTCAACAACCACCCGGGCCGCAGCCCGCTTGGCCTGACGGTACCCATCAGCTGCCTCAGGGGTCCCAAGAGCCAACCAGGCTCGGAAGGACTCCTTCTTCAGCTTGACGGCATCCCTTACTTCCGGAGACCACCACCGGGTTCTGGGATTACCGCCGCGACAGGCACCTGAGACCTTGCGGCCGCAGCTTCAGAATGGCTGCATCGACAATGGAGGTGGAGAACATGGTCCACTCAGACTCAATGTCTCCAACCTCCCTCGGGATCTGGTTGAAGCTCTGCCGGAGGTGGGAGTTAAAGATATCTCTGACAGGGGGTTCTGCTAGGCGTTCCCAGCACACCCTCACAATACGTTTGGGTCTGCCGGAGTCTGTCCAGCTTCCTTCCCCGCCATCGAATCCAGCTCACCACCAGGTGGTGATCAGTTGACAGCTCCGCCCCTCTCTTCACCCGAGTGTCCAAAACACACGGACGGAGGTCAGATGAGACAAACCACAAGGTCTATCATCGATCTCCGCCCCTAGGGTGTCCTGGTACCATGTGTACTGATGGACACCCTTGTGTTTGAACATGGTGTTCGTTATGGACAAACTATGACTAGCACAGAAGTCCAATAACAGAGCACCACTCGGGTTCAGATCAGGGGGGCCGTTCCTCCCAATCACGCCCCTCCAGGTATCACTGTCGTTGCCCACGTGGGCATTGAAGTCCCCCAGTAGAACAACGGAGTCTCCAGTCGGGGCGTTTATCAGCGCCCCTCCCAGAGACGCCAAGAAGGCCGGGTACTTCTACACTGCCATTCGGCCCATAGGCACACAAACAACAGTGAGAGACTTTTCCCCAACCCGAAGGCGCAGGGAAACGACCCTCTCGTTCACCGGGGTAAACTCCAACACATGACGGCTAAGATGGGGGGCTATGAGCAGGCCCACACCAGCCCGTCGTCTCTCACCGCAGGCAACTCCAGAATAATGGAGAGTCCAGCCTCTCTCGAGGAGTATGGTTCCAGAGCCCAGACTGTTGAGTGGAGGTGAGCCCGACTATCTCTAGCCGGTATCTCTCAACCTCCCGCACAAGCTCGGGCTCTTTCCCAACCAGCGAGGTGACATTCCATGTCCCTAGAGCTAGTCTCTGTGTCCAGAGGTCGGGTCGTCGAGGCCTCCGCATTCGACCACTGCCCGAACCACATTGCACCGGTCCCTTTATGAGCCTTCCTGCAGGTGGTGGGCCCACGGGGAGGTGTCCCCACGTCACTCATTCGGGCTGAGCCCGGCCGGGCCCCATGGGTGGAGGCCCGACCACCAGGCGCTCGCTTTCGAGCCCCAGCCCCGGGCCTGGCTCCAGGGAGGAGCCCCGGCTGCGCCATACCGGGCGACGTTACGGTCCTTGATTTTAATTTTTTCATAAGGGGAATTGAACCGCTCTTCGTCTGAGCCGTCCCCTAGGACCTGTTTGCCTTGGGAGACCCTACCAGGGGCATCTAGCCCCCGACAACATAGCTCCTAGGATCATCCGGTTACTCAAACCCCTCCACCACGTTAAGGTGGCGGTTCAAGGAGGGGGCTATATATAGGTACAATATATATATATATATATATATATATATATATATATATATATATATAAATATATATATTATATATAAGGGTTTTTTGCTTTTTTTTTTTGTATATATATATATATATATCTATTATATATATATCTTACCACACCTACAAATGTGCATTACTAACCCTAACCCTCTCACAGCTCCCAAAAACTCCCACCCTTAATTACCATAGGGTACTGGGTTTTAAAGTCCCTCCCCTGGACTCACCCATTGCGTAAGGAGGGGGGACGCTACAACATAACATAAGAAATAGCGCGAGCTCAATTGTGCGTCGTCCTCGTTAATTACTCCCCCTTTCTTTCACTTGAAATCAACGTGGTCGTTTAAATATGGTCAGGGGTTTTCCTTCATTAGAATGTGCTTCATAGGGATGGTGGTAGCTCAGTGGATAAGGCCTTGTACTCTGGACCGGAGGATCGCAGGTTCAAATCCCACCCCCACTAAGCTGCCACTAGTGGGCCCTTGAGCAAGGCCCTTAACAATCATTTGCTCAGTTGTAAGTCGCTCTGGACAAATGCTGTAAATATAAATAAGAATGTGAAGGCATTTCGCTTTCGACTCTTCCTTCATCACTGCATCGATTTCGTCAGTCTCCATCGTTCCTGCGAGTTTAACGCGTTTGATCTCCAACAATCAGTCATTGCGGTGGTTTTTTTTATTTATTTGTTCATTCATTCATTCATCTTCTAGGCTTTATCCGATCTTCCCTCGGGTCACGGGGAGTCTGTGTCTATCTCAGGCGTCTATGGGCATTAAGGCAGGATACACCCTGGATGGAATGCCGACCCATCACAGGACACACACACACACTCACATTCATACACTAGGGACAATTTTCCAAGGTGGGAAATACCGTGCATGTTTTTTGGACCCGGAGGAAACCGCAGAACCCGGAGAAAAACCCCCTGAGCCACGGGGAGAACATGCACAAACTCACATGGCCGAGACAGGAATCGAACCCGGAACCTGGCGGTGTGAGGCGAACGTGCTAACCACTAAACCACCGTACCCCCGTTTATTTATTTATTTATTTATTTTTACTTAGTAACGTGAACAAATCGTTTGATATGTTCACGTTTGATATGTTCACGTTTGATATGTTCACGTTTGATATGTTCACGTTTGGCGTTTCTGCTAATTTTATGATAAATAATGGTTTCCTTCAATTTCTCTTCATCTCTAGTCTACATAATATGATTTCCCAGAAATTAATTAATTAATTACTCATTGTTCCATTCCATTTTTTTATTTGTTTCCCAAAAAAGAGATTGAAGATCAAATAATACATACTTTCCTGTACACATTGCTAATAATAATAATGTCTCTAATAAGTTCCCTGTTTTTCTTTTCTTATTCCTTTAAAATTCAGAATAAAACACACACAGTACAAACTTATAATTTGGGCAAAAGTAGAAAATCAGTAGAGGATCAATTACATTTTTTTACACACTGTTAGTCTGTTGGATGTTTTTTTACTAAACATTTTCAAGAAACAGTAAATTAGGAACAACTAAACCAGGAACTCGCAAGGAAATCAACAATATTAAATAAAAATTTAATTACATTGAAGTGTTAAACAGATAAACAAGTAAACATATATATATAAATTCTCGAATTATATACAAAGCATACTCTCAGATTAGAATCAATGATTCTAGATTGTCAAATGAAGGTTTATCAGTTCATGGTTTAAAGAATGATATTTAACTTTAACACTTTGTTTTGATGTTTACAGTTCTCCCCACAAGTCCTCTTCTAATAGAGATTCGTTGTCAATACTGCCCTCTGGTGGCAGTTCCTGGTAAACTCCTTTAGTGGGATACACAGTAGGGAGAGTGAGATTCACTGTACCTGTTCAGTGTATTAGTGAATATTCATTCATTCATCTTCTAGCGTTTTATCCGATCTTCTCTCGGGTCACGGGGAGTCTGTGTCTATCTCAGGCGTCTATGGGAATTAAGGCAGGATGCACCCTGGATGGAATGCCAACCCATCACAGGACACACACACACACACACACATTTATACACTAGGGTCATTTTTCCAAGGTGCCAATCAACCTACCGTGCATGTTTTTTTTTTTGGACCGTGGGAGGAAACCGGAGAACCCCGGGAAAAAACCCCCTGAGACACGGGGAGAACATGCACAAACTCCACACACACATGGCCGAGACGGGAATCGAACCCGGACCCTGGCGGTGTGAGGCGAACGTGATAACCACTAAACCACCGTGCCCCCTATCGTATTAGTGAATAATGTGATGCGATAATTTTAAACAGTTATTTATTTAGAAACGGACTAATAATTTGTTATTAACATTTTATATAAAGCTTGATTTCTCCTCAGTAAACGTTTTCTCCAGCACCAATGCTGCTACATGAATATGACATATCACAATACTATGGAGAGCAAGGTGTGAGAGTCACACGGGTTATAGATGCACCTTTCTGGAGACAGAACAGAAAAAGAATAATAAAGAATAGAAAAAAATAATAATAGCTGTTTTGTTGTTTCATCTTTTCCCTTCAATTTTTCTCTTTGCACTAAAATGCTTATTTGTTAAAGGATTTATTGTCTGTCTGAATCAAAGAAATGTATCTACAGGGCATGGTTGTTTAGCGGTAAGCACGTTCGCCACACACCGCCAGGGTCGGGGGTTCGAGTCCCACCTGCGCCATACGAGTGTGTGGAGTTTGCATGTTCTCCCCGTGCCTCAGGGGGTTTTTCTCCGGGTTCTCCGGTTTCCTCCCCCGGTCCAAAAACATGCACGGTAGGTTGATTGGCACCTTGGAAAATTGTCCCTAGTGTATGAATGTGAGCTTTAAGCAGATAAAGCAGTGTTGGGAAGGTTACTTTGGAAATGTAATAGATTACAGGTTATAAATGACTCTAATCAGAATGTAATAAATAAAGTAACTTTTTAATTAATTTACAAAAATTCAAGAAACTGATTAAATTCATTACTTTTTGATTACTTTCATTTGTCCACTATTACAAATGGGCAAAGTTTTCATTTCTTGACACACGACACAAATAATTCTAAACAGTTTGTACTAAAATCACGTCGCCTTTCATATTTTAAGGCGGTACAAAATGAAGAAAACTTTTGGGAAGATATCTGGATTCATTAGAAACATTATATATGTTTCACTATTAAGTGTTTATTAACTGTAAAGCTGTAAATCCAGGAACAGGAAAATAAGACTAACATTTATCTTATTCAGAAGTACAAAACATTGAGGGCCGATAAAAACGATAAAATGTTATTTTATTTCGCATCGGAGATCAATAACGGCCGTGTTTTTCATTTATTTCAATTTTAGACCCGCATCAAAAATACGAAATGTCAAAACGGGAGCCAAATTTAATTTTAATATTTAATTTGAGTGTCAATTAAAAAAAAAACAAGAGAACAAATGAAATACTGATGAAAAAACTCCTGTGGTTTTGATCATTCATTCATTCATCTTCTAGCGCTTTATCCGATCTTCCCTCGGGTCACGGGGAGTCTGTGTCTATCTCAGGCGTCTATGGGCATTAAGGCAGGATACACCCTGGATGGAATGCCAACCCATCTCACACACACACACACACACACACACACACACATTCATACACTAGGGACAATTTTCCAAGGTGCCAATCAACCTACCGTGCATGTTTTTGGACCGGGGGAGGAAACCGGAGAACCCGGAGAAAAACCCCCTGAGACACGGGGAGAACATGCACAAACTCCACACACACATGGCCGAGACGGGAATCGAACCCGGACCCTGGCGGTGTGAGGAGAACGTGCTAAACACTACGCCACTGTGCCCCTGGTTTTGATCATTATACAAAAAAATCTATTCACTGAGATTTTGTAATTTATTTACCTCAGAAGACTAAACAAATAACTACAGTTAGATCACTGTGATACACAACATCTCCATACTCAGCCTGGATGTGGAGTAGAACCGGGATTTGGAGTGAATATAATTAATAACCTTCATCACCGCATTTATAACATGATGATATTTCAGATATTCACCACTGACACTTATTAATACAGTGTTATTTTATAGCTTTGCCTCCTTCTTCTCTGTGTGACCACAAGTCTAGTGCCATCTTCTGGTGAAATATAGAATCGCTGTTTTTGTGTGTATTTTATACTGTGGGTCACAGCACTGGTGGGACGAATATTATTGATTTTATGGCGGAGACTGCGGGGAAAATTTGAACACGTCTGTTCTACATAAAATAGTTCAGATGTAACCCAATTTGTAATCTTTAACCTTTTCATAAGTAACTAATTTAATTACACATTTTGTCTCGTTAACTGTAACGAATTGCCATAATGCCGTTAGTGACTCCCCAACACTGTATGTATACACATATACACATACAGTGGAACCTCGGTGTGCATCACTCTCAGTGTACTTCGCCTTGAGCTAACAGAGGTTTCATCTGGAATTTGACGTCGGTTAATGTCTCTTCAGTTTCCGTCGCATTCGCGTGGAGCGCCATCTAGAGGAAAGCGCTAATTACTTCCCCAATCATTACCGGAGACAAATGGGATAATTCAGTTCAGTCAAAGTCGCTTTATGAAGAACAAATAAACAACGTACACCGAGGTATTACTGTGTGTTGTGTGTGTGTGTGTGGTGTGTATATATATATATATATATATATATATATATATATATATTATATATATATATATATATATAAAGAAAAAAAAATTTGCAATGGACCACATCCTCCAAGTTGTAATGTTGTTATGTATGTAATGAGCACAGTGAGCTTTAGGTCATAATCATTGACAGATATTTCTTTGTTTTTTTTTACAGCAGAATGGCTGGTGTTTCTGCGATTGACGGCTTCTGTATTTTATATTGATTTGTCCTTTTCTAATAAAGAATGCAGATAATCAATTTCATAATAACAAAAATCATAAACACCTAGATACAAAGATTTAACTTTTAATCGGTCATCTTCAAGTAGGTTCTTAAAAAGTATTCAAAATTGTTTTTCTTTTTAAAGATTTGGATTTCTATTTAGTAATTATGCATAAAAAACATAATAGAATATTTACATATATTACAGTATAATACAGGGCCAAAATCATTAAGACTATATCTCCATTGGACATTATCTCCAACATTTGGAGATGAATAAAGTACATTAGCAAGGTCTGTGGAAAAAAAAAAATATATATATATATATTTAAATAAAAAAAGTGCTTTGGGGTGAGAGTGGGACGATTAGAATTCTGTAAATAGTAAGCCAGAATCTGTGTGACTGGTATGGAGTCTTTGATTTGTGTGCCTTATTCCAGAATATATAGGTTGTCCAAGGCCACTGTCCGGCCCACGTGGCCTACATGTGTCCACATCTTCTCCAGACATGTATTCAGCTGGAACAGCCTCTGTCCCAACTTCCTTTATAGACGTTGTTGAACGGCTTTTGTCCACCACGTAGGAGCCAACAAGAGTATTGCTTCTGCTTCTAAAGTTCTTTGGCTCATCACTGATAGGCTTAGCGTCAGCATACTCCGCAGCAGCATGGTTTATATACGCATCATTCGTATCACTGGAGCCTGTGGGTCCTGCCAGCAGCTTCTTTAACTTCCGTGCACTGTCCATATATCTCTGACTCAGCTGTACATCAGGTAAGTAGTTAGCGTGGATCTCTGCCAGCTTCATGTAAATAATGTACCTGGATTGAAGGCTCCCTCCGTCTTCCAGAGCTGCTGCCAGGGCTAAGTGGAAATATCCCATGGCATCAAAAGCATCCTATGGCATAAACAAGCCATTTTCATTTTGTAAATGCACGGTGTAATAAAACCTAAATGAACAGGTATGAACACTTTAATACATGTTGCACATAATTTAAACGTCTACTTGGTTTCGTTTAGCAACGATTATTCGCAAATGCTAAAATGTCATAGTATTCTTAAAATGAAAAAAAAAAACAGCAGCAAATAAGCTCTGAAATACATATGAAAATAGTGAATAAATAATAATAATAATAATAATAATAATATATATGTATTATGGCACTGAATGCCAAATAATGACACATTAAAGTTTCAAACTTAAATATCACATGTACAGTATTCAGACCCTTTGACAACCATTACAGCCTTGAGTCATGGGTATGATTCACCTGGATTGGGGGATTGTGTTGTTGTTCCAAATGGTCAGAATACTATATATGATATATGTATATATATATATATTATATATATATATATATATATATATATATGTATATGTATATATGTATGCATATGTATACTATATGTGTGTGTATATATATATATCTATATATATATATATGTATAAAAAATAATAAATAATTAATGTCTGGTTATGCGTGTATGTATAATATTATATATATATATATATATTATATATATATATATATATATATATATATATATATATATATATATATATATATATATATATATATATATATATATACACACACACATACACACCTCACATTCTATGTAATGTAGTTATATGAAGCGAGATAAAAAAAAAAACAAGTAAATATAAACCTTTATCTTGTGGAGGGTTAGATCAGCTAGTCTGCAGTAAACTTTCACATAGTAACGGGCCTCTTCCGCATGCTCCAGTGCAGTGGGAGAGAGGGAAAGTGCCTTCAAATAGTAATTCTCCGCCAGCTCGTATTGCTCCAGAGTGAAGTAGATTGAGGCCAGTCGATGGTAGGACACCTTCTCGTTCAGGCGAACACCTAAAGGAGACATCGAGATTTCTCACATAACTCTTAAATGTCCGCAACAATTATGTCTAATTATTATATCTTATTATGACGTTTAGATAATGTGACAGTTGGGGGGCAGTATAGAGCTGGGTTTGAATGCTAAATACACATTTTGTAAAGGATGCATTTTCCTGCTACTTGTTGCTTCTGCTGAAGCAAAAAGACCG
This sequence comes from Kryptopterus vitreolus, assembly GCA_030449085.1. Taxonomy (NCBI): domain Eukaryota; kingdom Metazoa; phylum Chordata; class Actinopteri; order Siluriformes; family Siluridae; genus Kryptopterus; species Kryptopterus vitreolus. Next base: position 10,906,960 of record JACRUU010000025.1, on the reverse strand, counting down.
TAAATGCCAACTTAAGGCAAGACGCCCTGCACAGCAGTAGACACGTTCAGAATGCCAACTCACAATAATGACTTTCCCCCCCCAGAGGAAAGTTCATTTTATTACCAGTTGAAGTGCTGATTTGCACTGCAAGTGTAGCGTACTGCAGGGCCTCCTGGTGCTGACCTTCCTTCAGCAATAATTCAGAGAGCTTACACAAAAGCCTGAACTCTGAATGCACATCATTAAGATATCTTGCAAAGGGCAGACCTCCGTCCTGCAACACAAAGCACGTGTTTTGAAAAAGCAAATGAAAAACCATGCGCTGAATAATAAACCATGAGCACATTACACATGCCATGAGGTCGTAGTGGTGGTGCGTACTCTAAAAAATGAAACGGCAGAAAGTCGGTTCCTGTGTCCTTTGAAGAAAACATCTCCGGCCTCTTCGTAGATGTTCATAGCAAAGCATGGATCATTAATCCTTAAAGCTGTTTTTACCGCTGCCTGAAGAAGATATTTTATACAGATTATTATTATTATTGTTATTATTAATATTGTTATTGTTATTATAACACATTCTCAAATATGTCTGACTTGTAGGAATAAATCATTATACATAACCAATATTATGCAAACTTTTAATACAAATATTAGACAATTTATTGCAAGATGTTATATATTTTATATATACACACACACACAACGCACATATATATATATATATATATATATATATATATATATATATATATATAATATTCATTCATTCATCATTCATCTTACCCGCTATACCGATTCTACCCTACTTTCCGCTATCTCCGATCTTCCCTCGGGTCAGGGGCAGCCTGTGCATATCTCAGGTGTCTATGGACATTAAGGCAGGATACACCCTGGATGGAATGCCAACCCATCGCTGGGTTGCATATATATATGCAAACATGCTCATGCTTGTGTATTAGAAATACCAATACTAATACCAACTCTCACCTGGAGATACATGTCTGCCAATTCATCCTCCCCAATCAAGTAGTATATCCGGCCCACTTGCAGCCACGTCTCCGACTCCTCCTGTTTCTTTCCTAAGTCGATGGAAATCCTTAGACTTTGCTTGGTGTAGTCCAGAGACTTCCGGGAGGACCTAAAAAATGTTTTAAGATTTTTAATCAGTAAAATCTACAGCTGCAGTTTTATTTTTAAAAATATCTATAACCTGTTTTTTTTAAGGGTTTAAAGCAAGGGGGGGGCAATTATATTTTCCAATGGGCCACATGAGAAACCTGAGGTGTGTTCGTGGGCCGAACCAACAATAACGTTGAACATATGTTATGTTCAATATTAATTATTGTATTTGCTGTATTTTTCCGAACATTTTTTAACACTGGGCATACTCCAACAATGTCAGCACTGCTGTGCGCTTATACTTTCTTCTGGTGCAGCAAAGAAGCCTAAGCAGTTCAGCGGGCCGGGTTAAAAAGACCAAGGGGCCGGATGTGGCCCCCGGACCGTGGTTTGCCCACCCCTGGTTTAAAGCTTTTTATCTTAAAGTGCCCCCTAGTGGACAAATGAAAGTAATCAAATGTAAGCAGTTACTTTACTTTACATTGAAAAGTTACATAACTTTTTTCACTACATTTTTGTGTGTGTGTGTGTGTGTGGGGGGGGGGGGGGGGGGGGGGGGGGGGGGGTCAGGGGATAACGCAGTGGTCTTTGGGATTTGTAATCTTCAACATTCTCAAAATTAATTCATTTAATTACATTTTTTTGTTTTTTCGCACTGACTGTAACAGATTTCTGTTACCTTTATTTTGTAATTAAATTACGGAATACACACGTATAATAATTGCATATAAAGCACACACAAACACATGTGGTTTATGTAATATTTGAATATTTGTTTTAATTGCCGATCGCAGATTTGATGCTTGATTTGAAACTTGACGTATTAGTAAAACAAGTCATGACTATCTGCCTAATATTGTGTTAGTTCACTCGTACTGCTAAATCAGTCAAGACCTTATTTCTATAGGTCTTTTCACAATGCGCATTCCTTTACAATAATAATTACAGAACATTAAATACTTATATGGATGATTTATGTACGTATGTTTGTCCCTGATGAGCAAACCTGACCTGTTAAGCATTTATTGCATTAACGTCTTCAGCAATATGAGCTACAGGAGCTCGTCTGTTGGATCAGAACACATGGACATAGCCTTGTTTGCCCGTGACCCTGCCCGCCTGTTCACCTCCGTATGGAGCTCCATCTCTCACACCACACCACTGCCGCACAGCAGCACGGATCAGATTCAAAACACCAATGCTTGCCTACAAAGCTAAAAATGGACCCGGCACCTTCATACCTTCGAATCACTTTGGATCGGGGTGTATGCTAAATGATGGAAATTCATTCATTCATCTTCTACCGCTATATCCGATCTTTCCTCGGGTCACGGGGAGTCTGTGCCTATCTCAGGCGTCTATGGGCATTAAGGCAGGATATACCCTGGATGGAATGCCAACTCTTCGCACGGCACACACACACACATTCATTCATACACTAGGGACAATTTTCCAAGGTGCCAATCAACCTACCGTGCATGTTTTTGGACCGTTAGGAAACCGGAGAACCCGGAGAAAAAACCCCTGACACACATGGCCGAGACGGGAATCGAACCCTGACCCTGGCGGTGTGAGGTGAACATGCTAACTACTAACCCACCGTGCCCCCTGGATGATGTAAATGTAAATGAATATTTTCCTCCAAGTTGATGTGTTAGAAGCAGGAGAATGGGCCAAGCTGTGACGGCCAGACAACTGGATCAGAGCATCTTCGAAATTGTAGCTCTTGTGGGGGTGTTCCCAGGATACAGAGGTCAGTATCTATCAAAAGTGGTCCAAAAAAAAAGGGAACAGTGGCGAACTGGCGACAGGGTCATGGGTGACCAAGGCTCACTGCTTTCTCTGCTTTTAACAGTGTTCATTTGTTCTGTTTTTCTTTTCTTTTATTCTTTATTTTTATCATTCACAAAACTGGATTATTCCAGTTTTGCTGTACAGTGACAATCGTGAATTGATGCATGTGAAGGTTTTCCCATATGGTCTGATCCAACAGTAGCTCAAACATATATATAAACATATATACTGTATATATACACTATCCAGCATCATTTATATATATCACATATATAGTTCTTCAGCCAGTAAGGAATGTATGGATTATATATGAGTCATAGTCTTCGGTGTCTTACTTTTCAGTGTTAAGTGATAGGTAGAGATTACTGAGAATCTCCAGGTACTCTCCTTCCAGACGTTTATCCTTCAGTTCCCTGGCAAGCCCCACACAGTGTTCATAATAAATTATACATTGGCCATACAACATTAAGTCAGCATAAAGTCGACTGAGCACCTTTGATACAATCATCTGACCTGTAACGTAAAACATAATCGTATTAAAGTGGAATGAAATGAAACTTGCTATTGTAGTTTGGAGAGAAGTGATTATTAAGCACTACGATAAACCCAAAAGGTTCCTTCACTCACTGTGCAGGTTCTTGGCGCTGATGGCGATCAGAAGGCCCATTTCGTAGCACAGCCTAACCTTTTGACATTCTCCCCGATCTTTGTAGCTTCTCCCTAGCCACAGCAAAGTCTGCACATGCTCTTCGTCTGACGGACTCTCAGAGAGAAACTGGAAAAGCCAGAGAGATCGGAGCAAGAAAGTCTCTGCCAAGCCTGGAGCCCCTACTGACAAGGCGAGGCACCCCAGGTTAGCCAGAGCCAGAGCTTCATTATGCTTGTTCCCAGTATCCTGCGAAAACTTGATGGCACAGTGAAAGTCCTTTGCTGCTTCTGTGATCTTCCCTTGTTTGCGAAGACATAGTGCAAGAAGATTGTGGACCACTCCGCGCTGTGTTGGACTGTCTGTCCTGGTTAGAGTGTTCAGGAAAGGCTGCAAAGTAGAGTGGGCTCGGTCTGGTTCCTCTGTAAGCACTAAGAGCCAGGCGAGAAGCACGGATGCCTCAAAGCCTTCCTCCTCATTAATGCGTCTTCCTGCCTGCACCGCCTGTCGAGCACAGAGAACTGCCTTTTCCAAAGTACCATACTGCTGGTAGACACTGGCCAAACATAGGCAAAGGTCCCTTTGAGTCTTCGGATGCTCTCCACAGTTGGCTATTGACAGTGCCTTCTGAAGGTAAACTACCACCTGGGCTGGAAGCAAAGCCGAGCCATCGTCCCAATGGGGATTCAGTCGGACGGAGTTTTTTAGGAACAGTTCAATCTTTTGAAAAGCAGCATCCAAGGAACAACCTTGATCTGAATCCAGACTGAGAGAGGCTAACGCAAGGTATGGCAGATACTTCTTGTGGTAGAGCATGCACAGTATCCAGTGGAGATCAACCGGCCCTATAGGTCGCTCTTCTTCTGCTGAGAGAGTTAAAGTGAGGAACTGAAGCCTTTCCACAAAAGGCAAGGCCTCCTCAATCCTCCTGTTCTGCAAAAATAGACGGAGGATTAGATAGCAAGTCCGCGCCTCAAGGTGCGCATCGTTGTCAACAATAGCTTTGCGCAGGATGGGTTTGAGGCAGTTCAAACTCGTCGAGCGAGCAGAAGTTATGCATTGGGAGGCACATTATAAGCGCACTTGCTTTCTCTAACGTGTGGGCCACTTTGTCCGTCATCTTCTGCTTGAGGTACACAGCCGTAAGATTGGTATACAAGGCAATCAGCAGAGGTTTGTCGTTGAAGCCGGCTACAGGGACATTTAGCGCCTCTTCGAAGTAGACTCGAGCCTGCGAGAATTTGAGTTTTTTGCCACACAACCTTCCCAACAGGAAGCAGGCTCTCCGATGAGCCCACGCCATCTTTCCTTTCTTGGCTCCTTCTCGTAAGCTCTCCAGATGCAGGAGCACATCATCCACTCCAAGACCACCAAAGAATGTGTCCAAGAAGGAGTAGGACAGGTCATAAAGTGCCTGAAAAGAGTCCTGGAAGTGGTCCAGGTTGAGGAGGGTTAACAGGGGATCGACAATCTCACTTTCTTCATTGTCCCACATGCCTTCATCCATAAAAGGTGGATCTTCCTCATACTTATACATTTCCCTGAAAGTGTCCTCCAGGCTGAAGGAAAGTGCCTCATTTTCCCGGTCAAGGCAACTCTGAGAAGCATAGAAGGAAGGTCGAGGAGAAGAGTGATAGGATGGTGTATGTTCCATTATAACACTCTTCCTGGCATCTACTGGGGTTTTCTGTTCTGAGGGATAATACAAAACATAGTTTGTGTTTTAGAATGATAGTCAGATGTGTGCAAAATATGTATTCGTAAACCAAGGAAGTCAGATTACCTTGCTTCGGTTGGTTTTTGATATAGGTGAAATCAGACTCGTCAAGTCTGTCTGAAAAGAAAATGAAATTTTCAAACAAAGTTGCAGTAAAATGGAAACCATGACCGCCTAACAATGCCTCGTCTCAGACAAACGGTGTTTGTGTTTCCTACCTAATCTGTAAACAGTGCTGATGTCAGTGGAGAAGAGCTTGTCCAGTAGGCCAGTGTGGTACTGTTCAACGCAGGGGTTAAACTGGGAGAGAGCCACTCTCTCCTCCTCACTCAGAAAGACCAATTGTCCACTGCTGTTAGGACCCAACAAAGGAAACATTATCAACCACATGACTCCCGTTCCCTGTGTCTCATCACCTCATTGCATAACTACACTCCCCCTTCCAGAAGCCAGCAAAACAAACAAAAAGTCTGATCTGATTTTGAGGAGTAAAATGTTTTACAATTCTAGTGTGTAGTGAATAATAATCGCAATCTAGACATGGGATATTTCCTGAAGTAAATGTGAGTCTCCGGGCGAGACCCCTTAGAGCCTGGTGCGTTTAATATTTAGCGTTGACTTCCAAATGCTAGCTCGTTCGGAGTGACGAGTGTTTAGACACCAAAAAAAGACACCATTCTGGGCGTTTTGTCGGGAGGGGCCAGTGACACACGTGACATCATCATTTACATTTACCTTACTCAAGGGCCCACTAGTGGTAGCTTGGTGGTTGTGGGGTTTGAACCTGTGATCTTCTGGTCCAGAGTCCAACACCATAACCACTAAGCCACCACCTACCTAATCAAATTATTATAACATCAAATTATCCAGCGTCCGACTCCCGTCGATGTGCCGGGCGTTTAGAAGTCACATGACCCTCTGTCCGGGTTTCACAGATTTTTCACGTTTGTGGCCATGTGACGCCATGAATTTCAGGAAATCGGCGAAATTCCGGCCACATAGAAAATGAATGGGGAAATTTGATGCTCCGCTGTTTGGCCCGTGTCCGCCCGAAATGCACATTTTACATATCCACTCCTATGTTTGTATGTTTGCGACCTACTCCATCTCACCTACGAGTGGATATGTCAAATGTGCATTTCGGGCGGAACAGCAGAGCGCCAAATTTCTCCATTCATTCTCTATGGGGCCGGAATGTCGCGGATTTCCTGAAATTCCAAACTTGTGTGGGGTTCGGGAGGTATATGATCGTGATCCACTCCGGACCCCCTACGAGTGGATTTGCCATATGTGCATGTCGGACGCTCACAGGCCGAACTGTGAGGCACGAAAATTCATCCGCATTCATTTTCTATGGGAAAAAATTCCCACTTTTTGGCCCCGGGTTCGGAATTCCGCGGTGCGATTCCTTATGAAAGTAACAGCACATCTCACACCATCGGGCCGCAAGATATGAGGTATGAATCGTGAGGATCGGACAAAAACTGCGGGACGAGTTACACGCCGAGAGAGAGATTATAATAGTTTTGCAAGTGTCACTAATAATTTAACATGTGCATAACATTGTCCACTTTATTAGGAACAACTGTGCATTCATGCATTTATCTAATCACATCTGGTACAACAACCATGCTGGGATTAAAATGAGATCTTCTGATGTTTGATGTTCGTCGGTTATTTCGTCGCAAATTTGTTACCGGAGTTCGTCGTTCTGTTTGGAATTCGTCGCTTTTCCGAACACAAACATAACAAAAGACGACGCAGAAAAGATGGACTTTCTGGTGTCTTGACTGGTTTTGGCGTTTCAGACGGGGACATGGCATATACAGCATCGCTCGACACTGCGATAAAAAAAGCAGCCGATGAGTATGTGCAAGAATTCTGGGAATTTTTTGAAGCGGAGGGTTTTGTTTCATCACAGATATTTAACTGTGGTGAAACAGGTTTATTTTGGAAGAAAATGCCCTAAAGGACCTACATCACGGCAGAAGAAGCAACTCTTCCGGGTCTTAAACCCAGACAGACTCGCACTCCTCCTGTTTGAGTGGTGATTTCAAGGTGAAGCCCTTATAAGTGTACCACTCTTTTCGCTCAGGGGCCCTTAAAAATTGACCAGACGGGCCACACCAGCAACACATGCATACATATCATACAAAGGCATTAATGATACTACTCAACATGTCACCGTGCTTAATGCGCCACCTGGTGGAACGACAGGCAATTACAAAACAAATCAAATGAATGCGGTCATAATTATGATACAATCCGATTTGGACAATTCTGTACCGATCTTTGCGGGCCGGATTAAAAGGGCCAAGGGGCCGGATGTGGCCCACGTGCCGTAGTTTGCCCCGCCCCTGCGCTAAGGCATGGGGAACTCTGGTATTGTTGACCATGAGGATGTGGAACGGATGAATTCGTTTTCCATTCATTCATATTGGATAATTCGGTTCGGTACCACCGTATTAGATAAATGCACAAATGTGATGGTCTACCTCTGTCCTATAGGGTATGTTGATTGTTACAGTATGTTTAAATGTGTTATATTTTACAGTCTTACAGCGGTTTGACATTCTCAGGTCTCACATGAGCCATGTCGACAAATCCTAATTGCCCCCCCGAGGTGCGTCTTCCAATGAACGTATTCAGCGATTTAATAAGCAAGCCTTCGACTTCTATCAGATCTCCTTGGCTGAAGTGCAGTTCATCTTTAACCAGTGAGTAATGGTCCACCACTGCTACACATGTTCCTGTTACTGGAGAGATACATTGGAAAATACATTTAAAAAAAAAAAAGACAACATACATATGACCATTCTAATATTAGATCAAAAACACACTTACCTATCGGTTGGTCACACTGGGCTTTAGTGGCTGAAAAGCCTCCTGCATTGCCATGGTACTTCCTAAGAAACCACCTTTAAAACACAACGGCTTTTATTCCGATGATGAAACCTAATGCGATACTTAAGAATTGGAAAAAATAAATAAATAAAGAGTTCTAATTGCCTTAATAGATTCGTGGTTGGTTACTGATTTAATAGAAGCATACCATGAGATTGTCAGTGTAACTCACTGGTAAAAAGGGTAGGGCAAAGGCTGCATAGCATGGACAGGAACTAGGCCATGCTGACCGGTAGACAACAGTGTTCCCTCCCACATAGACTGCTGTCCGATATCTTTCACCATAACAAGGTCATTCTTCTTGTAGATCAGTTTGTCTTCATCCTCTATAAACTGCTCACTGTTAGCCAGAGCTTTGGCAAAAAATGAACCTATAAGAAAACACCACAGATTCCTTTATACTGCACTTCACGTTCTGTTCCGTAACCTTATATATATATATATATATATATATATATATATATATATATATATATATATATATATATATATATATATATATATATAATATTATAATATATCAATATATTAGCTGGAAGTCGTGCTGACTATTTCCTTTATTAAAATCACAGGTAAATTAAGCGAACTGTTATTTATACATATTCTCATTTGTTTATTCTCAATATGTCTGTCATTATAAGAGTACTATGAGTATCAGTAAACCTGGATATCAGCATAATTGAATAAGCAATGAAAATAGCTAGACTCTTTAGAGGAAAAGGTGTATAGAGTTTAAGGCTTTAGTTTATTACAAACAACATATAACACAACATAACAAAACAACATATAACACAACATAGAGCTACATAAACAACACATAACACAACATAGAGCTACAAACAACATAACACAACATAGAGCTACACACAACATATAACACAACATAGAGCTACCCAAACAACATAACACAACAACATAACACAACATAGAGCAACAAACTCACACAAAGAACAAACATATAACACAACATAGAGCTAAAAACATAACACAACATAGAGCTACACACAACATATAACACAACATAGAGCTACAAACAACATATAACACAACATAGAGCTAAAAAACATAACACAACATAGAGCTACACACAACATATAACACAACATAGAGCTACAAACAACACATAACACAACATAGAGCTAAACAACATATAACACAACATAGAGCTACACACACACAACATATAACACAACATAGAGCTACAAACAACATAATAACACAACATAGAGCTACACAACTACTAACACAACATAAAAAATAACACAACATAGATGAACTACAAAGCTACAAGCAAACAACATATAACACAACATAGAGCTACACACAACATATAACACAAGATAGAGCTACAAACAACATATAACACAACATAGAGCTACAAACAACATATAACACAACATAGAGCTAAAAAACATATAACACAACATAGAGCTACACACAACATATAACACAACATAGAGCTACAAACAACATATACCACAACATAGAGCTACAAACAACATATAACACAACATAGAGCTACAAACAACATACAACACAACATAGAGCTACAAACAACATATAACACAACATAGATCTACAAACACATAAACATATAGACACAAAACATATAACAACATAGAGCTACACACAAAAACATATAACACAACATAGAGCTACACACAAAACTAACATATAACACAACATAGAGCTACACACAATAAACAACATATAACACAACATAGAGCTACAACAACATATAACACAGCATAGAGCTACACACAACATATATTAGCATTCTTTGTTTCTAAGTCAATAACAGTTCCATTATAAGTTAAACGCTGATCTTAGAACGAGAAATGGATCTACTGCTAAACATTGTTGGCAAACTGATTTACAGAGACACAACAGAGTAACATATTGTGACTACTACAAGACAAAAACACGGCAACCTTGAACTATTTCTTATAGTGTATTGTTGTTTTTTTTTTTGTTGTTTTTTTTTTTTAGCCGTAAGAACCTTTCTTAGATCATGGTTTCCATAAAATCTTTCAATATACTGTAGGCAAGTCAAGAGGCTTTATTGTCATTACAACTATATATATCTGACGCAGTGCACAGTGAAATGAGACGACGTTTCTCCAGAACCCTGGAGCTCCATAAAACAACATATAACACAACATAGAGCTACAAACAACATATAACACAACATAGAGCTACAAATGCTAAAAAACATATAACACAACATAGAGCTACAAACAACATATACACAACATAGAGCTACAAACAACATATAACACAACATAGAGCTACACACACAACATATAACACAACATAGACCTACACACAACATATAACACAACATAGAGCTACACACACAACATATAACACAACATAGAGCTACAAACAACATATAACAAACTACAAACATAGAGCTACACAACAACATATAACACAACATAGACTACAACATAGAGCTACAAACAACATAAAACAACATATATACACAACATAGAGCTACAAACAACATATACAAACAACATAACACAACATAGAGCTACAAACAACATATACACAAACATATAACAACATAGAGCTACAAACAACATATAACACAACATAGAGCTACAAACAACATATAACAACGACATAGAGCTACAAACAACATATAACACAACATAGAGCTACAACACAACATACACACAACATAACACAACATAGAGCTACAACACAACATATAACACAACATAGAGCTACACACAACATATAACAACATAGCTGACACACATATAACACATAGAGCTACACACAACATATAACACAACATAGAGCTACACACAACATATAACACAACATAGAGCTACAAACAACATATAACACAACATAGAGCTAACACAACATAGAGCTACACCCAACATACAACATAACACAACATATAGAGCTAACATAACAACAAACAACATATAACACAACATAGAGCTACACACATTATAGAGCTACAAAACACATAAACAACATAGATACTACACACAACATATAACACAACATAGAGCTACAAACAACATATAACACAACATAGAGCTACAAACGACATATAACACAACATAGAACTACATACAAAACAACATAGAGCTACAAACAACATATAAAACAACATAGAGCTACAAAACAACATAACACAACATAGAGCTACAAACAACATATAACACAACATAGAGCTACAACACACAACATATAACACAACATAGAGCTACACAACAACATATAACCACAACATAGAGCTACAAACAACATATACACAACATAGAGCTACAAACAACATATAACACAACATAGAGCTACACACAACATATATAGAGTACAGCACATACGCAACATAAACAACAGAGCTACAAACAACATATAACACAACATAGAGCTACAAACGCTACACACAACATATAACACAACATAGAGCTACAAACAACATATAACACATAGAGCTACAAACAACATAACACAACATAGAGCTACAAACAACATATAACACAACATAGAGCTACAACACAACATAACACAACATAACACAACATAGAGACAACATATACACACATAGAGCTAACACAACATATAACACAACATAGAGCTACAAACAACATATAACACAACATAGAGCTACAAACAACATATAACACAAATAGAGCTACAAACAACATATAACACAACATAGAGCTACACACAAAACATATAACACAACATAGAGCTACAAACACAACATATAACACAACATAGAGCTACAAACAACATATAAACAACATATAACACAACATAGAGCTACAAACAACATATAACACACATTATAGAGCTACAAACAACATATAAACAACATATAACACAACATAGAGCTACAAACAACATATAACACACAAAATAGAGCTACAAACAACATATAAACACAAACATAGAGCTACAAACAACATATAACACAACATAGAGCTACAAACAACATATAACACAACATAGAGCTACACACAACATATAACACAATAACACACTACATAGAGCTACAAACAACATATAACACAACATAGAGCTACAAAGACACAACATATAACACAACATAGAGCATATACAAACGAACATACAAACAACATATAACACAACATAACACAACAGAGCTACAAACATACAAACAACATATAACACAACATATAGAGCTACAAACAACATATAACACAACAACATAGAGCTACAAACAACAAACAACATACATAAGCACAACATAGAGCTACAACAACTACAAACAATACATATAACACAACATAGAGCTACACATAGAGCTACAAACAATATATAACACAACATAGAGCTACATACACACAAACATATAACACAACATAGAGCTACAAACAACATATACACAACATATAACACAACATAGAGCTACATAGCTCCACAACATATAACACAACATAGATAAGCTACAAACAACATATAAACACAACATAGAGCTACACACAACATATAACACAACATAGAGCTACAAACAACATATAACACAACATAGAGCTACACACAACTACAAACAACATATAACAACAACATAGAGCTACATATAACACAACATATAACACAACATAGAGCTACATAGACACACAACATATAACACAACATAGAGCTACAAACAACATATAACACAACATAGAGCTACACACAACATATACAAACAACATATAACACAACATACAAACAACATAGCTACAAACAACATATAACACAACATAGAGCTACAAACAACATATAACACAACATAGAGCTACAAACTAAACAACATATAACACAACATAGAGCTACAACACAACATATAACACAACATAGAGATAGAGCTACAAACAACATATAACACAACATAGAGCTATAGAGCTACAAACAACATATAACACAACATAGAGCTAGACAAACAACATATAACACAACATAGAGCTACAAACAACATATAACACAACATAGAGCTACAAACAACATATAACACAACATAGAGCTACAAACAACATATAACACAACATAGAGCTACAAACAACATATAAACATATAACACAACATAGAGCTACACAACATATAACACAACATAGAGCTACAAACAACATATAACACAACATAGAGCTAAAACACAACATAGAGCTACAAACAACATATAACACAACATAGAGCTACAAACGACATATAACACAACATAGAGCTACGCTACACACAACATAACACAACATAACACAACAGAATACACACAACATATAACACAAAACACAACAACACACAACACACAACACACACACACAGAGCTACAAACAACATATAACACAACACAGAGCTACACACAACATATAACACAACATAGAGCTACAAACAACATAACAAAACATAGAGCTAAAACAAACATATAACACAACATAGAGCTACAAGCGACATATAACACAACATAGAGCTACAAACAACATATAACACAACATAGAGCTACACACAACATATAACTAGTTACATGTAACGGCGTAACCTTACTTAATTGAATTACAGAACAAATGTAACTGTAATGTAAAATAGCTCAAATAGTGTGTGTGTGTGTGTGTGGGGGGGGGATATGCTTTTTTGCCGAATAAAGTATAATTACACATCCACTACAGTGGGTGGCGCTCTCATTCTCGGAATGTGCACAGGGTGCCGAAAAAATACGTAGTAACAAGCATGTAACCATTACGCGTCAACACTCTGCTTTCATTTGGAAAAATATAACCTATTTATTCCGAGGGTTTGAAACTCTTTTCCTTAGAATGTTAACTTAAAGTGCCACCTAGTGGACAAATCAAACATAATCAGTTACTTTACTTCATTCATTCATCTTCTAGCGCTTTATCCGATCTTCCCTCGGGTCACGGGGAGTCTGTGCCTATCTCAGGCGTCTATGGGTATTAAGGCAGGATACACCCTGGATGGAATGCCAACCCATCACACACACACACACACTCACACATTCATACACTAGGGACAATTTTCCAAGGTGCCAATCAACCTACCGTGCATGTTTTTTGGACCCGGGGAGGAAACCGGAGAACCCGGAGAAAAACCCCCTGAGTCACGGGGAGAACATGCACAAACTCCACACACACATGACCGAGACGGGAATCGAACCCGGACCCTGGCGGTGTGAGGCGACCGTGCCCCTCAGTTTCTTTACTTGTATGAAGTTATTACATTTTGAATAGGGTCATTTGTACTCTATTACCATAATAACCTTCCCAACACTGTTGATTCGTCTCTTACCTTCTTGAAGGAGGAGCCCCAGATACAGCGTGGCGAGATGTTCCTCATCTACCGTCACACAAATCTCTACATCGCTGAGCAAAAGAGGGTCCAGCCACAAAGACTGGTCACACAGGAAGTTCTCCAAGCACCTGGCCACATAGCCTGCCATACAAAAATACAAACACACATTGTGTTATATCACTGTGTGTTAGTAGCATGGAATCATGTTCTGTCATGTTCTTATGTGTGTATGACTGACCTAGAGCCAGATATGTGGAGAATTTCCAGATTTCCTCCACGGTCTTGAAGGTAATAACAAAGTAGTCTTTCTCCGCGTGCACTGAAACCAAGCGTGCAGAAAGATCCTGGAAAACAATGATTGAGTCATTTAAGTAAAATATAAAAAAAAAAAAAAGAAAAAAGGATGAACTTTGGCTTTATTTAGCGTCGATATTTTAAACGCTTACTTTGAAAAGCTGAATTACGTCTTGACTGTTGCTCTCGACAACCCTTAGTCTAGTGCGCAGTGCTTCCTGAAGCACGCCGTCCGCTTCCAGATTGGAGCGCCTCCTCCCGCTGAACAGCAGTATCACATCTAAATGCAATGAGAGTAAATAAAGCAGGATCCTTTGAGAGTCCTAAAATCCTATTTTCGATTAACACGAGCATGAAAGAGAACACAAATATTACACTGATTCCTGGACACGTCCTATCCATAATGTCTTTCTCTTCCCGTATTTACATTTACATTTGCAGCATTTGGCAGACGCCGTTATCCAGGGAGACTTACAACTGAGCAATTGAGGGTTAAGGGTTTTGCTCAAGGGCCCACTAATGGCAGCTTTGGTGGTTGTGGGGTTTGAACCCGTGATCTTCCGGTCCAGAGTCCAACACCTTAACCACTGGGCTACACACCTCCCTATTTCTAATGTCACTCGCTCTTTCTATACAAGATCAGAAGGATTGGAGCGTTTCTATCCACACAGGCTGCTCAGGTCCTGGTTCAGTATCTCAGTATCATCTCGAGACTGGACTAGTGTAACTCTCTACCTCAGAACGCTATTCGTCCACGGCAAATAATTCAACCTGCCTAAATCCTCTCTCACACCCCCGACACTGCTGCTCTCGCTCCACTGACTTCCTGTATCTGCTCTCACGCATCACATTCCAAACACTGACGCTCGTCTATAAACGCCAAACATGGATCTGCACCTCGGAAAGATCCTCATCACCTCCCGTAGCCATCGATGCCTGAGAGCGTCTCGCACTGCTCGCCTGCTTCCACCTTCTCTCAGGGGAAGAGCTAAAGATCAGCTCAAGGCTCTTCTTTTCTCTGTTCTGGCACCGAGGTGGTGGAATGAACTTCCCCTGGACGTCCCAACAACAGAGTCTGCATACTGCTGACGACCCCGATCTCTTCCAACAACACCCCATAATAACACTTCTTCCTTCTCACTGTCTAATAATAATAATAATAATAATAATAAAACTATGCTTATTGTGTACTTAAGTTTGTATCTACCCTACAAAGCACTACTGGTACGTCTCCCTGGATAAGGGCGTCTGCTAAATACTGTAAATGTAAATACAATGTTGTGTAGCGCTGACGGTAGAGAGATGTCTATGCGGGTGAAACGTTCTCGTACACTGGCCTACCTCTAGCAGGATATGATTAGGCTGAGTGCAGACATTAAGCTTGTCTAAAAGAGCATTATCTCGGAGAGTATGCTGAGTCAGGCCTGCCATTTACTGTCCATTACGGAAGCTTTTTCCCCACTCCGGTCTATATGGCAGCGGAAATCTTGATGCAAATACCCGAAGAGAAGTGATCTCCTACAGCCAAGGAGACGGTGCTGAGAGCTTCCTTCCTCTTCCAGTAACTCTCACCAGTTATCCCCTCACCCTCCACCTCGGCCTCCGTTTCCACTTCCTCATCTCCTGTGCCAAATACAAGACGAAAACGACTTTTTTTCTTGTTTATTTTCACAGAATAGCATGAATTCTAACACGATTTGGCAGTTTTGTGGTTATTGTGGGTTCCGGGTGATAAATGATTAGCACCCACAATAAAGAACCGATCAAATTCAACCGCGTGTCTTCGCACGCCTGGGCACATTTATTTTTCTACATGGATTTATTACAAAAGAAAAAGAAGAAAGCAAATTGTAAACATTGGATAAATGAATATATATTTTTTTACTTTTTCATTATTCTTTGCGCAATTAATAAGCGTGTAGAAAATAGACTCCAACAAACCACCAAGTTTGTACTCAAGATGAATACGACAAAAAGAAAGTGACCAAGGACTGAAAATGTACAAAAGAAATTAAAAGGAATAATTAAAAGAATAAAAGGGGCTTAAAAAAAGAAGGGATACAAAGAAAAAAAAGCCAAAATACAATAGAATAAAAAAATTAATTATAATAAAATGATAATAAAAAGATAAAGGATAAGGACATGCAAAATGAAATATATATATATATATATATAGAACTATATATATATATATATATATATATATATATATATATATATATTTACTATTACAAATAAGTTCAATGATAAAACAGGTTTATTTCAAAACGAAACCTAACCTTGTTTTTCTTACCAGTGGCCATGACATCGTTTCCTGGAAAGAGCTCATTGGCTCTTGTTAGAACGTATGGGGGATCTTCCCATACTGTATTGAGCTCAGGGGTTGGTATATCTATGGAAAAGGGCAGCGGAGGCTTTTGTCAGAGGTTAAAGCAGATTAAAGGTGTGAAAATTAAAGGGACCATTTAGAACAAATAAAACAAATAAATAAATAAAAGATTATTTCCAGCGGTATCTCGTAGCGTTAGCATCTTCAAAGCGTCGATACACCTTTGGCGTTAGGGCGAAGACGCGTGCGCTCTCTGGCCAATCATCTTACACACTGTTAGTTCTAATGAGAATCAGTGAAATGCACATTTTGTTTAATTAATCAATGAATCAGTTGTAAACATTACTGTGACAATGCAGAAATAAATAGCAATTATTATTATTATTATTAACGGCACAAACAAAATCTTTCACAAGCATTCACAGTGCAAACGTGATCTTTAGTCACAAAGCAGAAGCACAGGAGCTCATGCACTCTAATTGTGTGGTACCTTCATGGGATGCTCTATTACCCATGTTTCATGGATATGAAGTGATAGCTGCCTTCCATTTCATAGAAAAGGAAAAGTGAATAGGACCAACCTGAAAGCGAGAAGCACGTTGTCAGACACGGAGCTGGACAGCAGCAGCAGCAGCATGCCATGACGTCAACAAACAAACTCGCTTTACACACTCACTAATTAATGTCTTCCATTCAAAAACCAAAATCCACTTCGACTGGACCGTGTTAGTCACTTTAAAAGCTTATTTTAATAGGTATTCTATTCCATGTGTTTAGTTTGCTCTCTTCTCTCATATTCACCCTCTCTCTCTCTCTCTCTCTCTCTCTCTCTCGCTAGTCTGCAAATGTAATATACAAAGACTGTGTTGCTGCTGGTATGCCGGTGTGGGTTGGTCTGTGGCTGTGTATGCCAGAGGGAGGAGGATGGGGGGGGGGGGGGGGGGTTCTGTAAATAAAGTGCTGAATGTCCTACAAATATGAACAACAAAAGACAGCCTATGTCTGTATACATAGAAAACTGAGGGCTGGAGAGATTTGTTTTTTTTTTTTTTTGTTTGTTTTATTGTATTATTTATTGTATTTCTAGCTGCCCCCCCCCCCCCCCCCTCCTTCTCTGAGCAGTATTTAGGATGGCAGGTTCTGCATTGGCCGTGCCAGGAATTCTGGCCACTGTATAAGCTCAGCAGTCCTAATGCCAAAAAGAGCCACATTATTTTCACCCAATTCCCTTTGTAAACTCGCAGCCGGAAGGGGGAGCAGGACGAGCTCTTTTGCATCACCTAGTGGTGCTTATGGTGTTTTATTGTCGGGTGTAGGAATAGCTGCATAATACTGATGTTTTAATATAGAATCCTTAGCAAAAAAAAAAAAAAAAAATATATATATATATATATATATATGTATATATTTAATAGATTACACTATTTTTCATATTTAATGGCGTTTGCAAAAGCATCACTATTTACTATTAGATTTTTTCTCCTCTTTCTCTTTCGCTTATATCTCTCTCTTTCGCTTCGGTCAAATTTTCGACCTGTAACTCGTCCCGCAGGTTTTGTCCGATCGTCACAAATCATACCTCATATCGTGCGGCCCAATGGTGTGAGGGGTGCTATTACTTTTATAAGGAATCCCTCCGCGGAATTCCGAACCCGGGGCCAAAAAGCAGGAATTTTTTCCCCATAGAAAATGAATGTGGCTGAAAGTTCGGACCTGTGAGCATCCGACATGCACATATGGCATATCCATTCGTAGGGGGTCCGGAGTGGATCACGATCATATACCTCCGAAATCTCACACCCGTTTGGAATTTTGGGAAATCTGTGACATTCCCGCCCCATAGAGAATGAATGGGAAATTTTTACACTGTCGCGTTCGGCCCCGTGTTCGCCCGACATGCACATATGACAAATCCACTCGTAGGGGGTCCAGAGTGGATCACGATCATGTACCTCCTAAACCCCACACCCGTTCGGAATTTCAGGAAATCAACGACATTCCGGCCCCATAGAGAATGAATGGGGAAATTTGACGCTCCGCTGTTTGGCCCGTGTTCGCCCGACATGCACATTTGACATCCACTCATAGGTGAGATGTAGTAGGTCACGAACACATAACTGTCGCGTGTCGTCATGTGGCCGCAAACCTGCAAAACGGCGAAACTCGGACACAGGGTCATGTGACATGTCGAAACGCTCGGCACATCGTCGGGAGTCGGACGCTGGATAATTTTATGATGTCACGTGTGTCACTGGCTCCGCCCCCTCCCAAAAAAAAAATCCCAAAACGTGTATTTTTGATGTCTAAACACTCGTCTCTCCAAACTATCCGTAACTAAATAACAATCCTGTATATGACATTTCAGTGGAATACAGTTTGTGGCCAGACTAGCTCTGGCATATGATGATTCTACACGGGTTTAAAACTGCACCAGACATTATGTAGAAGTAAAAATGCACAATTCTAATTGGTCGTTAGTCATTTTAATGTCATGATCATGCTTTTTTTTAAAGCTTAAAAATGACTTAAAAGTGTGTCATAAAGCATAAAGTATGTCCATTTGTTAGAGTGGGAGTGTGTGTCAGTGGCCATGAATAGAGAGGAATAGCCTGTAACTTGAGTATCAGGCATGGACACTAAGTTTAGAATGCTGGCTGAGAAGAGCAGCAAACAAGCTTCGAGACGCAGATCAAAGATATACAAAACCAAACGCAAAGCTGTCACCCCGTGTCAGTGTATAAAATAGTCGATTATAATAACAAATGAAGGGAAAACATGGCATTGAAAAGAAAAAGGAAATAAATGCGGCACAACCTCGGCATCACAAACAACGTTTAAACAGAAAAGGACGTTCGTATAGAGCAGCCATAACGATCATCCTGCTGTCCACATTGTCACACCGTACCTCCGTCCTGCTGGTTCCTCCCGGCATGTTTGTCCTTCATAGCAGTCCGGAGAGTTTTCGGCACGGGGAATAAAGGCTCTCCTCTCACCCGCGCTGCTGTAAAAGGGAAATTCTCATGCTTCTCCGAAAATCCTCCTGACGCAGATTTCTCCCTGCTGCGTGTATAAGAATAGAAGCCAGACACTACATGAAGGAAGTATATAAACTCCACCTCTAAATCTCTCTCTCGCTCTCACACACACACACACACACACACTCGACTTGTGCCTCATTATCTTACTTAGTAACTCGGAGTGAGTGTGTGTGTGGGCGCCTGTGTATGTCAACGGCCGGTGAAATTCGAAGACGACAAATCCAGTGACAACATTTAAGAACGACAGATTTTTTTTTAAACAAATAATATTTACCTCATTATAACCCCCGACTACTCAAAGAACTCAATGGCTGTAAGTAGGGAATGTTGGAGGAAATGACACGGGTGTTTTCTTTTTTTTTTCTTTTGTAGTAAAGCGATCCATCTGGTTGGACTTGTTCTTTTGTGCATAACTAAACACGCTTTCTTCGACTGCTCAAATTCATCTTACATTCCTGCTCTCCTCAATCCTTCTAAAGACAAGCATTACATCCAAACCTGCTTTTGTAAAACGTTTCCATTATTTATCAATGGCATTTCCATAATCTTCTTTTTCAAAAAGAGAGTTTCCTTATCACGATCCTTGGACTATTTGGAAAACTGACCCCTGGCTTTATGGCGCCATATCTTTGTGGGGTAGATAATACACTGTGTGCTGACTTTGCAAGAGTCATTTCTTCTATTTCCCGGCTGGTTAAAAAATAAACCACGGAACAAGTTATATATCCTGCGGTTTGTTAGTAAGCCATTAGAAACGTCGCCTTTGGCAGAGATGAACAAATCATGTGAGCGGTCACTTGAGCTGAGAACTCATGCTCTTGCTGTGTTGTGTATATGAGTGGTGTAAATGACTGTGCATATTCTCTTATTGTGTAAATTCAGTCTCGTATTCAGAACGTGTTATCGTGCAAGAAAGTGAGTAAATATAATATAATAGAATAGAAATTATTCCGAGGCACGGTGGTTTAGCGGTTAGCACGTTCGCCTCACACCGCCAGGGTCTGGGTTCGATTCCCGTCTCGGCCATGTGTGTGTGGAGTTTGTGCATGTTCTCCCCGTGCCTCAGGGGCTTTTTCTCCGGGTTCTCCGGTTTCCTCCCCCGGTCCAAAAAACATGCACGGTAGGTTGATTGGCACCTTGGAAAATTGTCCCTAGTGTCTGAGTGTGTGTGTGTGTGTGTGTGTGTGTGTGTGCCCTGCAATGGGTTGGCATTCCATCCAGGGTGTATCCTGCCTTAATAAGCATAGACGCCTGAGATAGACACAGACTCCCCGTGACCCGATGGAAGATCGGATAAAGCGCTAGAAGATGAATGAATGAATTATTCCGAATTAAGCCCAAATTTAGATCTCACATGATAACTTTTCACTCAGAAAAAGAATTTATACAAGAAAGAGAAGCAGCTAAGACACATACATTATATTATCCAAATATCTGGCAGGAATTCAAATGTCTGCGCTCTGGGATGAATGTCTTAAACCATGTGTCGTATACAGCCATGTATCGGAAGAAAAACTGTGGGACGAGTTACCCGCCGGAAATTTGACCGAAGCGAGAGAGAGATTATAATAGTGATGATTTTGCAAGCATCACAAATGACAAAAGTTATGTTTAGATATAGGGGGCACGGTGGTTTAGTGGTTAGCACATTCGCCTCACACGACCATGTGTGTGTGGAGTTTGTGCATGTTCTCCCCGTGCCTCAGGGGTTTTTTTCTCCGGGTTCTCCGGTTTTTCCTCCCGGTCCAAAAAACATGCACGGTAGGTTGATTGGCACCTTGGAAAAATTGTCCCTAGTGTATGAATGTGTGTGTGAGTGTGTGTGTGTCCTGTGATGGATTGGCATTCCATCCAGGGTGTATCCTGCCTTAATGCCCATAGACGCCCGAGATAGGCACAGACTCCCCGTGACCCGAGGGAAGATCGGATAAAGCGGTAGAAGATGAATGAATGAATGAATGAATGTTTAGATAGGAAAATAAACCAAAAAAATAATAATGCTATATAAATGGTGAGCACGACGGTGGCAGAAGCGTTAATCGTGCCTTTGTCTTGGAACCGGCGCTTGTTTTGTGATAGTGAGAATCAATTTTAGTGAAACATCTCAAAAAGAAAGTTTTTGAACGGCCTAAATAGAACTCAGACCTGAAATGAAGGCGTATGAGAGTAACCTGAAGCGAGCTGCGTACAGGAAATGCCCACAATTCAATGCATCTAGAATTTCTTTTTCCTTAACAATAAAGAAAAGATGTTTTTAGTCAGTATGTGCCATGCTGATTAAAAGATTAAAAGATGAAATGGTGTAATATAATATGGCACAGTGGCGTAGTGGTTAGCACGTTCACCTCACACCGCCAGGATCCGGGTTCGATTCCCGTCTCGGCCATGTGTGTGTGGAGTTTGTGCATGTTCTCCCTGTGCCTCAGGGGGTTTTTCTCCGGGTTCTCCGGTTTCCCCCGGTCCAAAAACATGCACGGTAGGTTGATTGGCACCTTGGAAAATTGTCCCTAGTGTATGAATGTGAATGTGAGTGTGTGTGTGCCCTGCGATGGGTTGGCATTCCATCCAGGGTGTATCCTGCCTTAATGCCCATAGACGCCTGAGATAGACACAGACTCCACGTGACCCGAGGGAAGATCGGATAAAGCGGTAGAAGATGAATGAATGAATGAATGGTGTAATATAATCAAAAGGGTTTCATTTTAGAGGTGTTCACACATAATATAGGTTATTGCAACTCTTACTATGAACATTTCACGTTTTCATTAAGATAAGATTTTAAGATAAAATAAAAAGATACGATATTAAGATAAAAAAAAGGTTAATATCAGAAAGGAAAGTGGCATATTACAAATATTCCAAAGTGTGACAAAAGCATATTAACATTTTTTTTTAATAACTTTTTCCTCCATTGACTGCTCTTCACTTTTTTTTGCTGAAGAGTGACACGTTCCTTTACAAGCGACAAACTGCCGAGCTACAAAAGGAATTTCAGTATAAATGAAGTTCGGTAGAAGGCCAGTTTAGGAGTTTTCCTCAGAGCGGGAGACGAAAAGACGAGTTCATGAATGTACCGGTCCATTTCTTGTGCGTTGTAATGCCCGGAAGACAAGTTTCCTGTTGTTGATCATGTGCCCTGCAAAAACACTTACCCTACTGTATCTGTCCAATAATAACACACACTGTACATGCTGCATTCATCCTTTTTTTGTAATGATTAGATTCAGCTAAATCATTTTAAAGAATGAATTTTCTGAATTAGGGGGGCGCGGTGGCGTAGTGGTTAGCACATTCATTCGCCTCACACACCGCCAGGATCCGGGTTCGATTCCCGTCTCGGTCATGTGTGTGTGGAGTTTGCATGTTCTCCCCGTTCCTCAGGGGGTTTTTCTCCGGGTTCTCCGGTTTCCTCCCGGTCCAAAAACATGCACGGTAGGTTGATTGGCACCTTGGAAAATTGTCCCTATTGTATGAATGTGTGTGTGTGTGAGTGTGTGTGTGTGTGTACTGTGATGGGTTGGCATTCCATCCAGGGTGGAAGATCGGATAAAGCGCTAGAAGATGAATGAATAAATGAATTTTCTGAATTACATCTGTATATCATTTTAATGAATTATGTCTGTACATGATGGGATATTATGGGTGAACCACCAAAAAAGGGAAACTCCCAAGTGTTGTAATGTTGTTGTGTTATGATATATATATATATATATCATATATATATATATATATATATATATATATATATATATATATATATATATATATATATATATATATATATATATATGCATGTATGCATGTATGTGCAATTCAAGTATGTGGTATAATATGCCAATATTGGTATATATATATATATATATATATATATATATATATATATATATACACAGACGTGGACAAAATTGTTGGTACCCTTTGGTCAATGAAAGAAAAAGTCACAATGGTCACAGAAATAACTTTAATCTGACAAAAGTAATAATAAATAAAAATTCTATAAATGTTAACCAATGAAAGTCAGACATTGTTTTTCAACCATGCTTCAACAGAATTATGTAAAAAAATAAACTCATGAAACAGGCATGGACAAAAATGATGGTACCCCTAACTTAATATTTTGTTGCGCAACCTTTTGAGGCAATCACTGCAATCAAACGCTTCCTGTAACTGTCAATGAGACATCTGCACCTCTCAGCAGGTATTTTGGCCCACTCCTCATGAGCAAACTGCTCCAGTTGTGTCCGGTTTGAAGGGTGCCTTTTCCAGACTGCATGTTTCAGCTCCTTCCAAAGATGCTCAATAGGATTGAGGTCAGGGCTCATAGACGGCCACTTTAGAATAGTCCAATTTTTTCCTCTTAGCCATTCTTGGGTGTTTTTAGCTGTGTGTTTTGGGTCATTGTCCTGTTGCAAGACCCATGACCTGCGACTGAGACCAAGCTTTCTGACACTGGCTAGTACATTTCTCTCTAGAATTCCTTGATAGTCTTGAGATTTCATTGTACCCTGCACAGATTCAAGACACCCTGTGCCAGACGCAGCAAAGCAGCCCCAGAACATAACAGAGCCTCCTCCATGTTTCACAGTAGGGACAGTGTTCTTTTCTTGATATGCTTCATTTTTTCGTCTGTGAACATACAGCTGATGTGCCTTGGCAAAAACTTCGATTTTTGTCTCATCTGTCCACAGGACATTCTCCCAGAAGCTTTGTGGCTTGTCAACATGTAGTTTGGCATATTCCAGTCTTGCTTTTTTATGATTCGTTTTCAACAATGGTGTCCTCCTTGGTCGTCTCCCATGTAGTCCACTTTGGCTCAAACAACGACGGATGGTGCGATCTGACACTGATGTTCCTTGAGCATGAAGTTCACCTTGAATCTCTTTAGAAGTCTTTCTAGGCTCTTTTGTTACCATTCGGATTATCCGTCTCTTAGATTTGTCATCAATTTTCCTCCTGCGGCCACGTCCAGGGAGGTTGGCTACAGTCCCATGGATCTTAAACTTCTGAATAATATGTGCAACTGTACTCACAGGAACATCTAGTTGCTTGGAGATGGTCTTATAGCCTTTACCTTTAACATGCTTGTCTTATAATTTTCTTTCTGATCTCTTGAGACAGCTCTTTCCTTTGCTTCCTCTGGTCCATGTCGAGTGTGGTACACACCATATCACTAAACAACACAGTGATTACCTGGAGCCATATATATAGGCCCAATGGCTGATTACAAGGTTGTAGACACCTGTGATGCTAATTAGTGGACACACCTTCAATTAACATGTCCCTTTGGTCACATTATTTTCTGTGTTTTCTAGGGGTACCATCATTTTTGTCCATGCCTGTTTCATGAGTTTATTTTTTTACATAATTCTGTTGAAGCATGGTTGAAAAACAATGTCTGACTTTCATTGGTTAACATTTATAGAATTTTTATTTATTATTACTTTTGTCAGATTAAAGTTATTTCTGTGACCATTGTGACTTTTTCTTTCATTGACCAAAGGGTACCAACAATTTTGTCCACGTCTGTATATATATAGATAGATATATCATTCTTTGAGTTGTTAACCTGACACAGCAGATAAATAAGTATAACTGGGGATTCAGTATAGCCTATGCCGAGTCTGTCAAACACGACATTTTGGCTCTGTCAAAAGATGATAGTGGAGATGGAATATGCATAGTCAGGCAATGAATTAGAGTGGCAGCAGCTCCCACATCCCTCCATTGTCCTGTTTCCTCTCTTCCTGACATCCTTTGTTTTCTTCGAGATTGGACAGCCTCAGCCATAGGGTGTGGTACATTTTTGTTGTGGTTTATTTTTTTAAATAAGGGGGGGGTCACAGTATAAAGGACAGAGTATATATATATATATATATAAAATGTGTGTGTGTGTACAGCCCTACTTAAAAGTTTGTTAACTTTGGTTGTTGTTTTACCTTGATTGTCATATTTTATCATTACCAGCTTTTTCGGGATCTACCAGACATGCCCCCTACCCTCCTCCAAGCTCTCAGTATTCCTGTTTAGCTCCTCCCTCCTTGTAATTGCCCTCACCTGTTTTCTGTTACGCGCTCCATTTATAGACCCTGTGCCTGGATTCCGTCGTTACTCCCTTTCAGCATTTCTTCTACCAGCTAAATGTCTGTGTTTGCCTTTTGATTCAGTTTCTTTGTGTCTCTATTTTAGTTCATTAAAGCTACACTTTTCTTTACTCCTGGTCTCTGAGCTTGGTGAACCATGACACTGCCACAGGAACGCTCACCATGGCCGATCAGGTCTATCAGCTCTCACTCTCAGAGACTTTGTCCGCGGCAAGAGCTTGGAACAAACCTGCTCTCCTCGGTGTGTATCATCAGGGGCTGAACAGAGATATCATAATAGCTATGCTATCAACGACGACGCGCTGGACTCCTCCTTACAGAACTGAGGCATTTGAGAGAGGTTGGAAGGACGTCCAGCATGCCCCTCCCACTTCAGGTCTAGCCACAACATTTCAGTTGCAATGAGATCCATACTGACTAGGCCAATCAAGAGTGTGGAACGTCTTTTTTAAGCCATTAGTTGGTGGATTTGCTAAATGCATAGGGTCATTGTCTTATTGCATCACTCTTGTTGGCAAGTTTCAGCTCTCTGACTGGTGGCAAGAAAGTCTCTTCAAGAATTTGTTGATTGGTCTGAGAATTCCAGTTTCCCTGAATTATATGGGATCACCCTGGCCCGGAGGAAGGGGGGGGGGGTATCTCAGTGTTTTAGGGCTCTGTGCTACTGATCGTAAGGTCAGGGGTTCGAATCCAGGTATTGCCAAGCTGCCACCCTTGGGTCCTTGAGCAAAGCCCACAACCCTCTCTGCTCCAGGGGGCGCTGTATCATGGCAGACCCTGCACTCTGTTCCCATCCAAACAAGCTGGGATATGTGAAGAAAGAATGTCACTGTGCTGTAATGTATATGTGACAAATAAAGCCTATTCTATTCTATAAAGAAAAGCAGCCCCAGACCTTCACATTTCCACCACCATGCTTCACTGTAGGCGTTTCTCCAAACATGGCAGCTTTGATTGATGTGTTGGGCGTTACCTTGTTTATTATTTTACCGGTGCTTCTTGTTGATTCGTTTTGATGGTCATACACTTTGTGGACATGTGAATGCCCTCCATTTGTAGGCGATTTGTCTTACAGTGGATGGATGGAGTTGGAACGTCATGGAGAAGGTCTTAAACCCTTCCCCAGAATGATATAGTTTCACCACCTTCTTCCTGATGTCCTCGTATATCTCCTTTTATTTCGGTATTGTTTGACTCCTTGGCGCTACTGTGGTTTGGTTGGTTAATCAGTGTTGCCAAAGCACATTGTCTATTTTGATTGCTCCGCTTACCAGATTATTTAAGCACCCAAATGGGTTTCACCTTAATCACCTTAATCTATAACAAATGCTGCTCTTGACAATAATTCAATCTTTAATGTAGTTTTTTGGCTATTTGCAAGATTCCCTCTAAACAAGAAAATGCAATTTACCAATATACATCTGACATTTAATTTAAAAAAAGCATGTGATGTTTTATATATATTGATGATATCTAATATATATATTATATATATATATATATATATATATATATATATATATATATATATATATTCATTCATTCATTCATTCATCTTCTACCGCTTTATCCGATCTTCTTCCCCCTCGGGTCACGGGGGGGAGCCTGTGCCTATCTCAGGCGTCTATGGGCATTAAGGCAGGATACACCCTGGATGGAATGAATGCCAACCCATCGCAGGGCACACACACACACACACAATTCACACACACACACATCTCATACACTAGGGACAATTTTCCAAGGTGCCAATCAACCTACCGTGCATGTGTTTTTGGACCGGGGGAGGAAACCGGAGAACCCGGAGAAAAAAAAACCCCTGAGGCACGGGGAGAACATGCATGCAAACTCCACACACACATTCCCGAGACGGGAATCGAACCCGGATCCCCTGGCGGTGTGAGGCGAACGTGCTAACCACTAAGCCACCGTGCCCACTATATATATATATATATATATATATATATATATATATATATATATATATATATATATATATATATATATATATATATATATATATATATATATATATTATATATATATATATATATATATATATATATATATAGTGCAAAAGTGAGTGTGAGAGTAACGTTTTAGAAGTAGAAGTAGAAGTAGTGGAAGTGTGTTCTGTGAAGATCTGTGTTTACTTCTCCAAGATGGAACAAACAACCAGCCGAGTTCCTTCATAAACACTGTGTGTACGTGTACATAGAAGTGTTACTGCTGTTTCTGAAGGTAAAATGTGTTCACAACAAATATTGATTTCATTTCTCTTTTCTTCATTCACTGCATTTATTATCTATATATTATATATATATATATATATATATATATATATATATATATATATATATATATTGAGAGAGAGAGAGAAGTATGTCAGGGTGGTGCAGGACATGTACAGTATGATAGGTTGACAGATGACGTCAGACTCCATGGAGTATGATGTTTGCTGATGATATAGTGGTTTGTGGTGAGAGAAGGGAGCAGGTTACGATGAGTCTGGATCGGTTGGAGGTACGTGTTGGAGAGAAGCGGAATGACAGTCAGTAGGTATATGTGTGTGAATGAGAGAGAAGGAAGTGGAGTGGTCCTGTTGCAGGGAGACGACGTGGTGAAAGTGGATGAGTTTTTGGGGTCAACAGTGCAAAAGAATGTAGAGTGTGTTAGAGAAGTGAAGAAAAGAGTGCAGACAGGGATTTGTTATGTTTTATCGTTTCCTGGACAGTGAGAAGGAATAAGTGTTATTATGGGGTGTTGTTGGAAGAGATCGGGTCGTTTGAAGATGCAGCAGTGACTGTGTTGTGGGGACGTCCAGGGTGAAGTTCATTCCACCACCTCGGTGCCAGAACAGAGAAGAAGCCTTGAGCTGATCTTTAGCTCCTCCCCTGAGAGAAGGTGGAAGCAGGCGAACAGTGCGAGACGCTCTCAGGCAGCGAGAGGTGCGCTACGGGAGGTGATGAGGATCTTTCTGAGGTGTGCAGATCCATGTT